>CM076959.1:15547500-16037500 GCA_039566865.1 Aurelia coerulea | reverse complement strand
ATGGGAAAAATGCCACATTCCATTCTGGTCTATAGTTAATTTGCAATTGAGATATAAATTCAATAACATTGTCTGTTTCAGAAATGAAATTTAAGTATCAATGGCAAGCAAATTATGGAACAGAATTAACCCTAATCCTACCGGGCTTTTTTTGATCTAACATAGCCGGGGGGGGGGGGGGTGCTTTCCACCCCCCCTCTATAAATGGCCGTAGACTAATGGGAAATCATTGAAACTTGGCAAGGGCGTAGTCCTAACTATTCTTAGCCGATTGGTAGTTTTGGGCGTGGCCACCTCATTAGGTGACGTCACTATGACGTCATAATGCCGGAAAATGTCAAAATATATGGTTTTCCGGCTTATTTGTTCTAAAAACGGAATAAAGGTAATCTCAATGACTTTTTCCATTCTTATTTGGTGTATTATCCATTTCCAATTCAAATATGATGCATATATGTGTTTTTAGACTGTTATTTTGGAAGAAAATGACAAAAATTGATGACGTCATAATCAAAAACTGTGTTTTTCTGCCAAAAATTGATAATAATTGGCTCAAAATGCTTTTAAAGTGTTGCATAACGCAATTCTATGCATTTTTAACAAAATCTGTTGGAAAAAACTTCAAAATTTGCCAAAATTGCCCAAAATAGCGGCCCAAGTGACGTCATCATTTAAGAATGCTGACGTCTGCAAATTCCATTGTTATTGATAACAATAGAAAGCTAATTGTTTGCTGATTCTTTTAAAGTACAATAGTCAACATTTGGATCTAAATCTGGGAGGAAAAATATCAAAATCATTAATTTTTCCAATACCTTGCTCCAAATATGGTAGTGTCACCTGTCACGTGACGCCTATTGTTCAAAAATTTAATTGTCAAAATGTAGCTAATAGATAATTAGTAATTGTCAGAGAGTTTGAGGGTCATAGCTTTTGTCGTTAAAGAATGCTCTGCAAAATACCGACAGGGGGGGTGGAAAGCACCCCCCCGGTAGGATTAGGGTTAAACGAAGAATTGAATTGAACAAAGATCTTCATATTGTTTTTTTAAAGAATTTAATGAACAATTTTGAACTCTAATGAAAGATTGTAAACGCGTTTAGCTGTATAAGTTTTTATTAGGTCTAGGTAGTATACTTTTATTTCTATTTTATAACTAAATTGTAACTTTTACTTTGAGGACCCCCATGAAAAGCACCTCTTGGTGATTGGGGCATCATCTATAAAGATATTTCATCAATCAATCAATCAATCAATCAACCAATCAATCAATCAATCCATCAATCAATCGAACGTTGAATCCTCATTCTCATACAAGGACCTTACCAGCATTTTTCTAATTTCTTGTTCCAAATGATGAGCTTTTTACCAAAGAAAATTTTTACATCCAAGTTGGTCTTTGATTGACAAAATTAGCATTTTAGTTTGAAGATTGGCCTCATAGTTTTTTCCACAGCCCGCCAAACGTTTTAACATTTATGATTCATCTGGTAGTGGGATCACAGCTTTGGTCAACTAATAACAAGGGTAGAATTGCATGAAAAATGCCCGGATAGGGGGAGAAATTCCATATATTGAGCAATGGGTGCATGGCACCTATAAGACTGGGTTATGAACCTCGAAAATGCCTAAATATGGGTCTCAAAATGTAAATGATGTTAACTGCTCCACTAGAAATGAGTAGCTTTTTGAATTATAACGAAAAATTGTTGAGTTTTTCATTTGTCTCGTTGAATTCTTTTCGTTTCAGTTATGATACTTGGTTGGTGGTAACTCTAACTTATGTTAAAGTCACCGAAATAATACCAAATTATTACACGCATGAAATAATTCCTTTTATTGATGCTCCGAAGATGGCTCTTTCTTGGCACTGTAAGATTGCCTTTGAGAAGCACAATGAATAGTATATTTACCAACCTCTGTTCTTATGTGACATGGTATTTAAACAAGTTAATCCAAATATCATTATTTTCTGTAGAATCTCGAGGAAGAAAGATTGGTTGCATTGTTTCAAAAGCCTGTATATACTTGCTCGACCTACTTTCTTGTTGACCTACTTACTTGTTTCACAATGAGTTCCCCCGTAGCCAGCAGCACAAGTACACGTATAACTGTTTACAGCATCGTTACAGGTCCCTCCGTTTTGGCAAGGATTGCTGCTACACTCATCAATATCTGTTGAGGAAAAAATCAGAATTCAGACCCAGGGTTACAAACCATGTGCTTATAGACTGAAGTGACCACACTTTTTCATTTAAAATTACAGCGTATTTAAAATTGTTCTCTTGCTGGTTTACTGCGAAGACAGCAAAGTGGGACAGATGTGGTTTTGGAGGAGTTTTAGCTTGCTATATTTTAGCTTGATATATCAGATCGTCCATTTGTCAAAGCAGCCTGCTTTCATTGCTTTTAGCATCTGGGTGTTACTGCCATTCTTGAGTCTCGAATGAACTAGCTGATTTTTTTGGTAAGATCCCTTTCATCTTCGCATGTTTTTGTGGCCAATATATATATATTTTCATTTCTTTATAGCTGACTGTTGGCGTTAAAATTGAAGGTAAAAACATGGCAATTAGCACATCAATGCAATTAGCGGCTTCAGACGAAGGAAATTGGCGCACGCCCCTTTGGCGCCCCTTTAAAAAAGTCCACTTGGAATGGCCCCCTGACAGGCTGCTGCTGTCTTAAACTGTAACAAATTTGTAGCGGATGAAAACCTTACCTGTACGGTGTAAACATGCTCTTACAAGGGGCGAATCCAGAAAATATTTTGACTACCTCCAAGATGAGGTTAATCGAAATACTAGAGTGTGGCCATTTGAAAATAGGGTGTGTACCTAAGTAACTAGATACAAGTATCTGACAATCTGACTACTTCAGCAGTAGTCACAGTAGTCTTGATGGGTCTTGATCCGCCCCTGTTTACTATAGCAATGTTTCGATGCGCAATTGAATGCTGAGTTCAAAACGTCACTTAGACTGCTGTAACTATTGCAGGAATAGAGATATTCAGCTTTAGTCTAGCAGATTTCAATAGATGTGAGAATATGGTAGAGAATCACTACTACAGAAAAACATCTATTCCAATAAGGCTGAGAAATTTATAGGGAATCATTAATTGATTTTCTATAGCAATGATTCGATGTAGGATTGAATGCTGAGCGCAAAAAGTCACTCAGACTGCTGTAACTGTAGCAGGAGTAGAGATACTCAGCTTTTATGCAACAGATTGCAATAGATGTGAGAATTTGGTAGAGAATTACTACTACAGAAAAACATCTATTCCATTAAGGCTTAGAAAATTATAGAGAATCATTAATTGATTTGTTATCAGAGGCGGATCCAGGATATATTGTGACTAAGATGGGGTTATTCGAAATACTAGGGTGTGGCCTTTTGAAAATAGGCGTGTGCCTAAGGAACTAGATACAAGGATCTGAAAATCTAATTACTGCTTCAGCAGTAGTCACAGTAGTCTGGATCCGCCCCTGTAAAGTATATCGATTGATCACGAAGCAGAGCAGAGCAGAGCAGAGCAGAGCAGAGCAGAGCAGAGCAGAGCAGAGCAGAGCAGAGCAGAGCAGAGCAGAGCAGAGCAGAGCAGAGCAGAGCAGAGCAGAGCAGAGCAGAGCAGAGCAGAGCAGAGCAGAGCAGAGCAGAGCAGAGCAGAGAGCAGAGCAGAGCAGAGCAGAGCAGAGCAGAGCAGAGCAGAGCAGAGCAGAGCAGAGCAGAGCAGAGCAGAGCAGAGCAGAGCAGAGCAGAGCAGAGCAGAGCAGAGCAGAGCAGAGCAGAGCAGAGCAGAGCAGAGCAGAGCAGAGCAGAGCAGAGCAGAGCAGAGCAGAGCAGAGCAGAGCAGAGCAAAAATGCTGCTTTAAAGAGGCCCTATTGAGCGAAACTAGTCAAAACCGAGAGAAAATAAAATCCCAAAAAGACTAAATTGATGATTGTTTCTTAAGAGGTCCTCTTCAACCATACACGATATAAAAGAAAAGGGAAGACAGTATCTTCTGCCAAGAATGTTCTCCTTTATATCCTTTTTGGTCTATTTTCTCGATTTAGCAGCTTACCTGTTTCACAATGAGTCTCTTGATAACCAGCAGCCTAACGAAGGAGTGTTTTATTTACCTATATTCTTGTTTGATGTATTTTCTAATTTGACCTACTTACCTGTTTCACAATGAGTCCCTTGATAACCAGCAGTCAGCATAATGAAGGAGTGTTTTATTTACCGATATTCTTGTTTGATATATTTTCTAATTTGACCTACTTACTTGTTTCACAATGAGTCCCTTGATAACCAGCAGCCTAACGAAGGAGTGTTTTATTTACCTATATTCTTGTTTGATGTATTTTCTAATTTGACCTACTTACCTGTTTCACAATGAGTCCCTTGATAACCAGCAGTCAGCATAATGAAGGAGTGTTTTATTTACCGATATTCTTGTTTGATATATTTTCTAATTTGACCTACTTACTTGTTTCACAATGAGTCCCTTGATAACCAGCAGCCTAACGAAGGAGTGTTTTATTTACCTAAATTCTTGCTTGATGTATTTTCTAATTTGACCTACTTACTTGTTACACAATGAGTCCCTTGATAACCAGCAGTCAGCCTAACGAAGGAGTGTTTTATTTACCAAAATTCTTGCTTGATGTATTTTCTAATCTGACCTACTTACTTGTTTCACAATGAGTCCCTTGATAACCAGCAGTCAGCCTAACGAAGGAGTATTTTATTTACCTAAATTCTTGCTTGATGTATTTTCTAATCTGACCTACTTACTTGTTTCACAATGAGTCCCTTGATAACCAGCAGCCTAACGAAGGAGTATTTTATTTACCTAAATTCTTGCTTGATGTATTTTCTAATTTGACCTACTTACTTGTTTCACAATGAGTCCCTTGATAACCAGCAGCCTAACGAATTAGTGTTTTATTTACTTAAATTCTTGCTTGATGTATTTTCTAATTTGACCTGCTTACTTGTTTCACAATGAGTTCCTTGATAACCAGCAGCCTAACGAAGGAGTGTTTTATTTACCTAAATTCTTGCTTGATGTATTTTCTAATTTGACCTACTTACTTGTTTCACAGTGAGTCCCTTGATAACCAGCAGCCTAACGAAGGAGTGTTTTATTTGCTTATATTCTTGTTTGATTAGCAAGAGCAAATTTTGTAAAATAAAAGATTCAGGTTTACGAAAAAACAATGAGATTTGCCTTTCTGAAGAATAGATTTCACACCTCTGAGTGCACTCAATAATATCAATATAAACAAAGAAAGCAAAACATTATGGTCGGCTGCGTTGGATGCGTAAAATTCTCGAGGCTGTCAAATCACTTTGTCTTAAACAGAACTGTATCCTTTAAGGAATCTGTATCCTATCCGTTGCAGAATTTACCCTTGTTTATTTGTTGTGTTTTCTAATTTGACCTACTTACTTGTTACACAATGAGTCCCTTGATAACCAGCAGCACAATTACATGTATAGCTGTTTACAGCATCGTTACAGGTCCCTCCATTTTGGCAAGGATTACTGCTACACTCATCGATATCTGAAGAGGAAAAATTTGAAATTGGTATAGCACCGGGTAGGGCAAAACATGTTAACACGTTTGACAGGCTGTGGTGACCGATCTTCAAAACTAAAACGTTAATTCCTCATTCAAAGGCAAATATAGTTGGAAAATTTTGTTTGGAAAAAGCACTCATCTTTAAGTTCCAGAAATGAGAAAAATGCTGCCAAGGGGCTTGTGTAGGGGAAAAATGCCACATTCCATTCTGGTCTATAGTTAATTTGCAATTGAGATATAAATTCAATAACATTGTCTGTTTCAGAAATGAAATTTAAGTATCAATGGCAAGTAAATTATGGAACAGAATTGAACGAAGAATTGAATTGAACAAAGATCTTCATATTGTTTTTTTAAAGAATTTAATGAACAATTTTGAACTCTAATGAAAGATTGTAAACGCATTTAGCTGTATAAGTTTTTATTAGGTCTAGGTAGTATACTTTTATTTCTATTTTATAACTAAATTGTAACTTTTACTTTGAGGACCCCCATGAAAAGCACCTCTTGGTGATTGGGGCATCCTCTATAAAGATATTTCATCAATCAATCAATCAATCAATCAATCAACCAATCAATCAATCAATCCATCAATCAATCGAACGTTGAATCCTCATTCTCATACAAGGACCTTACCAGCATTTTTCTAATTTCTTGTTCCAAATGATGAGCTTTTTACCAAAGAAAATTTTTACATCCAAGTTGGCCTTTGATTTACAAATTAGCATTTTAGTTTTGAAGATTGGCCTCATAGTTTTTTCCACAGCCCGCCAAACGTTTTAACATTTATGATTCATCTGGTAGTGGGATCACAGTTTTGGTCAACTAATAACAAGGGTAGAATTGCATGAAAAATGCCCGGATAGGGGGAGAAATTCCATATATTGAGCAATAGGTGCATGGCACCTATAAGAGTGGGTTATGAACCTCGAAAATGCCTAAATATGGGTCTCAAAATGTAAATGATGTTAACTGCTCCACTAGAAATGAGTAGCTTTTTGAATTATAACGAAAAATTGTTGAGTTTTTCATTTGTCTCGTTGAATTCTTTTCGTTTCAGTTATGATACTTAGTTGGTGGTAACTCTAACTTATGTTAAAGTCACCGAAATAATACCAAATTATTACACACATGAAATAATTCCTTTTATTGATGCTCCGAAGATGGCTCTTTCTTGGCACTGTAAGATTGCCTTTGAGAAGCACAATGAATAGTATATTTACCAACCTCTGTTCTTATGTGACATGGTATTTAAACAAGTTAATCCAAATATCATTATTTTCTGTAGAATCTCGAGGAAGAAAGATTGGTTGCATTGTTTCAAAAGCCTGTATATACTTGCTCGACCTACTTTCTTGTTGACCTACTTACTTGTTTCACAATGAGTTCCCCCGTAGCCAGCAGCACAAGTACACGTATAACTGTTTACAGCATCGTTACAGGTCCCTCCGTTTTGGCAAGGATTGCTGCTACACTCATCAATATCTGTTGAGGAAAAAATCAGAGTTCAGACCCAGGGTTACAAACCACGTGCTTATAGACTGAAGTGACCACACTTTTTCATTTAAAATTACAGCGTATTTAAAATTGTTCTCTTGCTGGTTTACTGCGAAGACAGCAAAGTGGGACAGATGTGATTTTGGAGGAGTTTTAGCTTGCTATATTTTAGCTTGCTATATCAGATCGTCCATTTGTCAAAGCAGCCTGCTTTCATTGCTTTTAGCATCTGGGTGTTACTGCCATTCTTGAGTCTCGAATGAACTAGCTGATTTTTTTGGTAAGATCCCTTTCATCTTCGCATGTTTTTGTGGCCAATATATATATATTTTCATTTCTTTATAGCTGACTGTTGGCGTTAAAATTGAAGGTAAAAACATGGCAATTAGCACATCAATGCAATTAGCGGCTTCAGACGAAGGAAATTGGCGCACGCCCCTTTGGCGCCCCTTTAAAAAAGTCCACTTGGGATGGCCCCCTGACAGGCTGCTGCTGTCTTAAACTGTAACAAATTTGTAGCGGATGAAAACCTTACCTGTACGGTGTAAACATGCTCTTACAAGGGGCGAATCCAGAAAATATTTTGACTACCTCCAAGATGAGGTTATTCGAAATACTAGAGTGTGGCCATTTGAAAATAGGGTGTGTACCTAAGTAACTAGATACAAGTATCTGACAATCTGACTACTTCTTCAGCAGTAGTCACAGTAGTCTTGATGGGTCTTGATCCGCCCCTGTTTGCTATAGCAATGTTTCGATGCGCAATTGAATGCTGAGTTCAAAACGTCACTTAGACTGCTGTAACTATTGCAGGAATAGAGATATTCAGCTTTAGTCTAGCAGATTTCAATAGATGTGAGAATATGGTAGAGAATCACTACTACAGAAAAACATCTATTCCAATAAGGCTGAGAAATTTATAGGGAATCATTAATTGATTTTCTATAGCAATGATTCGATGTAGGATTGAATGCTGAGCGCAAAAAGTCACTCAGACTGCTGTAACTGTAGCAGGAGTAGAGATACTCAGCTTTTATGCAACAGATTGCAATAGATGTGAGAATTTGGTAGAGAATTACTACTACAGAAAAACATCTATTCCATTAAGGCTTAGAAAATTATAGAGAATCATTAATTGATTTGTTATCAGAGGCGGATCCAGGATATATTGTGACTAAGATGGGGTTATTCGAAATACTAGGGTGTGGCCTTTTGAAAATAGGCGTGTGCCTAAGGAACTAGATACAAGGATCTGAAAATCTAATTACTGCTTCAGCAGTAGTCACAGTAGTCTGGATCCGCCCCTGTAAAGTATATCGATTGATCACGAAGCAGAGCAGAGCAGAGCAGAGCAGAGCAGAGCAGAGCAGAGCAGAGCAGAGCAGAGCAGAGCAGAGCAGAGCAGAGCAGAGCAGAGCAGAGCAGAGCAGAGCAGAGCAGAGCAGAGCAGAGCAGAGCAGAGCAGAGCAGAGCAGAGCAGAGCAGAGCAGAGCAGAGCAGAGCAGAGCAGAGCAGAGCAGAGCAGAGCAGAGCAGAGCAGAGCAGAGCAGAGCAGAGCAGAGCAGAGTAGAGCAGAGCAGAGCAGAGCAGAGCAAAAATGCTGCTTTAAAGAGGCCCTATTGAGCGAAACTAGTCAAAACCGAGAGAAAATAAAATCCCAAAAAGACTAAATTGATGATTGTTTCTTAAGAGGTCCTCTTCAACCATACACGATATAAAAGAAAAGGGAAGACAGTATCTTCTGCCAAGAATGTTCTCCTTTATATCCTTTTTGGTCTATTTTCTCGATTTAGCAGCTTACCTGTCTCACAATGAGTCTCTTGATAACCAGCAGCCTAACGAAGGAGTGTTTTATTTGCTTATATTCTTGTTTGATTAGCAAGAGCAAATTTTGTAAAATAAAAGATTCAGGTTTACGAAAAAACAATGAGATTTGCCTTTCTGAAGAATAGATTTCACACCTCTGAGTGCACTCAATAATATCAATATAAACAAAGAAAGCAAAACATTATGGTCGGCTGCGTTGGATGCGTAAAATTCTCGAGGCTGTCAAATCACTTTGTCTTAAACAGAACTGTATCCTTTAAGGAATCTGTATCCTATCCGTTGCAGAATTTACCCTTGTTTATTTGTTGTGTTTTCTAATTTGACCTACTTACTTGTTACACAATGAGTCCCTTGATAACCAGCAGCACAATTACATGTATAGCTGTTTACAGCATCGTTACAGGTCCCTCCATTTTGGCAAGGATTACTGCTACACTCATCGATATCTGAAGAGGAAAAATTTGAAATTGGTATAGCACCGGGTAGGGCAAAACATGTTAACACGTTTGACAGGCTGTGGTGACCGATCTTCAAAACTAAAACGTTAATTCCTCATTCAAAGGCAAATATAGTTGGAAAATTTTGTTTGGAAAAAGCACTCATCTTTAAGTTCCAGAAATGAGAAAAATGCTGCCAAGGGGCTTGTGTAGGGGAAAAATGCCACATTCCATTCTGGTCTATAGTTAATTTGCAATTGAGATATAAATTCAATAACATTGTCTGTTTCAGAAATGAAATTTAAGTATCAATGGCAAGTAAATTATGGAACAGAATTGAACGAAGAATTGAATTGAACAAAGATCTTCATATTGTTTTTTTAAAGAATTTAATGAACAATTTTGAACTCTAATGAAAGATTGTAAACGCATTTAGCTGTATAAGTTTTTATTAGGTCTAGGTAGTATACTTTTATTTCTATTTTATAACTAAATTGTAACTTTTACTTTGAGGACCCCCATGAAAAGCACCTCTTGGTGATTGGGGCATCCTCTATAAAGATATTTCATCAATCAATCAACCAATCAATCAATCAATCAACCAACCAATCAATCAATCAATCCATCAATCAATCGAACGTTGAATCCTCATTCTCACACAAGGACCTTACCAGCATTTTTCTAATTTCTTGTTCCAAATGATGAGCTTTTTACCAAAGAAAATTTTTACATCCAAGTTGGCCTTTGATTTACAAATTAGCATTTTAGTTTTGAAGATTGGCCTCATAGTTTTTTCCACAGCCCGCCAAACGTTTTAACATTTATGATTCATCTGGTAGTGGGATCACAGTTTTGGTCAACTAATAACAAGGGTAGAATTGCATGAAAAATGCCCGGATAGGGGGAGAAATTCCATATATTGAGCAATAGGTGCATGGCACCTATAAGAGTGGGTTATGAACCTCGAAAATGCCTAAATATGGGTCTCAAAATGTAAATGATGTTAACTGCTCCACTAGAAATGAGTAGCTTTTTGAATTATAACGAAAAATTGTTGAGTTTTTCATTTGTCTCGTTGAATTCTTTTCGTTTCAGTTATGATACTTAGTTGGTGGTAACTCTAACTTATGTTAAAGTCACCGAAATAATACCAAATTATTACACACATGAAATAATTCCTTTTATTGATGCTCCGAAGATGGCTCTTTCTTGGCACTGTAAGATTGCCTTTGAGAAGCACAATGAATAGTATATTTACCAACCTCTGTTCTTATGTGACATGGTATTTAAACAAGTTAATCCAAATATCATTATTTTCTGTAGAATCTCGAGGAAGAAAGATTGGTTGCATTGTTTCAAAAGCCTGTATATACTTGCTCGACCTACTTTCTTGTTGACCTACTTACTTGTTTCACAATGAGTTCCCCCGTAGCCAGCAGCACAAGTACACGTATAACTGTTTACAGCATCGTTACAGGTCCCTCCGTTTTGGCAAGGATTGCTGCTACACTCATCAATATCTGTTGAGGAAAAAATCAGAGTTCAGACCCAGGGTTACAAACCACGTGCTTATAGACTGAAGTGACCACACTTTTTCATTTAAAATTACAGCGTATTTAAAATTGTTCTCTTGCTGGTTTACTGCGAAGACAGCAAAGTGGGACAGATGTGATTTTGGAGGAGTTTTAGCTTGCTATATTTTAGCTTGCTATATCAGATCGTCCATTTGTCAAAGCAGCCTGCTTTCATTGCTTTTAGCATCTGGGTGTTACTGCCATTCTTGAGTCTCGAATGAACTAGCTGATTTTTTTGGTAAGATCCCTTTCATCTTCGCATGTTTTTGTGGCCAATATATATATATTTTCATTTCTTTATAGCTGACTGTTGGCGTTAAAATTGAAGGTAAAAACATGGCAATTAGCACATCAATGCAATTAGCGGCTTCAGACGAAGGAAATTGGCGCACGCCCCTTTGGCGCCCCTTTAAAAAAGTCCACTTGGGATGGCCCCCTGACAGGCTGCTGCTGTCTTAAACTGTAACAAATTTGTAGCGGATGAAAACCTTACCTGTACGGTGTAAACATGCTCTTACAAGGGGCGAATCCAGAAAATATTTTGACTACCTCCAAGATGAGGTTATTCGAAATACTAGAGTGTGGCCATTTGAAAATAGGGTGTGTACCTAAGTAACTAGATACAAGTATCTGACAATCTGACTACTTCTTCAGCAGTAGTCACAGTAGTCTTGATGGGTCTTGATCCGCCCCTGTTTGCTATAGCAATGTTTCGATGCGCAATTGAATGCTGAGTTCAAAACGTCACTTAGACTGCTGTAACTATTGCAGGAATAGAGATATTCAGCTTTAGTCTAGCAGATTTCAATAGATGTGAGAATATGGTAGAGAATCACTACTACAGAAAAACATCTATTCCAATAAGGCTGAGAAATTTATAGGGAATCATTAATTGATTTTCTATAGCAATGATTCGATGTAGGATTGAATGCTGAGCGCAAAAAGTCACTCAGACTGCTGTAACTGTAGCAGGAGTAGAGATACTCAGCTTTTATGCAACAGATTGCAATAGATGTGAGAATTTGGTAGAGAATTACTACTACAGAAAAACATCTATTCCATTAAGGCTTAGAAAATTATAGAGAATCATTAATTGATTTGTTATCAGAGGCGGATCCAGGATATATTGTGACTAAGATGGGGTTATTCGAAATACTAGGGTGTGGCCTTTTGAAAATAGGCGTGTGCCTAAGGAACTAGATACAAGGATCTGAAAATCTAATTACTGCTTCAGCAGTAGTCACAGTAGTCTGGATCCGCCCCTGTAAAGTATATCGATTGATCACGAAGCAGAGCAGAGCAGAGCAGAGCAGAGCAGAGCAGAGCAGAGCAGAGCAGAGCAGAGCAGAGCAGAGCAGAGCAGAGCAGAGCAGAGCAGAGCAGAGCAGAGCAGAGCAGAGCAGAGCAGAGCAGAGCAGAGCAGAGCAGAGCAGAGCAGAGCAGAGCAGAGCAGAGCAGAGCAGAGCAGAGCAGAGCAGAGCAGAGCAGAGCAGAGCAGAGCAGAGCAGAGCAGAGCAGAGCAGAGCAGAGCAGAGCAGAGCAGAGCAGAGCAGAGCAGAGCAGAGCAGAGCAGAGCAGAGCAGAGCAGAGCAGAGCAGAGCAGAGCAGAGCAGAGCAGAGCAGAGCAGAGCAGAGCAGAGCAGAGCAGAGCAGAGCAGAGCAGAGCAGAGCAGAGCAGAGCAGAGCAGAGCAGAGCAGAGCAGAGCAGAGCAGAGCAGAGCAGAGCAGAGCAGAGCAGAGTAGAGCAGAGCAGAGCAGAGCAGAGCAAAAATGCTGCTTTAAAGAGGCCCTATTGAGCGAAACTAGTCAAAACCGAGAGAAAATAAAATCCCAAAAAGACTAAATTGATGATTGTTTCTTAAGAGGTCCTCTTCAACCATACACGATATAAAAGAAAAGGGAAGACAGTATCTTCTGCCAAGAATGTTCTCCTTTATATCCTTTTTGGTCTATTTTGTCGATTTAGCAGCTTACCTGTTTCACAATGAGTCTCTTGATAACCAGCAGCCTAACGAAGGAGTGTTTTATTTACCTATATTCTTGTTTGATGTATTTTCTAATTTGACCTACTTACCTGTTTCACAATGAGTCCCTTGATAACCAGCAGTCAGCATAATGAAGGAGTGTTTTATTTACCGATATTCTTGTTTGATATATTTTCTAATTTGACCTACTTACTTGTTTCACAATGAGTCCCTTGATAACCAGCAGCCTAACGAAGGAGTGTTTTATTTACCTAAATTCTTGCTTGATGTATTTTCTAATTTGACCTACTTACTTGTTACACAATGAGTCCCTTGATAACCAGCAGTCAGCCTAACGAAGGAGTGTTTTATTTACCTAAATTCTTGCTTGATGTATTTTCTAATCTGACCTACTTACTTGTTTCACAATGAGTCCCTTGATAACCAGCAGCCTAACGAAGGAGTATTTTATTTACCTAAATTCTTGCTTGATGTATTTTCTAATTTGACCTACTTACTTGTTTCACAATGAGTCCCTTGATAACCAGCAGCCTAACGAAGGAGTGTTTTATTTACTTAAATTCTTGCTTGATGTATTTTCTAATTTGACCTGCTTACTTGTTTCACAATGAGTTCCTTGATAACCAGCAGCCTAACGAAGGAGTGTTTTATTTACCTAAATTCTTGCTTGATGTATTTTCTAATTTGACCTACTTACTTGTTTCACAGTGAGTCCCTTGATAACCAGCAGCCTAACGAAGGAGTGTTTTATTTGCTTATATTCTTGTTTGATTAGCAAGAGCAAATTTTGTAACATAAAAGATTCAGGTTTACGAAAAAACAATGAGATTTGCCTTTCTGAAGAATAGATTTCACACCTCTGAGTGCACTCAATAATATCAATACAAACAAAGAAAGCAAAACATTATGGTCGGCAGCGTTGGATGCGTAAAATTCTCGAGGCTGTCAAATCACTTTGTCTTAAACAGAACTGTATCCTTTAAGGAATCTGTATCCTATCCGTTGCAGAATTTACCCTTGTTTATTTGTTGTGTTTTCTAATTTGACCTACTTACTTGTTACACAATGAGTCCCTTGATAACCAGCAGCACAATTACATGTATAGCTGTTTACAGCATCGTTACAGGTCCCTCCATTTTGGCAAGGATTACTGCTACACTCATCGATATCTGAAGAGGAAAAATTTGAAATTGGTATAGCACCGGGTAGGGCAAAACATGTTAACACGTTTGACAGGCTGTGGTGACCGATCTTCAAAACTAAAACGTTAATTCCTCATTCAAAGGCAAATATAGTTGGAAAATTTTGTTTGGAAAAAGCACTCATCTTTAAGTTCCAGAAATGAGAAAAATGCTGCCAAGGGGCTTGTGTATGGGAAAAATGCCACATTCCATTCTGGTCTATAGTTAATTTGCAATTGAGATATAAATTCAATAACATTGTCTGTTTCAGAAATGAAATTTAAGTATCAATGGCAAGTAAATTATGGAACAGAATTGAACGAAGAATTGAATTGAACAAAGATCTTCATATTGTTTTTTTAAAGAATTTAATGAACAATTTTGAACTCTAATGAAAGATTGTAAACGCATTTAGCTGTATAAGTTTTTATTAGGTCTAGGTAGTATACTTTTATTTCTATTTTATAACTAAATTGTAACTTTTACTTTGAGGACCCCCATGAAAAGCACCTCTTGGTGATTGGGGCATCCTCTATAAAGATATTTCATCAATCAATCAATCAATCAATCAATCAATCAATCAATCAATCAATCAACCAATCAATCAATCAATCCATCAATCAATCGAACGTTGAATCCTCATTCTCATACAAGGACCTTACCAGCATTTTTCTAATTTCTTGTTCCAAATGATGAGCTTTTTACCAAAGAAAATTTTTACATCCAAGTTGGCCTTTGATTTACAAATTAGCATTTTAGTTTTGAAGATTGGCCTCATAGTTTTTTCCACAGCCCGCCAAACGTTTTAACATTTATGATTCATCTGGTAGTGGGATCACAGTTTTGGTCAACTAATAACAAGGGTAGAATTGCATGAAAAATGCCCGGATAGGGGGAGAAATTCCATATATTGAGCAATAGGTGCATGGCACCTATAAGAGTGGGTTATGAACCTCGAAAATGCCTAAATATGGGTCTCAAAATGTAAATGATGTTAACTGCTCCACTAGAAATGAGTAGCTTTTTGAATTATAACGAAAAATTGTTGAGTTTTTCATTTGTCTCGTTGAATTCTTTTCGTTTCAGTTATGATACTTAGTTGGTGGTAACTCTAACTTATGTTAAAGTCACCGAAATAAATTAAATTATTACACACATGAAATAATTCCTTTTATTGATGCTCCGAAGATGGCTCTTTCTTGGCACTGTAAGATTGCCTTTGAGAAGCACAATGAATAGTATATTTACCAACCTCTGTTCTTATGTGACATGGTATTTAAACAAGTTAATCCAAATATCATTATTTTCTGTAGAATCTCGAGGAAGAAAGATTGGTTGCATTGTTTCAAAAGCCTGTATATACTTGCTCGACCTACTTTCTTGTTGACCTACTTACTTGTTTCACAATGAGTTCCCCCGTAGCCAGCAGCACAAGTACACGTATAACTGTTTACAGCATCGTTACAGGTCCCTCCGTTTTGGCAAGGATTGCTGCTACACTCATCAATATCTGTTGAGGAAAAAATCAGAGTTCAGACCCAGGGTTACAAACCACGTGCTTATAGACTGAAGTGACCACACTTTTTCATTTAAAATTACAGCGTATTTAAAATTGTTCTCTTGCTGGTTTACTGCGAAGACAGCAAAGTGGGACAGATGTGATTTTGGAGGAGTTTTAGCTTGCTATATTTTAGCTTGCTATATCAGATCGTCCATTTGTCAAAGCAGCCTGCTTTCATTGCTTTTAGCATCTGGGTGTTACTGCCATTCTTGAGTCTCGAATGAACTAGCTGATTTTTTTGGTAAGATCCCTTTCATCTTCGCATGTTTTTGTGGCCAATATATATATATTTTCATTTCTTTATAGCTGACTGTTGGCGTTAAAATTGAAGGTAAAAACATGGCAATTAGCACATCAATGCAATTAGCGGCTTCAGACAAAGGAAATTGGCGCACGCCCCTTTGGCGCCCCTTTAAAAAAGTCCACTTGGGATGGCCCCCTGACAGGCTGCTGCTGTCTTAAACTGTAACAGATTTGTAGCGGATGAAAACCTTACCTGTACGGTGTAAACATGCTCTTACAAGGGGCGAATCCAGAAAATATTTTGACTACCTCCAAGATGAGGTTATTCGAAATACTAGAGTGTGGCCATTTGAAAATAGGGTGTGTACCTAAGTAACTAGATACAAGTATCTGACAATCTGACTACTTCTTCAGCAGTAGTCACAGTAGTCTTGATGGGTCTTGATCCGCCCCTGTTTGCTATAGCAATGTTTCGATGCGCAATTGAATGCTGAGTTCAAAACGTCACTTAGACTGCTGTAACTATTGCAGGAATAGAGATATTCAGCTTTAGTCTAGCAGATTTCAATAGATGTGAGAATTTGGTAGGGAATCACTACTACAGAAAAACATCTATTCCATTAAGGCTGAGACTTTTATAGAGAATCATTAATTGATTTGTTATCAGGGGCGGATCCAGGAAATATTGTGACTAAGATGAGGTCATTCGAAATACTAGGGTGTGGCCTTTTGAAAATAGGCGTGTACCTAAATAACTAGATACAAGGATTTGACAATCTGACTACTGCTTCACCAGTAGTTGCAGTAGTCAGGATCCGCCCCTGCTCTTAGTTAGCAATTTAAGTAGAGTTTGACCAACCTGTTTGACAATTTGTGTCAGTGTACCCAGCTGCGCACGTACATGTATACTGATTCACTTCGTTGCTGCAGGTGCCTCCATTTTGACATGGGTCGCTAAGACATTCATTAATATCTGAAATGAGAAGATGTAATCTGAATATAACTACATGATTCGATATGATATGATATGATTTAAAGTAAATCGAAAGAATTGAAAGCCCGGGGGCGTAACTTCAGTTTCCATGATACGGGGTTGTGACATTCAAAGCATAAAACTACCAGCCATAAATCCGGAAAATTTTCTCTGAAGTATACTAATAAATCCGGAGAATTCCTGAAAAGTGTACCCATAAATCCAGAACATTTCTGAAAAGTGTACCTATAATCCGGAAAAGCCGAAAACATTCAGGCATTAGTGACGTTTTACTAAAAGTCATACCCTTAATTCCGGAAAATATAAAAAATCGTTGAAAACCATACCCATAAATCCAGACTCTATCATGAAAAAGGTGGCACAGCCCCGTGCCATGGAGAGCTTAAGTTACTCCCCCAGGGTCGAAAGTAGTTTAGCAAAGGGGGCTGAGTCAATCTGGACAGAGCCTGTTATTGATAACACATATAACCGAGAACAAAAGAATCTAGAACTGTAAGTCATCTTTTCTTGTGTACATCTCTAAATATCTCCTTCTGTGTGCTTTGCTGGCAGGTTTCGTCTTAATAAGACTTCACGCTTCAAGGCTCTGTCTTTGAATCCTGCATGCGAGCCATCAAGCCCAGAATCCAGCATTCCTATTCTATTCCTTGGTCTGGTTCTCCTGCCTTTACAGGGTCTGCTTCAGCCAGCATGCCTTGCATCTTTGTCTCTTGGTTGGCCTTTATTTGTTTAAATAATAGTAATAATAATTTACGAATATTTCAACAGCATAACCTATCAATATTTACAATATAGTTATCATTAGGATCCTGCTAGCTTAATAGTTATAGGAAAAATGTTCTATTAAAACTTACAAAATTAAGATCAAAATACAAGTGAACCTTAGATACTTACAGATTTAACTGTTATTAAAATGGCTATCTAAAAACTGTCTGAAAAGAAGTCAAGATTCGATCTTCCTGGCCTGTAGAAGAGAGTCGTTGAATTCTTTTGCAGAAAAGAAATAAAGTCCTTTTTGTTCAAATTCCGTTTTCATTAGCGGTAAATTCACTGATCGTTCCTCATTCCTTTAGCCTGCGTGCAGACAATACCCAAGGAAAAGGTATAGTCTGCGCAGCGCCGCTCACTGTTGTGTAGGGCGTGCTTCAGCATTTATTTCGCAATGGTGATAACAAAGAAAGTTTATTGTTGTAGCAGCCAATAAAATGACTTTCCCGTGAAACAAAGAAGCAATCAGATTTGAGAACGGCCATCATGTGATCAAATCTCAGGTTTAACTTTGTTCTCTAGGCAAACGTCATTAGCAACACAATACTCTGGAATTTTAACTACCCTACTGCAGACAATAAACGGACGCCAAGGAGAAAGGGTCATTCAAATGCCATTGAAATAAATAGCTGACGCATACAATACACGAAATTGAGCGGTGTTGCGCAGACTATACCTTTTCCTCAGTTAGGTATTGTCTGCACGCAGGCTATCATTCCTTTTGTTCTTTCCGTGTGTATTCTTAATGAAGTATTCTTTCATCACTTCACAGACATTTCGTTGTAGATTATCAAAGACCAAAATGCATCGATTTTAGGTATACGTAGGTCAACCGTCAGGTTATTTGACTTTATAACAACTTCGGCCATGGCCCATGAAACGTGCCGCTGTGCCGACGTGCGGTCTCCCTTCTATGACAACTGTTAGCAGGCTTTCGTGTCTGGTCGTATGTGTGAGCCATTTCTGTTTCCTCGTATTCAGTGTTCTCAAAAGGCACCTTGTTTCTCCTGCTCTAAATATAACCTACATTGTATTTGATGTTCTTGACCCACAAAAACAATATGAACATAAGTGGCACATCTCCTTTCATTCACTTTAAGACCCCGTTTACACGATGCCTTTTTGCTAACAGACACAAAATTCTTCTGGCAGAGCTTGGAAATTCTACCGACATCGTACAGATCGGAGGCCAAAACAGCACTTTGTTATGCCTTTTTCAAATTCTACCGGCATCGTGTAAGCAGGGTCTATGTTGAATTTATAAGGAAATGAATCAGTCGCTCAGTTTAATTGAACGCACCATTTCAGCGGTTCTGTAAGGAGGAACTAAGAAGCTAAGGGCTCGCTTCGCTCGCGCTTCAATATTCCTAGCTCCTGCGGAGGGCATTTTGACAATTTCTGATAATTCACCTTGAATGTACAGTAACAGACTCTATAGGAGAAGGGCACCTTATGATTAATGAATACAGTTGTCGATAGAATGCTAAAACTTCTTGTGATGCACCCATAAAAAGGCTACAACAAAAAATGTTGTGCAGTCTCTTACTAATAAGTTAACTGTATTACAATCTATACTCGAAATGTAACACATGTCCATGTAAATAGCAAGAATGTTGGATGAAAGGACTCTTGAGCAGCTGGATTCTAAAATCCTGTTCTGTTTTGTTAAATAAATTTTATGCTGATAAGTTGATTCACAAGCAGTAATATTTTTTTGCTACATTGCGCATCCGAACTGGTTGTGATTCACCTCAACTGCCTATCACCATATGAACATCAACAATACCAGGCCTGCACACCTTACCATACTTTTTCTGTCTTGAGAGAATTCTTATGAGCATTCTTAATGTTTTGGGAATTCTTGTTAAAGATTTCTGGTTTGTCTTCTTAATCTGACTCAAGAATTCCTTCAGAATGCGAAGGATTCTTGAAAATTCTTAAGAATTCTGAGAATTTTTGGAAATTAATTTGATAAATGTGCATGAGGCCCGTGCTGCCAATTCACACCTTACACCAAACTTGTTCGTTCTTAGAAAAACTCCAATATAATTGTTTCATACATTATTGTAACAATAAAAGAAATGCAGTAAGTTCTTGATTGTATATCAATGTTTCAGTTTATCAGCAGAACTTAGCCTTTACAAGATTGTTTTTCTTTTAGACTGATCGTGAAATAATTGTTCCATAAATCTTAACAATAAGAGGAATACAGAAAATTGTTTTTGACTTGTGATTACAGACCTTTTTTTCAGCAATCAATACACAGTTGACAAAATAACTGCACTTGTGCATTCCCATCAGATTGCCAAGATCACATATGAAAATGGTTAAAAATGGACATGCATCCAAGTATGACTTGCTGATGCCCAGGACACACCCTTTCTCAGTGCACAGTGATACAGAGCATGGAATAAATTGGACAAAACGAATTTTGGTATTAGGTAGTTTGATTTGATTTGAGTTGATTTCATATATTTAGGGAGGGTAGCCCTTCATCAAGTGCTGATTTTCAAGGGGCCCTCCATCTACGATACAATACAATAATAGTAATATAATGCAAAGAAAAGAAAAAACCTAATTACTATACGTCGAAAGTCTAATTAATCTATTGGAATACGGTGTTAAAATCAATTTACAAGGTATCTAAAATATATTACCGGGTGCGCCAAAATAAACTATGCACGTTTGGCAGGCCACAATAAATAATAGACTGGACCGATTTTGAAGATTTATGACTTAATCTTTAGCAGAAAGCCTGAATTAGATTCAGGACTTTTTGCACATTTTTCCGCTTTCAGTTTTTAGAGCTAGAAGCGAGTTTCTTAAAATGTTCGTTTTCGAGAATATTGAAAACGATCAAAAACGTCGATCAAATTTTAAAAGATTCAACATGAATCAACAAAGAGAAAATGTTTTCAGGGGGATTTAGGGGTTTAGTACGAACACTCGTACAGCAGATTACAATTAATCGATTTCTAAATCGTAAATTACCACGAACAAGTTATCTCTTTGTCCATTGATGTCAATTCTTTAGAAAACTTGATCGATGATTTATGATCGTTTTCAGTGTTTTCGAAAACTAACATTTTAGGAAACTCGCTTCTAGCTCTAAAAACTGAAAATGAAAAATTTAAAAAAAAGTCCAAATATCTAAATCAGGCATTCTGCTAACGATTAAGTCATAAATCTTCAAAATCGGCCCAGTGTACGATTTATTGTGGCCTGCCAAACGTGCATAGTTTATTTTGGCGCACCCTGTATCTACACAGCAGTCTACGCTTAAATATGGCTCTAAAAGGCATTAACCGAAGAAGCCTCTTTAACCTCAGTTTGTAATACTTATGGACGTTATGTGACGTAATTTTAGATTATCTTTGTGGCAGTGTTACCTGCAGAGCACATATTTGCTTTCTGAACAAGGCAACTTGAAAGGCAACGATGTCTCACCGCATCTGTTGGTTACATCCATTCAGGTCATTCAGGTGTAACGCTTACCGCAAAATTTCCTTTTTTAAAGACTTATTGCTAAGCATGATTCTTTTGTGCGCCGAATGAAATTCAACAAAGAGAACCTAGGCCAGAAGCGATGGTCGTATCTAGACTGATTACATGTTCGTAGGTTATCGCTATTGACAGACTGATGGATGCTATAACTACGACTCATGTCCATACGCTTCTAGAAACGGACATGGCCTAAATCACCCGCTATTTTTTCTCAAAGCCATCAACCCTAAAGCGCCGCAAAAAAAAAACGGTTCCCTGAAGTGCTACACAGCGAAAAAGCTATCAGTACTTAGATGAGTAATTTTTAAGCTATTAAAGCAAAAAACTCCTACCTTAAAGTAATATTCTGCTTGTTTATGGACGCAAAGATCTCCTAATTTCGCTCGCTACTTGGAGATTCTAATCGTTGCGCAGCCGTTCAATCGAACGAGTGATTGTTTGCCTTTGGCGGGAAGTTTAAGTTGAAGAAGAATCAGCCAATCCTATCAAGCTATTTCAAGTCTTGCAACCTGATTGGTTGGGGAACGCAAAGTATTTGCCATGTAGCTGAACCGATATGTTTGATTGGCTAAAAATTTCTCGCCTCTATATCACTTTATTCTATATTACATGTGAATGGAGTGAAGATTCCTTACTTAGTCTACATCTGACTTATCTAACCCAATCAGGCATAGGGTAATTGATGCTCTAGGAAGACTAGGGAAGGGGCTGATTCAGCCCCTTTATTTTATTTCTGTTGTGGACAACGTAAAGCCTTGAAACTTGGCATGTGTATAGTACATCATGAGCTGAACCCAAAAATGAAATCTATTTTTAGTTCTGTCACGTGACTGCTCATGACGTAATGATGTAGCATTTTCAAAGTCAATAGCACTCAATAACAGTAAGCATTTATTGTTGATTGTGAGAAAACGGAAAACAGTAAGAACATCAATCCAATTTTAGTTTATTCTGTAGTTAAAAAGCATTTGCTTCGTAAAGAAAAATTAGTAAACAGTGACGATGTCATCACACAGGAATTCAAAGAATTTGCACATGCGTAATGCCGAAAAAAGCACAATCATGCGTTTGAATTACAAAAAACTAGTTGATTGGACAGAAGATCAAAATTAGACTATAGTTCTCGTCTTTCATCCTGTTATCATATCAACTTTAGATTTTACTAGGATTTATTCGAAGTTATTCACAGATATCTCTCAGAAATTGATCATGTTTACCTCCTGGAATGAATTAATTTTTTCTAAAAAGTTCATTTTTGATTATAGGAAGGATAAAACCATAATGCAGAAAGTCTCCACGTTTTAAGTGCACTTGGTAAAAATTCAAAGAAGAAAAACCGTGCTTGATAGGGTTGATTATAATAATTTGTGAAAATCGCAAACTTACCAACGCATTTGTATCCAGCTAGATTCTCGCATGTTTCTTCACATTGATTTCCAGCAGTGCATGTAGCCAGACGACAACGTGGACCGGTCTAAAGAGTAAATAGAATATAGTTTGTGGTGAACGCTGCGCTGTACGGTATGCTGGGGGTATGCCAATCCAAATTACTCACTCAAAACGCTCAAGTTGTTTTTAGCGCAGACATCTTCTTATGACAACTAATTTGTGACATACTCTGGAAATTTTCATCTCTATATGTAACAGCCTCTGGGTAGATACAGGCTTTTACAACATAGAGCTCAAATCTTTAAAAAAAGTCGGTGTAAAATGCTATTACAGTTTTCTTTGGATTAAAAGTCTTGGAAGGAACTTGGGTTTTTTGCTGTAAATCTGCCGTGGAAATTTATTGATATCTTGATTAGTTTCAAAATGGCAGTATTTATTAAATTTTAGGCTATGACATGTTCAAATTTCTAAATCCTAAACCAGAAAAGCTACAGATCTCTGCTTTTCACCATATTGTAGGCCTTTATAGACTTTGATTTTCTTGAAGGTTATATCATTTTTCCTCTATTGTTTTAGGACTTACGATTACTAAAATTTTTTCAAAATTTTCCATCAATTCTTTCAAAAATCATTAAATTGCCGCCACTTTGAAAAAAATCAAGGTATCAAAAAATTTCCACCGCAGATTTACAGCAAAGTACCATAAGTTCCTTTCAAACCTTTCAATTCAAAGAAAAATGAAATAGAATTTTACACCCACCCTTTTAAAGATTTGAAAAATTTGAGCCATATGCTGGCTTTTGCTCCGCAGAGCATCGTTGCAATAGTATTGTAAAGTAATTTTGAAGTAGTCTAGTTTTTACAGTAAAAACCCGTGCATAAGAACCTAACTTTGAACTCAGCCTGTTTAGGTTCTTATGAAATGAGGCATATCCAGTAATCAGGGTGTAGGTTCTTAACTGAGGAAATGAGTGAATCTAAATCTTAGTCCAATTTATTTACACTCTAGGCCCACTAATTTCACCCAAAGCTAAATCAATTTACCCCTGCAGGCCCTGTCTACCATTTCTTCATTTTAAATCATCTATTTGAACGGGGCCTCACATATCTTACGCCATCGAAAATTTTTGAGATACACCTGGATTCTGGACCACAACCTGAGCAAACAAAAACCAGCGGGGGTGGCTCAGTGGTAGCACGCTTGACTACCAATCTGAAGGTTGGTGGTTCGAGTCCCCGCCCTGCCGAGCCTGCTACAAAGTGTCAGGAGAGTCACCAAATCTCTGTAATTCCAGGCTAAAGGAATCACGAGGTGTGGTCATATCGAGTTGAAGGACCAGGACGCTGCTTCGATAAGCTCGGCTTCTCAGCGTGCTAAAACTACCGTCGGATGCTAGGTAAAAATGTATACAAGACAAAACAAAAGGAAAAAACCCACTGTAGGCTGCAGAAAGTATATGACCGATAGCGATCGCTCTTTGTTTACTAGGGGCTGGGTCACGTAACCGTAAACAAATCTGTTATCTTTATAATCTATATAGTTGCCCGCACGTGCCGGCATGCGCCTATTATGTTCTGCACAGATTTTGGTGGATGGGGTGAATCCACAATAAAGTTACTTCTAAAAATCCATCAATATCTTCGCATTCTTACAACATATGGTTGTTTCGTTTGTTTCTCTCTGAAGTTCAAGAGTTCATCTTCAAAATAGCACTTTCATTTTGAGAAAAATAGTGGGAAATCTGTGTGATATGGCCTGTCAAAAAAAAGCTGCAAAATCGTCATTTCGAAAGAAGTTTGTTTACTTTACGTGACCCAGCCCCTTTAATCTTACCTGTGATACGGGCTCATAATGTACCCAACCATTTGCAGTTGACAATGTTACACTTGATGATGTTTTATTGACATCCAATAATTCACAATTTTTCTCTTGCTCACTCACGAAACTCTTTTTGTAGTTAGTAGATACACATCGATCGTGCCTCACACAGTTTAAGGTGCAATGTGATAGACTCTTTACATGTAATTCTGATATGATATTGGAAGCAGTTCCAGTAAGTCTTTTTTCACGGTCTGTTGCTTTCATGAGGGTATCTCTTCGACATTCTGATTTGTGTCCAATCACACTCACTGACTCTGTTAAAGTTGTATACAAACAAATAAAAGATAAATAAATAAAAAGATAAATCAAAGAGAGCATTTTCTTGCGTCGTTCCATTCTGATGCTGTGGTGTGCTCTTTCTCTATAGTTCAGCAAACATTAAGTTAGTTTTCCATCTGCTTATTATGTAATGATTATCAAGAAAATTTGCGAGAAGCAGCTAACGACATTCAAGCTTGTTGTTGCTCTTCAGAGTAACTGTTAATGTTTATCGCATCACATCCCACTTCACGCCTAAAGTTGATTTGACTAGCATATTTCCATTTTGAAGATATGGTGTGTGGTATGCTTTTGCTGTTTAGAAAAAGTCAGATTCTTTTTCCGTGTTGTATTGATTTTCACCAAAATTGCAAAGCATCTAACATCATATGAGCGCGTCTAATTAAATGTCGATGATAGTTATCACTGATAGCACATGTGTAGTTTCTCTCCTGAAGTAAGGTTGACTTGCGTAGACATACACATTTCTTACTATGTTACTTTTTCAGCCATAATACAATTTGAAGAAACGGGCATCGACACTTCTGCCACGGGTGTCTGCCTCGTTGTCTTGCTCAACGAAAATGGGTTATCTGAATCAAATCAGGTGATAAATGAGAATTGTGTGTTTTAAATTAGAGTAGCCAATCACACGACAGAATATGATTGAAGCAATATTTGCCATACATGTCTATCATCATCATGGAAACAAAGTGAATCGGTCCACCATATTACAAATTGTTGTTTCAAGATTTGATGAACCAATCAAATCACGAATTGTAATTGTTGTTTTGTTTTCAGATTTGAATAGACGATCAAACCACAAAATATAGGAACAGCATGAATTGACCCACCACAACATGTTGTGAAATTGTTGTTCTCAGATTTTAATTCACCGCTCAAACAATTCTTGTTTTCCCACATAGGGATGCAATAGTAGCAAATCAAATGAAGCATCTATAATTAATTTGTTTTGCTGTTCAATATGCAGTCTCCCTGGAAGCAGTGTGAATGTATCTGCTATTTCATGGAATTGTTGTTCTCAGATATGGATTCCCACTCAAACAATTCTTGTTTTCACACATAGGGACGCAATAGTAGCAAATCAAATGAAGCATCTATAATTAATTTGTTTTGCTGTTCAATATGCAGTCTCCCTGGAAGCAGTGTGAATGTATCTGCTATTTCATGGAATTGTTGTTCTCAGATTTGGATTCCCACTCAAACAATTCTTGTTTTCACACATAGGGACGCAATAGTAGCAAATAAAATGAAGCATCTATAATTAATTTGTTTTGCTGTTCAATATGCAGTCTCCCTGGAAGCAGTGTGAATGTATCTGCTATTTCATGGAATTGTTGTTCTCAGATTTGGATTCCCACTCAAACAATTCTTGTTTTCACACATAGGGACGCAATAGTAGCAAATCAAATGAAGCATCTATAATTAATTTGTTTTGCTGTTCAATATGCAGTCTCCCTGGAAGCAGTGTGAATGTATCTGCTATTTCATGGAATTGTTGTTCTCAGATTTAGATTCCCACTCAAACAATTCTTGTTTTCACACATAGGGACGCAATAGTAGCAAATCAAATGAAGGTTTTGCTGTTCACAGTCTCCCTGGAAGCAGTGTGAATGTATCTGCTATTTCATGGAATTGTTGTTCTCAGATTTGGATTCCCACTCAAACAATTCTTGTTTTCACACATAGGGACGCAATAGTAGCAAATCAAATGAAGCATCTATAATTAATTTGTTTTGCTATTCAATATGCAGTCTCCCTGGAAGCAGTGTGAATGTATCTGCTATTTCATGGAATTGTTGTTCTCAGATTTGGATTCCCACTCAAACAATTTTTGTTTTCACACATAGGGACGCAATAGTAGCAAATCAAATGAAGCATCTATAATTAATTTGTTTTGCTGTTCAATATGCAGTCTCCCTGGAAGCAGTGTGAATGTATCTGCTATTATATGGAATTGTTGTTCTCAGATTTGGATTCCCACTCAAACAATTCTTGTTTTCACACATAGGGACGCAATAGTAGCAAATCAAATGAAGCAATAATTAATTTGTTTTGCTGTTCAATATGCAGTCTCCCTGGAAGCAGTGTGAATGTATCTGCTATTTCATGGAATTGTTGTTCTCAGATTTGGATTCCCACTCAAACAATTCTTGTTTTCACACATAGGGACGCAATAGTAGCAAATCAAATGAAGCATCTATAATTAATTTGTTTTGCTGTTCAATATGCAGTCTCCCTGGAAGCAGTGTGAATGTATCTGCTATTATATGGAATTGTTGTTCTCAGATTTGGATTCCCACTCAAACAATTCTTGTTTTCACACATAGGGACGTAATAGTAGCAAATCAAATGAAGCATCTATAATTAATTTGTTTTGCTATTCAATATGCAGTCACCCTGGAAGCAGTGTGAATGTATCTGCTATTATATGGAATTGTTGTTCTCAGATTTGGATTCCCACTCAAACAATTCTTGTTTTCACACATAGGGACGCAATAGTAGCAAATCAAATGAAGCATCTATAATTAATTTGTTTTGCTGTTCAATATGCAGTCTCCCTGGAAGCAGTGTGAATGTATCTGCTATTTCATGGAATTGTTGTTCTCAGATTTTAATTGCCGCTCAAACAATTCTTGTTTTCACACATAGGGACGCAATAGTAGCAAATCAAATGAAGCATCTATAATTAATTTGTTTTGCTATTCAATATGCAGTCTCCCTGGAAGCAGTGTGAATGTATCTGCTATTATATGGAATTGTTGTTCTCAGATTTGGATTCCCACTCAAACAATTCTTGTTTTCACACATAGGGACGCAATAGTAGCAAATCAAATGAAGCATCTATAATTAATTTGTTTTGCTGTTCAATATGCAGTCTCCCTGGAAGCAGTGTGAATGTATCTGCTATTATATGGAATTGTTGTTCTCAGATTTTCAGATTTGGATTCCCACTCAAACAATTCTTGTTTTCACACATAGGGACGTAATAGTAGCAAATCCAATGAAGCATCTATAATTAATTTGTTTTGCTATTCAATATGCAGTCACCCTGGAAGCAGTGTGAATGTATCTGCTATTATATGGAATTGTTGTTCTCAGATTTGGATTCCCACTCAAACAATTCTTGTTTTCACACATAGGGACGCAATAGTAGCAAATCAAATGAAGCATCTATAATTAATTTGTTTTGCTGTTCAATATGCAGTCTCCCTGGAAGCAGTGTGAACATCGGCGTAGGGGAAGATAAAATTTGGGGGGGCTGCCCGACAAAAAATCCATTGTTTGAGAAAATTTCGCCCGACTTGAGGCGGATTTCTGCCCGATTGTGGCTGATTTTTGCAAATTTTTCTGACGTTGGGGGGGGCTGCAGCCCCCCTAGCCCCCTATCTCCTACGCCTATGAGTGTGAATGTATCTGCTATTTCATGGAATTGTTGTTCTCAGATTTGGATTCCCACTCAAACAATTCTTGTTTTCACACATAGGGACGCAATAGTAGCAAATCAAATGAAGCAATAATTAATTTGTTTTGCTGTTCAATATGCAGTCTCCCTGGAAGCAGTGTGAATGTATCTGCTATTTCATGGAATTGTTGTTCTCAGATTTGGATTCCCACTCAAACAATTCTTGTTTTCACACATACGGACGCAATAGTAGCAAATCAAATGAAGCATCTATAATTAATTTGTTTTGCTGTTCAATATGCAGTCTCCCTGGAAGCAGTGTGAATGTATCTGCTATTTCATGGAATTGTTGTTCTCAGATTTAGATTCCCACTCAAACAATTTTTGTTTTCACACATAGTGACGCAATAGTAGCAAATCAAATGAAGCAATAATTAATTTGTTTTGCTGTTCAATATGCAGTCTCCCTGGAAGCAGTGTGAATATATCTGCTATTTCATGGAATTGTTGTTCTCAGATTTAAATTGCCGCTCAAACAATTCTTGTTTTCACACATAGGGACGCAATAGTAGCAAATCAAATGAAGCAATAATTAATTTGTTTTGCTATTCAATATGCAGTCACCCTGGAAGCAGTGTGAATGTATCTGCTATTATATGGAATTGTTGTTCTCAGATTTCATTGGCCAATCATATGAAAAGATATGATATTTGATGAAGACTAAATTTAAAGGCACACTGTCGTGGCACTGATTGGATAATAAGACAATAATAAAGAATGGAATTGGGCAATCTTCAGTAATTTTGCTGTACACTGAAATTCATGAACGCGATAACGATCTGACTCCCTTTATTCTCGAAACATAGTATGATCCAAGAACATAAAGACATGGTAATCATTTAGAGGCCAGGTCTTTGTTAGTGATTTCAACATCGCGACTAGCCAATCACAGCCACGACAGTGTGCCTTTAAGGCTGCCATACAGTCTGAAAACAGAACACAACTGTCACAAATAGACGCCATTTTGAAATAAAGACTGCAAAAATGTGCCGGCAGATTTGCCTTGAGATTTGGAAACTATGCCCGGGGGGGGGGGGGGGTAACTTCAACAGGCATATGACTGGTTTGTGCCATTTTTTAACTTGTGAAATCATACCCTAAAATTTATGAATTTTCAAAGAACCATACCCTAAATTTTATGGGTCGTTCAAAATATATTCCCTGAAACTATGACAAAAGGTCAAAGCGCAACTGCAGCTCAATTGCAGCTGATGCAGCTTTTTTGTATGCAAGATTCGAAATACGTAGGTCAAATCAAGTTTATAATCCAACGTAACGTCTAAAATTTTCACAAATTCGTCAGAATTGATTATTTTGCTATTAATGTTAATTTGTTCTCCATTAGTCTTTGTCTGGTTCTTCCAGAGCATTACAGCAAAGAATTTTCCAGGGTTAGCAATCATTTCATTATTTTCTAACCAATGCAACTCTGGTTTCTTTTTCTAAAGTATTCACAAGATTGGGCATGCCTTCAGAAACATCAGTAAGTCATTGGTGTAATTATAGAGCGCGTTGCCTGTTTTATGGAAAGAAATAAATCATTTATCTAAAAAAAGTTGAACAGAATAGGTCCCAACACAGAGCCCTGGGGTACATTCGATAAAGAAACTATACGTATTATCTATCAGAACAAGTTGTTCTCGTCTTTAGAGATAAGAATAGATAAGGACCAGTGCATCTTCATTAAATCCATATGTATGTAATTTGGCAAAAAGCCAGTCGTGGGGGATATAAAGCCGTTTAAAAGATCCATTAGGATCGCACCTACGAGACGTCGCTGTCGAGGCTAGAGCTTTCCAATATTCAATCAGACGTTCAAGACGTATTGGGTTCCATATAATCTTCTATAGGCCGCAATGAAAGCAGAAAGCAAAGCGTGTTGTCTAAATGTTGAATCAGTTGCTAATTTAAGACTTTTTCGTACCGTAATTCTTTGAAAAGGTATTGAGAACGCAAAACTGGGCGAAAGTTCCTTTTTATTGTGCGATTTGGCTCCCCCCTATCCCTTATCTAATAGGCAGACTGCCGCTTTTTTGCATCGTTTGGAAAGCGAGAATTACGAATCGAATGCTACAGTTTATTGCTCCAGTTGAAGTCTTTATAAGCTCATTATCAACAAGAGATGCAAAAGCTTCGGGGGCATCTTATCTTCACCGGTAGATTTCCTACCATCCAAAGATTTTAATAGTTGTGCAACTTCTTGATGGTCTATCGTAAACACTAGTAAAGCGTATGTCTGAATCTACTATTCAATGTTTTGTTTACCATAGAAACGGTATGAATCGTCCCACCATGTCATATAGAATTATTTTTTCCGATTTGATCAGCCAATAAGAAAAAGTAAGTGTAACCCGTTTTGCTATTCAATGTTGGTTTGATCAATATGAGTCAACTCACCATGCGAATTTTTTCATTTCTCATTCATTCTATATTCTTTATACATGGTGGCCCCTTAGAAGTCCCTAGAATATGTCTGATTTCAGGCGGCCTTGCATAAAGCTTACTATTCAAGGTTAGAAATATTTTGATATTTTGATATCTACTGAAATAATTCTACATCTAGGATCTACATCTATATAAGTATGTAGGTATGTAAGTAAGTAAGGAAGTAAGTAAGAAAGTAAATAAGTAAGTAAGTAAGAAAGTAAGTATGTAAGTGTAAGTATATAAGTATATACACCTATTAGAGTCTGGGTACGACCATTGACCACGTGCAGACCTAGACTTATGACCTGGTGTCCCTTGTTTTCCTGTGATCTTTGACTTCATGATGAAGGTTTGCCGCAGGGATACAAGGACTCAACGTCATAAGTCTAGTGCAAACCACCCATGGCAAGAGGTCTGGGCTTTCCCATCAAACACACCTGGAAAAGGCATCGTCCACTTGTCCAGTATTCTCATTCCATTCCTTACATGCAGGATGCAATACGCCACTGCGGAGAAGCATAAAGATATCTCGGTCTTGACTTACTTAGGCTAGACCTTATACGACTTATAGTTACGCAGCCCCACCGACGGATTTCGCTGCTTCTCTAGCTTGCATAATCTTATTCGATTCGATGGTTTTTGCCAATCTCGATCTAGTACGATGTTCCTCCAGGCCCGTAGGAAGCGGGGGGGGGGGGGGGCAGGGGGGGCTTGAGCCCCCCTATAATTTTGAAAACAATGGTGATACGTCACACGAATTAATTAGACGTATTGTTCTATATTGTTTTAAGAACAATTGCCCCCCCCCAATCCGAAGCTTCTTCCTACGGCCCTGTGTTCCTCAGCTCCTCTAGATTTTTCTTGTCTTGAGCTTGAGCCAGAGACAGAATACCTATGTTTTTTCTTGGGTAACCATATTTTTCTATAATACAAGTTCAAATCATCATTTAGTACTTGGGGCAATGTTGTTCGTGTTCAATTCAGTTAAAAATAGAAAAAGTGTTGTTGTTGTTATTGTTGTTGCGATAAATGGGGCTTGGCCATAGATTACGAGCTTGCGTGAGTAGAGTTAGCCTGCACGGTCTGCACTCAGGCCCCAGGGGGGTGGGGAACTCCCTATTGCATGTGACGGGGGGCTCAAACACAGCATATTATTTCTGAGAAACCCAAAAATATACTAAGTTTAGGTCTATTTTAGACCCCAAAAGTATGCTCAATGCTTCAGAGTAAATAAAAGCTAGAGGTTTTACAGCTTTTTCAGCAAGTGCACTGCAATATTTTGTTGAAAAGTCAGCTCAGCACTCACTTTGTCAAATATTCTCATCAGCAACCCCAAAACTATACTGCACCAAATAGCGTACCCAAAGGCATATTAGACAATGTTTGCCAAACCCGAAAAATGTCTGACCCCCCGTCATCTACTAATAAGGAGTCCCACCTGATGCTCAGGCTAGAGTAGAGTTTGCATGCAGGCTATAGATTATGTGTTGAATCTGGACCAGAAATTGCAATGAAAGCTCGTCATTTTCTTAGCTTGCTTGTGTTTCCAGACCACATGCAAAAAATTTACTTTGTTGTAGCTTGCAACTCAGGTCAGTCATTTGTATGCTTCAAAACACTGAAACAATTTAAAATATTTTTTAACAAAAACGCACACAGACACAACTTTATCTTTTGGCCTTTGCTTTGTTCATAGTACGTAGCCAGTTTTATACTTTGATGAGATATTTATAAAACAATTCTTGCTCCTTGCTTACAGAAGTTTTTAGCCTTGCTGAAACCAGCACACACTTGTTAGGATCTTGTCCTGCCTTAATGATTTTTAAATGAGAATATTCTAATTGTTATGAAGCTGTTGATCGTATGTGTGAAAACGGTAATTACCCATTGTTATTGGCATATGTTATTAGTGTACGCATAATGACCATATGTCGAGGACCTCTGCAAACAAAACAAATTACATGAATTCATATTGCAGATTTCTATTGAATAAAATCAATCATTTTACAACGCAAGAACAGAGAAAGGCTTAATTTGTTCAGCCATCCGTTTGGTCAAATAATGCGAACACAATGAAGACATACAAAGATTGCCAAATCAATGCCTGTAATCTTCCGATCTTCAGATCTGTCTCGCATCACGGCATTTCACAAGACAGCACAAGACATGAAACGAACAGACGAGAACGAAAACACGAAAATCCACAGTATATACTCCATCAGCAAACGAGCAAGTATTAGGGAAACAAATTCATTGCTAAAGTAAAGGAAATTTTGACAACTTGCTGACACATGTGCATTTGGAAACATGCGAAGATAAACAGAGTACCGAACGAAAGAACTGCTGGAGAAGGATTGTAATGTGGTTGTCGTCAAGGAGGAAAAGCCCGGTGAAATCATTGCAGCTCAACAAGACACGTGTTCCTATACCCAAAGAATGCTGAAAAGTAAAGAAAGTTAATTAAAAGTTAATTTTGAAGGATTTCGAGTCGAGATTTGTACAAGAGGTTACAGATCAGAGGCTCAATTCAGAAGAGTCAGACTCTCACATGTGACCTGAAAGCCCATCAGAGGATTAGGCTAGAGCATCTTAGCAACCTTGAAAAGCAAACAAAACATAGGTCAAAAGAGAAGAAACAGCGATGACAGGAGGCGGATATCAATTAGAGAACACTCCAGTAAACCCAGCATTTTTGGCTTGCTTGTATACCTCGGGTGTCCTGGGACTTATTCTTAATTCAATCGAGATACATTTATTACGGAGAAATTGGTCCCGAACCACTCATTTTGAAATTATCCTGCTTTACCTGGCAGGTTTTGATCTCTTCAGTGCTATAGGAACACTCATAATAGCATATTTCGCAACTGCGTACTATTATATCACTTACTCATATGACACCTACGTATTGGCAGCGTTATATTTCATCGTTATACTAGGAATAGCCTCTTCGATGCTATTCGTTATAATCATAGGCATTGAGAGACTTGTTGCTATAAAGTTGCCTTTGAAGCATCGATTGTGGCATGCATCAAAAAAGAAACTGGGACTAAGTATCATCTTTGCATGGCTCGCAGAATTGGTTATCTTGTCGGTGGCAGTTATATTGGATAGGCTTCTCAATAAGAACATTGAAATTGCATCAAATAATCTTGTCATTGCTTTAGCTGCAATTTTGCTGAGTGGCGTTTTCGTCATATTGGTGCTCTACACATTAATTGCCATTTACATATTGAAGAGAAATTCTATTTTCGTTGCATACGATCAAAATTCCCGAGATAAGAAACTGATGCTGGAACTTATACGAAAAGAAAAGGCTACAATTATCGTTTGTCTGCTCGTGGTTGTCTCGTTTTTCGTTTGTAACATTCCATTTGTTTCTGCTGTTTTCAGAGGAAGGAATGGCCAAGCTGAAGACATTTTAGTAACGGTAAATGCAGTCTTGAATCCCATGATATATTTCTTTAAAAGCTATATGGAAAATCATTGGAAAAAGAGGAGAGGTGATGCATCATTATCTCACAGCCTCCAGAGTACACCTTTACCGTCATTAAGGTATGCAGCAGCTTCGACTCGACGCAATATCGCAGTGGTCTCAACCAATAATGGCAGCATACAGACACCGCCTGCTACAAAGCGTAAAAGTGAGGCAGAAGCAAATGAACAGTTATGACATAGAAAAAATATATCCATATATCCAAAACAAGGAATTGCTTGTTGCTAAAATGAAAATTGCCTTTCTTTGCCCCAGTGCGAATCAATAGAAACTGCCTTGGCCCATGTTCGAATAAAAATTGCCCTTCTCTGCCCTGCCCAGGGGAGACACTCGGCACATACACATACGGGGGGGGGGGGTCAGTCTGAGAAATTTTCAGGAACCCCAAAAATATCAGTTTAGCTTCATTACAACCCAAAATTATCAGCTCATTTTATACCTTGACATCTGTAAACGAACATAAAAGATCCTGAAACGATGCAAATTGAGGCCAGGATTGCCTCTAAAGAACCCAGAAATATCATTTTCACAATATTTGATGCCCAAAAATATCAAAAAATATAATTTCAATTTATTTGGACCCAAAAATATCACTTTCGGCAATATTCTGACCAAAAATATCGGACTTACCTCCCGTATGTGCATGTGCCGAGTGCCCCCTGGGCTGCCCTGCCCCCGTACTTGGTTATTCGCAGAGCACAGAAGACTAAGGTACAAACTGAGCAAGTGCACAAGGGACAACGACTGAAAATTTTCATTCGCACAAGGGGAAAAGACCGAACTTTTTTAATATTTAACCTCCATTGCTTCCTGTTTTCCCTGTCAGGGGCGTATCCAGACTACTGCAACTACTGGTGAAGCAGTAGTCAGATTGTCAGATCCTTGTATCTAGCTCCTTAGGCACACGCCTATTTTCAAAATGCCACACCCTAGTATTTCGAATAACCTCATCTTAGTCACAATTTATCCTGGATCCGCCCCTGCTAACAAATCAATTAATGATTCTCTATAATTTTCTAAGCCTTAATGGAATAGATGTTTTTCTACAGTAGTGATTCTCTACCAAATTCTCACATCTATTGCAATCTGTTGGATTATAACTGAATATCCCTACTCCTGCTACAGTTACAGCAGTATGAGTGACTTTTTTGCGCTCAGCATCCAATTCTGCAACGAAACATTGCTATAGAAAATCAATTAATGATTCTCTATAAATTTCTCAGCCTCATTGGAATAGATGTTTTTTTGTGGTAGTGATTCTCTAATATATTCTCACATCTATTGCAATCTGTTGGATTAAAGCTGAATACCTCTATTCCTGCAACAGTTACAGCCATCTAAGTGACATTTTTGAACTCAGCATTCAATTGTGCATCGAAACATTGCTATAGCAAACAGGGGCGGATCTAGACACACCCTAGTATTTCGAATAACCTCATCATGACAGTAGTCATAATATTGCCTGGATCCGCCCCTGCCTTAGCCTGATAACCAGACCCTACTTGGTTATCAGGCTACCCCTGCCTGTAATATATCAAGGCAAAAGTACTCTATGGGTGACTTGGCTCTAACGCGTGGAATTGGCTCCAACGAGGCTGCCGTCACTGCTTCCAAAACACCAATGTATGGTATACAGCTCAGAACTTTTCACTTGAAAATTTCGAAGGGAAAAATTGGACCTAGAGATATAGAGATTAAAACTTATTATAGTGGGAGATCAAGGGCACTTAAGGCGTTCAGTGTAAGTCAAGTTTCTCAGCGATGGCACTAATTTCGTGGGGTTTCGGGGCTCTTCTTTGGACCCTTTCTAGCGAACGAATGTCTTTAACGAGTCTTGTGCAATTGTCTTGTGCTCCATACGGCGCCGTCGGAGTCTAATAAGGGTCTAACTATTCTAAAAAGGGTTTATCGGGCTGTTAGGTTTTTATTCATAAGGCTTTTATCATTGTAAATAGATGTTGTATATTTTATTTTGCTGAAGGGTTTTTTGTGTAGAGATAATATCAAATGAAAAATGAAAATATTTGCTCTCAAAGTCCATCGTTTCTTGCAATTAAATGAAATACACGAAGAAGGTGTTGTGAGAATGTGATTCGACTGGATTGTCTTTCATATGCGGCACAAGTTATTAAAGTATATTTCTGCTGGAAACGATGTTTCATTTTGTTCATAATCGATTTATCTTTGACTGCGAGACCCCCCCCCCCCAGGGCGTACTTCAAATGCGAGAATGTGGGGGAAGTACCGCTGAACAATTGAAAAGGCACCCTGTCCCGGAATAAACTTCCCGAAAATGATATCCTGTCCTGGAGGAAAATTTTTAGGAACTTTTATAAGCTAAGGGACAGTGCAAAATTTATTATATTACATGGCCGGTGGTGAACAAACATTCTTGCAAAAGAATCTGCTCGCCCTGTATGAAATTATTGCAAAAAAACCAACTGCCCCGTCACCTTTCCTTAAAAAAATTTTTCTCCAATATTCATGAACAACAGGTGTTGTAAAATACCACCAATGAATTAGCCAAAGACCATAAAAAAATCAATCCTTGCCCTTAGAGTCTTTGTCAACGAAAAAATCGACTTTGAAGATGAAGAGAAATGACTGATGAAGCGTTCTTGCAAGCGACTGACAAGGACATTTTGCGTCATTTTCATGCACATCCTTCCAAGCATTTCTCAACTTGCATGATCCACAATTTTGTCCTCAAAATGAGCCATTTTATATTTCAAACTTCAGCTTGTGCTTATAAAAAGTTATTGCCCTGTTCATATATTGCTTTGTAAAAAGTGTTGACCCAGTTCTGTACAAGCTCAAAAAAGTAGTTGCCCCGTTACTGCCCGTTACGTTTTGGACCGGCCATGTTTAATAAAATAAACTTTGTACTGTCCCTAGGGGCACTTCCTGACAATAAAGAGGACACTTCTTTGCTTATTGCAGAATAGATGGGCACATGCCCCCCGGTTCCCACATCTCTGTTTTTACAAAACGTTCTTGGCACAGTTCATAGCGGTGTTAGCCAATCGAACTTTGGTGCACGTGCTTTCTTGTTTCGGTTCTTTCAGGCAACAGCAGCAACAATGCCTATAGAGTTGTGTTGTTGTTGTTGAAGAACTAGAACGAGATCATTTCAAAAGGAGGCGATATTTTCATTCACAAATCTCGTAAAAATCGAGAAATTTCTTCAAAAGATGTTTCAAGGAGAAGCAAAGAGGAAGAAGTCACCTAATCAGTTATGAAGTAGAACATTTTAGAGCTGTTGATAAAGCCAAACGTAAGTTTAGCAGCTTATTTTATTTTGTAGGGTTTGGGTGAAATTTTAGACGTGAAAATAAAACAGTAGATGGATGAAATTGGCAAACAAAGCGAAGAAAGGTCACTTGGAGTGGAATTATCAACAGGGACTGACGTAACAGCGTAAATGATGATGATGATGATGAGATGGATGAAATGGCAAACAAAGCGAAGAAAGGTCAACAACTTTCGAAATGGTTTCGAAGATAAATGACTGAAGACGATCGAAGTGAAAAACGGCCTCAATTTACCAAGGCCGCTTTTTACGCTACTTGTTTGCGAAGCACATTTAAAAGTACCAGATTGGAACGTTTGTTTGCGCGTGCAAGTTGAGATTGCCTACCAACTAATAAGTAAGTAAATTTTATTCGAAAATTTCGCAATTGAGAACAATAGATAAAAAAATGAGATCTTTTGTTTGTTGCCCTCTATGGAAAGAAAGGCTTCTGCGCCGGACATGTCCGGCGCACAGAGCACTTATTTTCTATTGTTTTCATTGTTTTATCGGCGCAATGTCCGGCGCATGAAAATTCAACTTTCCATGCAGGTTTGTTGCTAAATCCTCTCGGTCAAACATTGAAATTGAACATATTGAAATCAGACAAAAATCAAATCCAAATATCTACACACTAGATCAGTTTTCTGTATTCCCATTGCTTGCTTCTGATTTATGTAACTTTATTTTCAGGACTCTGGCACTAGCCATCTGGCTGACATGGATTTCAAAGAATTACTTAGCCTTGCCAAGGACAATCAATCATTCAATCAGAAGAAGGTGAGACAACACAGTTCTTCTCTTTGATATCTAGAGGTTCTTCCCTGCTTATTTACGCTCTTGTTTATATGGAACACTAGCATACAGTAGGCTCCAAATCTTTAACTCGGCTTAAAAAGGTGGGTGTAAAATTCAATGACCTATTTCTTCTGATTGAATGGCTTGAAAGAAACTTTAGATACTTATCTATAATTCTACCGTTGGACTTTCCAGAAATTTTGAATATTTTTCAACATTACAGCGTATCTTACATTTCAACTCATTTGAGGATGTGACGTCATCAAATTTCTAAATCATAAACCAGATGAGTGACGGACTTTTGCTTGATACCATATTGTAGGCATTCATAAACTATGGTTTTCTTCGAAATTACTTCATGTTGCGTCAAACAGTTTAGAAATTACGATTGTTTTAAGTTTTTTTTTTAATTTTTCTTGAATTCTTAAAAAAGAAGAAAAGCACTCTAATTCTGAAAATATTGAAGATTTCAGAAAAGTCCAATGGTAGAATTACAGAGAAATAGCTAAAGTTTCATTGAAGTCATTCAGTTCAAAGAAATAGGTCACTGAATTTTACACCAGCCTATTTAAAGATTTGGAACCTATGCTTGGAACACTCATGCAGCAGATGATGATAACTAATTGATTTCTAAAGCCCCAAATTACCATGAAAAATTTTGAAAACTCTTTGAAAACTTTGAGAAATTCTCTTGTTGTCCACTCATGTCTAGTCTTTAAGAAAATTTGATCAAATACTTTTTGATCACCTTCAGTATTTTGATCACCTTCAATATGTTTTTATTGTCATTGTTTTTCTTTGATTAAATGAAACATGAGACATGTGCGTGAATTATATTTCTTTGTCCTATTGTTGGTGAAGGTGATTGTGAAATGATGTGATGTGAAGTTGCTGTTTTTAGTGCCAAGCACTGGGATCTCAGGAGTAGAAAAGGCCTGATTGCATCCGCGACCCCTTGTCACTACGCTCAAGTGATGGGGCTCTACCCATAAAAGATCATTAACCTCATCTTGATCTTTTAATGCTATCCCAGTCACTGTAATTAGGGATGTTTTTCCTTTACGTTTTTAACCTATTATATTGTGTTGTATCCATTTTTATATTATAAATTTGTAAATATTTTTAAGTGGCAAATAATACATACATGCACACATACCTGGGATCATTAACCCTGTCCGCCTGACTGTTCTGGCTGCAATGTCAGAGGACTACACCACTGCACCACAACACCTTCAAACTCTTTGTTGCTAAAAATGAATGAAAGTTCACTATGGTTTTCATGGAGAAATTCAGGAAACAGCTGCACTATTCCTATACTTTTTGCAAGAAGGAAATAGAATTGATTGTTTCCCATAAATTCCCCACAGAAACTTGTCTAAGTTTCCATGTAAAAACTATGAGGAAATTTTGTTATGTTTTATTGTATATATTTTGCTATGTTTCTTGCTTCCCATACTGCAGTAAACTGGCTTAAAGGGGCTCCGTCCCCAAACAATAAACAAATCCGTAAACTCGCATGTGTCACCAATTATCCATTGTTCATCCATTGTTTTCTGCAGTTTGTTTGGTGGCTTCACCCAAGCCACCAAAAAGTGACCGTTAAAACCCACTTATATCGAGCAATTTTAGAAGATATGAATTTTTGGTTTGTTCCTAAGTGAAGTACAATTATTTACATCCAAAATGATGCTTTCATTTTCATAAAAACAGGTAAATATCTGTATGATATCATCTTTCAAAAACTGCAAAATCATCGTTTTGTTTACATTTTGGCGAGGGAGCCCCTTGTAAGGTAACTATGATGAGCACATGTTCCAAATCTTTATCTCGGCGTAAAAAGGTGGATGTAAAATTCAATGAATCTTCTGATTGAATGGCTTGAACTTGAACTTTAGATACTTACTTATAATTCTACCATTGGACTTTTCAGAAATTTTGAATATTTTTGGAAATTACAGCGTATCTTACATTTCAACTCATTTGAGGATGTGACGTCATCAAATTTCTAAATCACAAACGAGATGAGTGACAGACCTTTGCTTGATACCATATTGTAGGCATTCATAAATTATGGTTTTCTTCGAAATTATTTCATGTTACGTCAAATAGTTTAGAAACTACGCTGGTTTTAAGTTTTTTTGAAATGTTTTATTGAATTCTTGAAAAAGAAGAAAAACACTCTAATTCTGAAAATATTGAAGATTTCAGAAAATTCCAATGGTAGAATTATAGAGAATTAGCTAAAGTTTCTTTGAAGTCATTCAGTTCAAAGAAATAGGTCACTCAATTTTACACCAGCCTTTTTAAAGATTTGGAACCTATGCTACTATAATGACATTTTTGTCATACAGCTTATTGAACTTGTTTTGTCATTTGTATCCTTAAATTACAGTTTCAAAGAGATCTACAAAAGAAAGGAAAGGGTGGCGATGGGAGTGGTGTCTCTGATTCAGCAGTTAAAAACTTCATGGCTAAAAAGAAGAAGATGGAAGAGCAGCGAAAAGGTATAGAACAAAAACTTTCTCTCTGATTTTTCAGAATATTTAAAAGCAGCATTCATTGTTAATGAAAATATAGGTTGATTCATTAACCACAGTGCTGTGCTAATTATTTCCTTATTCATATAAGATATTACAAAACAGGAATGATTCAACTCTATGACAAAAGGCTGAAATCGTATTCGCATTCTCTGAATTCAGTTACTGAATTCGTATTCTCTGAACGACAAATGAGTTCCGCCTTTTGTATCACTTCTAAAATGTTGACTGGAAAAGTAGGCCGCCGTTTCTTTGTCATGCCATCTAAGGCTTGAATTTTTTGTTTTTTGTGAATTACTACAAACAATTGTTAAGTAAATAATATTATTTTTATTCAGCTGCAGAGGAAGCAGAGAGAAGAAAAAGAATCCAAGAAAGATTAGAAGCATCTCAAGGCAAGAACAAACCCATCAAGCAAAAGACTCAACCAAAGCAAGCATCTCTACATGCCCCAAAACCGAAAAAAGACATCAGCCAAAGAGAGACAACAACCCAAAGGCCTACTGTAAAAAGTGAACCAAAAGTACAGAAATCGCAATTCCAAATTCCCAAGAAAGGAGTGAAGGAGACTGAGCAGAAGTCTGGGAAGAACGATATTGTGGATCGAAGAATGTCCAAGAGTGTGAAAGAATCATCGAAGGGGACAAGCTCGACTTCTACTGTTAGTACACCCGAGAACCATACATTTAAGCAATACAAACGAAAGAAAGGGGCTGCTGAGTGTACTTTTGAATGGTCAGGGTCCATTGAAACGTATGCCAAGAGCCCGATTACTTACTCAAAAGATAATACGAAAGACAAGGACAGTAAAAAGAGTGCTTTGAGTTTCAAGGAACTTATGAATGTTGCTAAGCAGCAAAAAGACAAACCAGCCCCTGCTGTTGCTGTCACTGCCAAGAAAAGTGTGGCAGATGACAGGAGTCTCAAAGATGATAGGAAATTTGATCGAAGTTCTGAAACAAGTAAAAGATCTGATGTTCAAGCATCGAAAAATAGTGCGCCAAGAAATCGTCCTATACAAGACAATGCTGCTAAAAGAAGTCGTCCTATACAAGACAATGATACCAAAAGAAATCGTTGTATACAAGAAAAAGCACCACATCAAAGACGACCAGCACAATGCAAATTAACAACACAGACAGTAGATGTACGGAGTAACTACCAGCCTGAAAGCAACGATTCCTATCGACGTGAAACAGGTAGTTCAAAGGTTAGAAATGAAAGGACTGGGTTTGGTAGTCAGGGCAAAGGTCGAAGGCCAATAGATCAGAGTAGGAAACGCAAAATTAGCTCAGTTGACGATGAATTAGAAAAGGAACGGAAATTATTGGAACGGAAACGAAATATGCTCAGAGCGAAGATGCAAGGAGGTGGCGTACCACAAGATGATGATTATGATGATGACTATTATGATGATCTTGATGATGATGATGATGATGATGATGATGACTTAGATGGGTTCATTGATGATGAGGGTGCAGACGTTGATTATTCAAGACACATACGAAGTATATTTGGTTATGATCGAAGGAAGTAAGATGATTTATCTGTTATTCTAATTTCTCTTTCGTTGATCTCCATTTAGGTTTATTAGGTATCACAACCAAGTACCTGGTTCACGCTCTAAAGGCTAATTTCCAGTCAGTGGAATTTTCCGAGCGGGCGGAATTCTAGACAATAAAAGGTCGCTCAGCCGTAACTTTCTATTCAATTCCAGAGCGACATTTTCTCTCGCATACAATAGAAATCCTGCCCGCTCGGAAAATTCCACTGACTGGAAATTAGCCTCAAGGTCCAGTTTTTGCTCTGAGCGTATTTATCGGAAGCATTTCTAATTTTATGGGAAGTATTTCTAAGTGATCCTAAAATCCATGAAGGGGGAGGGGGACTTGTCAAGTTCAATTACAGGCATGTATGGAGTTTCCCTATTTGAAACCGTCCAAAATGTATTTTTTTTTCATTTTTCAAACGAATGTCATTTTTCCATTTTAAACACCCTAAGAAGTGCTCAATTCTTCCTAACACCCTGAAAGTATCGTGATGTTTTAGCATCACAAAAACTGCCTGCCATTTTAGCAACTACTTCCAAAATAGTGAATCTTTGAAATTTACCCAAAGAAAATACTCCCCAAATACCTGCTATAAGAGGAACAAGTCTCCCCTGGGCCTAAAGTATTGGTGAATTGATGCTCTATTGATGCTAAGCTATTGGCAGTTGTCTTGTCAAAACGCTTCCAATGTACTTTGATCTGAATGATATTTCCCAACTGATATTTCCTAAGAGTTCTTTCTACTCAGAGAATATATAGGGCTGATCTAATTTTTGACTGGTTTTTGTCTGACTTTTAAATGTTATTGTTGCTCTGGCTTCCCTCTGAATAGCGAAATTCAATAGACGATTCCGCTAAAGATGGCGGCGAGGAATTTTTTACCAAGATGCATTGCGTTCTAATTAAGATTCTTTAACGATTCTATAGGAATTCGATTAAAGAACGCAATGCATCTTGGTAAAAAATTCCTCGCCGCCATCTTTAGCGCAATCGTCTATTGGTAAGATATGCTCTTTATGTCTTACGTAAAATTAAGGGCTCGAAAGTACGATCATGTTGAGCATTTCAGACGTTTGTAACATTTCAGGTATTTTGCTTCACAAAGTATTTTCAATTCATTTACTGTCGTTTTTGTTAGATTTGTTGATGATGATGATGATGACGATTGTGCCGGAATGGAAGCAAATTATCGACAAATAGCTGCAGAAGAAGCGAGGAGGTAAGAATTCTTATGTCATCATACAAATTATCCCATATTTCAACTGGACACTAGACTTGAGCTATCTAATTGAAGAGCTTTTGCAGGGATAGCAAACAGAACCACAGAGACGAGGGGATTCCTTTATCATCAATTGGAGCTAGACGAAATCTTCCGAGAGATGACACATACATTTTTCATTTTCCTTTTTCATTTTTTTAACCACGGTAGCCCCGTCAGCCTGCAGAGACTGCTGTACAGAGGGCCGAGCAAAATGGTACAAAATTTAAATCCTTATTTACAGTTAATCTAATGATATGATAAAAAAGAAATGTTCCGAAATTAATAAAAATAAAAATAAGAGAAAAACCAAAAACCGTCTGCAATTTCTCGTTAAGCCTCTTTTTAAAGGTTAGAAGGGACGGTGCATGCTTGACATCTGAGCTTAACACAAAGTTCAATACCATTGTTTCGATATTAGAGAGGCTACTGGGTGAGTCAATAAAAAGGCCCGGCATTTAAAAAAATGCTGCTCCCTGAATATCATAGCAAGAATAATGAGAACTGTCTTGTTTTATTCCCGGTATGTCCAATTAGGTTCAGTAATTTACCCGGCTTCAATCGGCCATTCCTTCCCGTCGATATAGGAGATTTTTTACAGAAAGCCCCTTTCGAAAACGTGCAAAAACCAATGAAAACAACGAGCAAGATTTCCCTTTTTTTCCTTCGTAGCAATTATGACACTTTCATGCATTCACATATTTGGTCCTCTTGGGAGAATGTGATTCCGCTCAATAAGTTATTCATACTGGCGGGAGAGTTTTTTTTGGGAGGGGGACTTTTTCATCCCCCCAAGAGGATAGCATCTGCTAAAGCGTGCTCGAGTCATTGCTATAAGGTAAACAGATTAGGGAAACTTGCTCACGATTTCAGCACGTTTTTTAAGGTTTCTCGGAGGGACTCTTTAGCAAATCCCTTGTAAAATCTGACCGCAGTGATCCATTTCAGCCAAGAAAAACTCTAAAAGTAATTGAACATGTTAGCTATTCAATCAGATATTGCAAAATATCGTTGCTCATATATTCAGGAAGCAGTAGCCTTCCAAACGCCTTTTTGATTCTCCCGGTAGAACCAAGTTGTCGCTAAAGACTTTTGTATTGTTGAAAATGCTCCCTGTTATTCCGTTCTTTGAAATCTTATTTGACTATTTCTCGGAGTCCATGGTTTCCTTGCCTAGGGCCTAAAGGACCTCATAAAATACCTCAGTAATTTTGCTTAAATACATTTCGAACCAATCTAATACGAGTGATTGAACAATATTTTTCCAGGTTTGCCTTCGAACTTGTCTGTTGCTTGCTTGCCGCCTTACGTTTCCTCTTCGTACTTTATTTCCCTGCTTACCTCACATGCAGAGTGCTTCATATCTGATATTTGTCCCAGGGCCTCAGAAACCTATCGGCGGTCATGCAAGTGGCAATATTGCATTGTCAGATATCCTGTTTTTCATTTTCAAAGGACGTATCAGTTTTGTGAATATTCTCTGATAGCCAGGTTTGTTGTTTGGTCCTTGGGACTTATTTTTATCAGATAAGTTTTATAAGCAACTGAATTTGTTCTAGGACTTGTTTGGCTCAATTGAGCATCAGTGGTCGCTCATTTTCCTTGTCATTGATCAAATTTATCTTCACTATATTGCAGTGCAAGGATAGCGAAATTAGAAGATGAAATAGAATTAAGAAGGGAGAAGATGATGGAAGAAAAGGAAGCAAAGAGGAGAAAGAAATAAGTGAGAGATATTGTTAGATTTGTCTCAGATATCAATTATTCATTGTTATAGTAGGAAGTATGTATGAATATGTTTCATACATGATTATATTTATTTTTGGTAGTAACTGTGATAATTGTTTGGGAAGGGGGTTAGCGGAGCTACTCCCAAGCTCTGCAGAAATTACTTGCAAAAGCTGGAATTTTTGTGGGATATGTATGGAAATATTTGGTTGCGGTTTTCAACCCTGAGATGCCGGGTGTCCCAAAAAGTACTCCCTTTTAGAAATCACCAAAAACTCAATTATCAAACTTATCATTAAATTTTCTTTTTAATGTCTTTTTTTCAACTATCCAAATGTGTTTTGATACAATGAAATATTCGTTTTCGCTACTCAAAGAGGACAAGATTATATGTTGAAAAAACCTTATTCTGAGCCATACTCTTTTGGACAACATAGTACATCTCGCCAAAGGGCCATTATTTGAGCTTTTCCATTATCCTTCAAGTCTCCCATGATAGCTTTGCGTTTCTATTTGACATTTTCGACCAAAATCTGGAAGCTTAGTATTAGATATAACCTTGACTGATGGCTCTCGAACTTCAAATTTGTCCAACAGCACGGAATTTATAAGCCGTACTTGATGAAATAAAGAAGCTCAGTGAGATTTTTTATCCAAAATGGCATACTTATGATTTCATATCCACCGTTAGATATACTGTAGGGTACTTTAAGAAGCAGCTCTGTAGCATTTTTTTTGTTACCAATTTGACATAAATGCATCTTAGGGTAGAGAGTATTTACCATGAAATCCCAACGTTATGAATCAGTAGGTAATCGTGTTGATATTCAAGACAAATAGGCAGAGATTTAGGTATCATAATAGCTTTATTGTTGTAGTTACTTGAAGTAATAAATAGAATACACGTTTTTTCTTTTATAAGAAACTTGTATAAGAAACTAGTACTAGGATGGCGAACAAATTAAGAAACTCTAGTACTATGCTTGAGAATTGCTAAGAAACTTTTAAAGCCAAGCACATGGAAATCATGGGAAAATTGTCGTTGAGCCTGTATATTTTAGTAATACTCGTGATAGATTTATGTGTTGAATCAAATAGAACTCTCCTTCTCGCTAAAAATTGTGCTTTCTGTCAAGAAACGAGTACCTGGCAGTGTTAGAAACTACATGCATCCTAAATGCATCCAAAAAATAATATACACATTAAGAAACTTTTAGTACTAAAAGACTGAAATTTTCACGTAAAATTAAGAAACTTTTAGTACTATGGGCTTATCCAAGATTCTTATAAAAGAAATAACGTGTAGTATTAACTCGGGACTTGGGGCAAGTATAGTAGTGTTCAGTGATTTCTTGTGTCAGACTAGTGTGACAAATGTGTATTGGCTCTACGAGAGACAAAATCGATATTCGATTCTTGAAAATCACCCACTTGGCTGATGGAAGGCAGAACTTTTTCATGAGACAGCAAAATCATTCATCAACAAAATTGTCCTACTTTGACCTAAGTAAGCTCATGCATGCCAATAACGACAATGATGGTTTGATGTATTAACCCGACCGTAGAGACATTCACGAATTAAAGAATGCAGAGAAACAAGGTACTTAGGGAATACAGTAAGAACTCTATTAAGCCCCCCCTCTTTATTATGCCCCCCTCTCTAATAGGCTCCTCCCCTCTGAGCTAAAATTTTAATTAAACCCCCCTCTCTATTGAGCCCCCCTCATTTATATCAAATTCCAGAGGTTACCAGATACTTTATATCAATGACCTTCCGTTTTGTCTGGACAACTGCCAGGTGACTATGTATGCTGATGATACCAGTATCTCCTTTTCTGCAAGGAACGTCAGCGATCTGAACGTGACGCTTAACAAAGAACTTGATTCTTTAAGGGAATGGCTCCAAGGCAATAAGTTATCATTGAATGTCCTGAAGACACAGGCGATGGTCATAGGATCTCGGCCTAACCTTAAGAAGATTTCGACAAAATCAGTGGAACCACCATTATTTTCTATTGGTGGCTCTGAAGTTGAAATGGTTGATAAGGTCAAGTATTTAGGGATGCAAATTGATAAACATTTAGCTTGGGATGAACATATCCATTTTGTACGATCTAAGGTTTCTCGTGCTATTGGATTTCTTAAATATGCCAAGAAGTTACTTCCAAAAGACACTCTCTCTAAAATGTATCGTGGTATCGTTGAACCGCATCTCCGCTACTGCTGTTCAGTCTGGGGGGCATGTGGGGGGACAGGGTTGCAGGTGATGCAAAAACTTCAAAACCGCGCAGCTAGAATTGTGACCAACAGCAGTTATGATTCTTCTGCTAGTGCTTTGATTAAAAGTTTGAATTGGCCTACTGTAGCAGATATGATAAAAACCGAGACAGCTTGCATGGTTTACAAATCGATAAATGACCTTGCTCCTGATTACCTGTCAGAAATGTTCATTAGAAATTCGACATGCAGTAGGAAAAATTTTGAAACACCGCAACTGATCTTCAAGTCCCACTAATGAGAACGAGTAATGGTCAGCGAGCTTTCTCATATCGCGGTGCTGGAGTTTGGAACCTCTTGGGTTGTGAAGTCAAGCAGGCATCCTCATTGAAAGCATTTAAAGAAGCTTTAAAAAATAGTTTATTTATTTATTTATTCATTTGTTCATTATTGTAATTAAATTAGGGTTTTACTTTGTATTTATTTTTAACTTAATTTGTAACGTTTTATGCACGGCCCCCTGAAAAGCAATCTATCGATTGACGGGGTTACCGTGCTTAAAGAAATTAAAATGAAATGAAATGAAATGAACCAAAGATTTCCCATTTATTGAGCTAAGTAAGTTTGCATTTAAATTTTTGATATGGTTTGAGATAAAACTGTGTCGAATGTATGTATTTGACGCGTAAAATTTTATGTTGAATTCGCAAAATATGGTGTAAAAGAACTAAAAAGCTATCACATATATATTTTTCCTCGTCACTTGATTTTGTGACTAAGCCCCCCTCTCTATAATAGGCCCTCCTCTGGAGTGTCTGAAATTAGATAAGCCCCCGGGGCTTAATAGAGCTTTCACGGTAAAGTCTGATGTTGCTCCCAGAAAATATTGAACACTACAGTTTTGGTACATTTATAGGGTTTTGAGTTTATAATTATCTCGTAGAATTTTCCGGAATGACTGCACCAACCCAAGTAGACATTACAAAATAAGAAAGTAGTATCTGAAGGTTGTAGTAGCATAGGTTCCAAATCTTTAACTCGGCGTAAAAAGGTGGGTGTAAATTCAATGACCTATTTCTTCTGATTGAATGGCTTGAAAGAAACTTTAGATACTTATTTATAATTCTACCGTTGGACTTTCCAGAAATTTTGAATATTTTTCGAAGTCACAGCGTATCTTACATTTCAACTCATTTGAAGATGTGACGTCATCAAATTTCTAAATCATAAACCAGATGAGTGACAGACTTTTGCTTGATACTATATTGTAGGCATTAATCAACTATAGTTTTCTTCGAAATTACTTCATGCTGCGTCAAACTGTTTAGAAATTACGATGGTTTGAAATTTTTCGAAATTTTTCTTGAATTCTTGAAAAAGAAGAAACACACTCTAATTCTGAAAATATTGAAGATTTCAGAAAAGTCCACCAAGTGATATCAGCAAATCAAAGAACGCAGGGAAATAAGGGACGAAAAGTCATAAGTCTAGTAGTGTATGGCGTTGGAGCTTCAATTACTGTTTTCCATGTTCAAAACTCCTACAAAATGTGTCAAAGTATTGCTGGATTCAGATTCCTTTGCACAATAACTAAATGGTGCGTTTAAGTTTCAGCCAAAAGTGTCTCGACTAATATTATGATAGGTTCAACTCAGTTTTCATCTCTTATGACAAAATCCCTTAGATAAATTGCTTCTTAATTATTGTGCAAGTAAAAAGTCTTATTTTTGAAATTTGAATTTAAGTTAGGTCTGAATTTGTCATTGAATATTGTCAGCTATGCAATATTAGCTAATTGGTGTATTACTTGAATTTAGTAGATGAGGCTAGGTCTATTGGTGTATTACTTGAATTTAGTAGATGAGGTAGTGGAAATAGTAAAAATTATGTAAAATTTTGAAATTTATATTCTTCTCTTCAATTTTGTCGTGGATGAAAACTCAGCTTTCAAACACCAGAAATCCTCGATTTTGTTTAGAGTCATTATCTACAGTTGCCATAGCATCAAACATATCTGTAGTTTTCACCCAGGCAGGTGGCGTTTCGGGCCATGTGTCTAACACTAACAACATATCGTCAACATCTGAATATGCCCCAACTGGGCTAAAATGACCCCCTAAATCTCTATAGCCTAGAGTTCCCATGCGATAATTTAGAACAATCATATTGTTGTTTATCAAAGAACTAACGATAGAGCTGAATTGATCAACTGATTCACAAAGTTTGAGATCTTTGTTTTCAAGTAGGCCTAAAGTAGATATTGCTTCTTTGCTTGACATGTTTGCAATGTAGAAACCGTGTACGTTGAAATTCAACTGCTGTGCGATTAATCTCAATCCATCAAGAGTCACACCTCTGCTTTTTACATCAATTTCCTCAACCAACGATTTCACATTCTGGTGTTCCACAATGTCGTCTTCGTTTATTCTGGTTTCCTTTTGGCCTAAAATTGTTTTTGCTAAGCCAAGTGTGTTTGCAACGATTGCCAGCGAGCAAGGCCCACAAAATGTTCGATGTTGTTGTTTCACAAACTGCTTTATAACAGCAAGGGATTTAATCTTGCATTTTTCAAGCATCTTCTTTCCCTTTTCACTCTCAAACTTCACCATTCCTTTGGGAAGCTGTGCATTATACCACGATTCTCCTCTGCTTGGTATATGGCCTAAGTCCGCCATTTTGATAATTCAAGATGTCTGCTCTTCTGGTGGTTGACACGTGGTTGCCACGTGATTACCGCCAAACAAAGGCCGGAGAACAATCGGTTGGGATCACATGTTACCTGCTACTGATGTCATTGGTTATAAAACAGAACACGATGAATATAGTTTCCACAAGACTTTTATCTTTTGTGCCCTTCAGCCCTGGCCTGGAAGTGCCCTAGATTTTCAGAAATGAAAGTTTCTTGAGTCTAGTTTTTAAATTTAAAATATACCAAATGAACGCCACGCGTTTCCATTTGTTCAATTGTTTTGATAATCTCTCGAGATCGTCAAATACGATGGAATACAATGGGCTATATTTAGATTGCCCATGCCCCAAATTTAGGTTGTTTTATATCTCCGTCATTTGTCTTTAAAGATCATCGCATAATATGTTTATGTTTTCATAGGGCGGGAGATTTCTTGTACCTGAACAGTGCACGGCCAATGCACCCATTTTCATAAAAAACCGTTGATAAGAAACTGTAGCCTCTTCCAGGAAATAAGAAACGCTTACAAGAATCTCTACTCCAAATTCAGAAATTTTTCTTCTGTTATGTTGGTTACGATTTGCAAAATGTTTTTAAATAGACAGTGTGTTACCAACCCGTGGTACCAACAAGCGTAAGTCCCGCTTATTATTTGTTTTTTGGTCTAATTCTTGCTTCAAGAAGCAGTCTTAAATGAACTGTGATGAATTGTGAGATTTAAGAAACTCTTCAAGAAGATTTCACTATGAGAGTTGGACGCAAACCCTTCACCACAAATTTCAGATGCAAGTTTCTTATAGAAATGAGTGTAATCTTTCTCCGTCGTGACAGAACTGAAGTTCAGTACACGTATTTCTTATAAGAAACTAAGAATTTGGGCCAGTGCTGAAAGTATCTTAAAATTAACAGATTTTGAGTACTCAGAGTTTCTTACGAGTTTCTTAGAGGTTCCATAACAATCTTCGTGTTTACTACCTGTGCCCTCGTGAACATTTCAAAACCGTTCAAAACAACGTTTTTCAAGCTTTTCCAATGTTTAGACATTACTCAAGTACCTTACAAATAATATGATACAGGAAATAAGTGAAAGTAAAGTAAAAATATGGTCAAGGATTTCCTTTATCAAAATAAATAGTTTCTTAACTTAAATATTCCCAGTACTGAAGTTTCTTAATTTTTTGGCGATCTGAGAGTTGAGTTTCTTATGGGCAGTTTCTTATAAAAAAGGCACGTGTAATACAGTACAGGAAATAATTCAATCAAATAGTTCTCTTATATAAAGAAGGTGTTCTGATAGCCAAGTTACATACCAATGGATTGATAGTTGCCTATAGTTTGTCTCAAATTAGAGGCGTGAAATTGTTCGTGAACGACAATAACTGAAGTGTTTAGCATGATTGATTTTGCGTTTTCGCAAATTTCACGTTACGTCCAATTAGAGACCATTTTCGTTGTTTGTAGCAACTGTGTTTGTTGCAAACAGCTACAGTATTGCATTTCAGTGCGATTTAACTATCAACAATGACCTTCAAGGAAAAAGTAAAACTAAAAAGCAACGCCCCTATACTCATATGCGTTTATTTATGATAGCAAAACAAAATCGAAATTTACCAGAGTGTTTGATGCTTTGGAATGAAGAATATTTTTAGAATGGTCCATTTCATCGACAAAATAACTTTTTAGAACTTTCTTTATTCAGTCGTACTTTAGAACGTGTTGATTTCTCAGCCAAGCTCTCCCCTTGTTTTGAATAGAATAACAATATGGTGTGCTATTTTTGAATTAGTCGATTACAAGCAGAGAGAACCCAATAAAGTTTACAGTTCAGTCACGGGAAAGCGCAAAGAGTAAACTAATTTCAGTGACCTTTCCATTGACCTAAAAATCTTACTGCGCCGTCTCATTTGCTCATTTCGTCCTCGTTTCTCGTCTTTCGATCTATCTGGCGATTGGTGATTTCGTCAGTGTCAGACGAAAATTCTTGGCAAGTGTTTCCGTTTCTTAGCGTGATTTCTCAACTTCTGTACGACGATAAAACTTTTAGACCTTCGAAGCCACTAAAAGTCCTGCTTCCACAAGAAGATCTCGTACGACTGTTGAAGCGATACACTCAATTTTTACAACAATCTCTGGTTAAACTTTACAACAAGCAGGGTAAGACGGGGTAAAGTGAACTACGGGGTAAAGTGAACTACTCAGAACTTTCGCGCTTCTCTCCAAAAGCAAACATGCAGTGATGAAACATGATTTATGCCAAATGCTTTGTTACATGTGCTCACAGGAAATGAAATCATTTTTGCAAAATAGTTCTTCCTGTTGTTACAAAAAATCCCTTTACCCGAGGCAGTAAAAACAACCTCGGGAAATCATGGTTGTTAGGTTTGGGCTCCTATCTTTGGTCTTAATTTTTGACCCCAAGACGAAATTAAATTCTATTATTGTTTTGATCGATTTGAAGCACATACCATGTGTTTACATTTTCCAAAAGGAAAGGGCCAAGAAAGACTTTCTTGTACGCTTACATAATATTTTAAAAGATCTACCGTCCAGTCGATATTTTGCTTCCACCGGGGTAAAGTGAACTACCCATGATTTTTCATTTTCTCATGTGAACATGAAGTCAGATGAAGAAGACCTTTTCAATCTCATTTGGTTCATAAGTCTGCCCTCAGAAAATCATAATTTGCAGGATAATTTTTCGCTCTGATTGCACAGAAATCTATTCTGATACCAGCTCCCTGAAAAGCCTCCAAACTTTTGACAGCCGAAGTTTGACCTTCATTCAGAAATGAGGTTACTGATCCAAGAATTTTGTCGGGATTTGATGAAGCAAGCATACCTATCGACATGAAAAGTATAAATGGCCATCAGTGTGAAATTGGAATATAAATAATTGTTATAGATTTATAACTATTTTTGGTTTTATTTCTGGGCGGAGGTTTCAGGGCAAAGTGAGCTACTTTGAAATTATTGTTTCTCTTTGTGGTAATTTGATATTTATATGCAATATAGTATTTTCGAAGAATATTCCCATTATTGTTCATCGACTTGTATTCAGGTCTCGCAATCTGACTCGAATTGGTGACTTAGACAATAGTTTTTGGTTAATATTTGATCTGCAAAGATCGTTCTCAACATAGGTCACAATTTAATTTTTTAAATATCACTCTTGTGAAATTTTTGGGTTTGTTTCGTTTTGGCATGCGAAGAACTCCTTAGAGTTGCAAAATAAATCATATTTTCCGGTATTACCAGCATTATTTTGTTTTTATCGAACAATTGCTAAGTAGTTCACTTTACCCCGGAGCGGGGTAAAGTGAACTAGACAGAGCGGTCGCCAAAGAAAGCTCTTTTGTGAGACAATGGAAAAAGATTTGAAAAATATTTTTGCTGGATAAACTGACCCAAAGACATAATGTCAAAACAACGTTAAAAAGTTTGCCCTCAGCTACAGTCTCTTTAGGATATCCTTGAAAAACCTCCAAAGTAGTTCACTTTACCCCGTCTTACCCTATAGGCCTACTGGGAAAATATTACATAAGCAACTTTTTTTCAATCGATACAAATACAATTAAACCAAAATCGAACTAATCTTGACAAGCGTCGTTCTTGGCACAGTTGCGGCAGATGCGATGAATTTGCATTAATTCAACTTTGCCGCGCGCAACGCAACGCATCGCATCACTAAGTCGCATCACAAAGTCGCCTCCGGTCGAAAATAGGGAAAAATTTGGGAAGGGGGGGGGGAAGGGAAAGGCCTTGCTTGACTCTTCATTTCGGCCTGCAGTTGTTAGCCGCAATTTATTCCTCAATAATTTCGCAAACGATGACGATTGCAGTGAGGGGGGCTTCTCACTCTTTCAAAAGAGTGTACGAGACTTTTGAAAACAAACGGATTTTCGGGGAGTTTCGCAGAATTTTCTTGAAAACAAAAATTTACCCCCCAAAGGCTTACGACAGGGGTGGCGCCAGGAATCTTCCGACAGAGGGGCTCGAGCTTCCGACAGGGGGGCTAAAATGGCTAGAAAATGCAGTTTTTATACGTCATTTTGCCAAATTTCCTCCGACAAGAACCCAAAATGTCCTCCGACGGGGGGGGGCTAGATGCTTCCGACGAGGGCAGGGGGCTGTACCCCCCTAGCCCTCCCCTGGCGCCACCCCTGGCTTACGAGACTCGATCTTTAGGGAGCGAAATTCCCCTCGGATTGCACTTCGAGTTACAATTTATTTATCAGGTGTGGACATAAAAGTTGCAAGCAGAAATGCTGCGAATCTTTCTAGAACCAAAAAATTAATGACATAAAAACCTTGCAGCTGCTCCAAACAAATTTATTGTCCTTTGAATATCATTCTGGAAAGCTTCCCTCGGTGTAACGAACCCAACGAAGTCCTGGCATAAACAAGCTTTTCTTGTTTACCTCAGGACCTCAAAGTTTTTTACACTGGGATTCAAAAGTTATACCTTACCGTAAAAGCTCTATTAAGCCCCCTGGGGCTTATTTATTTTCCGACACTGCAGAGGGGCTTAAAAGAGAATTGGACTTATTAGAGAGGGGGCTTATTCACAAAATCAAATAACAAGGATGTATATGATAGGTTTTTAGTCCTTTCACACTATATTTTGGGAATTCAGCATTCAATTTTACGAGTGAAATACAAATTCGACACAGTTTTATCCCAAACCATATCAAAATTAACATGCAAACTTGTTTTGCTCAATAAATGGAAAATCTTTGGTAGCCTCTGGAATTTGGGGGAATTGGTAGAGAGGGGGGCTTATTTAAGATTTTGGCTCAGAGAGAAGGGGCTTTTTAGAGAGGGGGCGGGCTTAAAAGAGAGGAGGGGTTATGGAGGTCTTACAGAATTTGATTTCGGTGAAATGCATTTGATTGAAAACGATGGAAAGAGCGGATGTTCTGTGTAGCAGAAGCCCGCACAGATAAGAAACCACTACATGAGAAACTGTTGGCAGACATGTTGGAGGGGCATTCGTTCGAGAGAGCGTACAAAACTCTTGCAAGGAAGCAGATTTTGGGGGGACTCTATGGGGATTTTTCTTGCAAACAAAGCGATTTTCGATAAAAGCATAGGCCTCGAGCTGTCCAGGGAGTGAAGTGGCCCCTTGTCATGAGGGTTGAATTGTATTATTCAAAACATGAATTGTCGTGTGGTTATTTACAACATTTGTCTTTGCGAAGAGATGCAAATAGTTAAACCGTTAATAGATAGATGTATTCTTCAAGCAGAGTAATCTTACATCTTCCCTTCTTCCCAAGTAAAGATAAAAAGGCTAAGAAACTCGAAAGGATGATTTCTGCAAGCCAGTAGTCTCTTGTTTTTCGGGTTTGTTCTGCAAAAACACAAGGGAGTTTGGGGGGACGCCTTTTGCAATCCTCAGGAGGGCTTTCTAGTCAAAAGTGGCTGAGTGAAAGTGGATTGCATTGTACAAACCTCCAACAACCTCAGTACTAATCAAAACCTTCATAAAATCAGACAAGAGCTTTATTGTTCAAAGATCAGAAATTTGCATCCCAGTTGACGAAAAATTATCTTTTGGAGCCCCTTGAGGGAAGACCTGGCTTGACCCGGCTTTGTTCTTTGAAACAGTTTCGAACTTCTTTTGCAAGCGAGCTCATCAAGGCCATGACAGAGAATTGCACCCGAATTGCATTATTTTTGAACCGTGCACTGCCACTCAAACCTCCTTTCAGCCAATCAGCGACATCATAGCTATCACGTTACCTGGAAATTGGCATCATTATTGATTTGTGGTTTTTCTGATCACCCTTCTGGGATTAGAGTTCTCTGTTCTCATTTGGTGTTTTCGTGCTAACCAAATAGCAAGTTCATTTGAAAGAAGAGAGAGCTGGCCGGCCGGTTGTGCGCCGTGTGTGCTCGTAAGAAACTGGAAAAAACCGTTTGCCGCGCTTTTCGAAATTCGTTGCTGAACTTCAACGAAACACAAGAAATGGAGTCGTAGGATATTGAAGAGACTATCAATAGTATTTACAAAATACTCTGGGGAGCTAAAAGAAACGGAAACACTAACTTTGAGCATATTTGAGAAATTCCCAGAAGTTTCCAGAAGGATTTGAGGAGCAGAGATTTCATTTGCATTTGCCAAACTTGCAAGGAAGTTGTAGCGAATTAGGAGAATATTCATTTGTCATAAAGAACAAAGAATAAAGAATTGTTATATTGCTGAATGCCTGCCCCATGCTTGTCAAGGCTGTTCTCATGAAGAATTCTGACATTCCTGAATCCCTGCCGCTCCTGCTAACGCGCTTCTCAGGCTGCTTTCATGGCGAATTCAGCCAATTTCATTTTTGGCACGTGAGTCATTATTCTTAGGATGAGCCAAAGTAATTTGGGATACAAGTCCAGGCATATTATTTCACACGAAATAGTTACAACCAACCCGATATCTAGTCTATGTGCTATTTTACTGATGTTTCCAGAGTGCTGATAATTTAATAAAGACATCTTTGGACAAGAGATAACCCCCAAATTATCAGGTTTACCCTATGGTGTTGTTTGCCTTGAGAACATAAGAGTGTAGGTTGCTCTTAAATGTTTTCTGATTGTGTTTGCTGCGTTTTGTTACTGTAACCATTGATCTTTGTTACCGCACATACGTTCGAAGATTTTTCTGCAAGCTGACATCAATTCTTCCTCCTTCTGTCACCTGAACAATATTTAAATGAGTTTCTAATATTGAAAAATATTTTTCCAGTCTTTCAATAGAATCAACCTATTTTTGTACCGTAAATTGTCCTTTTACCACAAATATTGGTCGCCTGTAGTGCTTTGGTAGCGCAGATTTTGTTTGAAAACCGGAAGATACCACAATGCCCTCAATCAGGGCGAATTTAGGCCAATCAAACGGCTTACAAAGAGAAACCCATCGTGGCGGAAACGGATTTTGTATTTCATATGTTACGTGAAGTACTTCTTCTAGACACGCTTGGCTTGCTGTGCAGCCATGTTTTTGTTGGGAAAGTGCAAATAACGTCGAGGAAACAAGCAAAACCAAAACACTGCAATAAAATTTATGCAGAGTGTTTCAGAAAAACCGCAACCCAACTGGAATTAAAATTTCAAAGAAAGTGATAAGATATGAATTGATGTAATAGATGCCATATGTTATCTTGATACCATCTAAAAGCAGAATCTATCTTCTTTCCAATATGGTATCCAGTTTTAGGCAGATAAATCAAATTAATCATGATTTAAGTGATAGAAACAAACATCACCTCAAGTCTTTCTGTTTTGTTATAATTTCTTTAAAATTTTCAACTATATTTGGGTTGCGTTTTTTCTGAAACACTCTGTAGCTTTATTCTTGCCGAATTTACATTGGAGGCTATTTGCTTGCTGCTACTCAAATAAGGTTAATATTTTCATTGAGACAATTCAATGATCGAAACAAACCTTTTTTGGATAGCGGCAAAAATGCTTCGAGTATGAATTCTGCTGTCATCTTTTCGTCTGACACTCGTCATAGAAAATGGATAACCAATGAAACAGCATCAAGAAACACAGAAGAGATGACTTCTTGAAATTGTATAAGGTCTAGACTAGAAGCTGACTTCACATTTCAGGTGCTTTTTTGCCGCTGCCTAAAACAAACGGACTTGCATCTAACAAGACGCAAGGCTCATCATAGTATCGTCAAGAAATTCGCTCCAAATGTGAATTCAGCTGTTGTTTTTGAGCTGCGTAGCGTTTTACGAGCTCTGGGGGTTTCTTTTGTTGTTCAGTGGTGCTTTTTTGCGACCAGTGTCAGTTAGAAGAGATGACTTCTTGAAATTGAATCCACGTAGCATTTTAAGGGGTATAAGCTAATTTCACATTTCAGGCGCTTTTTTGCCGCTGCCTAAAACGGACTTGCATCTGATAAAACGCAAGGCTTATCTTAGTATCGTCAAGAAACATGCTCCAAATGTGACTTCAGCTTTTATTTTTGAGCTGTGTAGCGTCTTACGAGCTCTGGGGTTTCTTTTGTTCAGTGGTGCTTTTTTGCGACCAGTGTCAGTTAGAAGAGATGGCTTCTTGAAATTGAATGCCACGTAGCATTTTAAGGGGTATAAGCTGACTTCGCATTTCAGGTGCTTTTTTGCCGCTGCCTAAAACGGACTTGCATCTAATAAAACGCAAGGCTTATCTTAGTATCGTCAAGAAACACGCTCCAAATGTGAATTCAGCTTTTATTTTTGAGCTGCGTAGCGTTTTACGAGCTCTAGGGGTTGTCTTTTTCAGTGGTGTAGCGTTTTACACCAAATAGAGTACATAAATGTAGAGCGACGTAATTCTTCACAAGTTTTAGGTCATCCATATTTATTGAACTTGAGCTACGTATCGTTATACGAGCTCCTGCGTTCTTTGGTCTAGTTTTGCGTAGCGTTTTACGGACTTTACCAAAGAGCGCATTTTCAAGGCTGGTTCCTAGTCAGTGCAATTTCACAAGCAAGAGAATTATTCAAGTACGCAATGCTCTTTGACTAGTTGATGGGTTAAATCATTGAAATTTTCTTCTGTTTGAAAAAGACAATATGAATTTGTACACAACATGAATTTCTGCTTGCTTGGACAAATTTGACTGCTGAGAAATCAGCCTTTAGGTAGGCCTACGAAAATTTAATTTGTTCCACATTTAATCATACTCTATGGTTGGACATCTGGTTCCATCCAGTTCCATCTAAATACTTGTCGCGAGTCTTGCATTTTTGCTGTTTCAGTTTTTCGCAGCATTTTTCTTTTTGGCGGCGCCTTTTTGCGTACGGTGAGCACCGAGGTGAGTTGGTAGCATTTCTGTAGCAAAGATGAGTGGATTACAGTTTGGAGCACAAAGACTGGCGAATTTGGTGATAATCTCAATAGGTAAGATCAAAATATTACCAAATGAAAATAATGATAGAGAGCTTTTTCTCTCACGTTTTACTTTCTTCCTTTTATGCTTGTTTATTGTAGCCATCCATCCTTTTACAGCCTTTTATTTATTTTTCATTTCAAATTATTTATGCACGGTGGCCCCATCAGCCTAAAATGGCTGCCACACGCTATTGGCTGAAGATGTAGCTATTATGGCAAAGATGATAAAATCTTTAAATTGTAAATATACGATTGAGCTATGTTTTTGCTTTACCCTTTAGGAAACCTTGATTAAACCAAACAACAGGGAATTGAAATGAATGCAGGACAGAATGGAAGTCATGAACTACGGAAAGGTTTTTTTCGCGGGTTCTGCAATTTCCACTGTCGTAACAGCAGCTCGCGCCACTTTCTTTTGCATTGCGCGTTTTTACGGAAGCTGAGAAGGCCTGGCAACACTGAATAAATGGTGGCTTTGGAGAACGAACACTGACGTTTTGGGTAGCAATCTCAATAGGTAAGAGAACAAATCTCCATATGAAAATGATCATAGAGAGCATCTTCTCTCATGTTTTACTTTTTCCTTTAAGGCTTGTTTATTGTAGCCATCCATCTATATTTATAGCCTTTCATTTATTTTTCATTTCAAATTCTTTATGCACGGTGGCTCCATCAGCCTAAAATGGCTGCCACATTGATTATTGGCTGAAGATGTAGCTATCGTTGCAAAGATGCTAAAATTCTGAAATTGTAAATATATGATTAAACGATGTTTTCTACTTTACCTTTAGGAAACATTGATTAAACAACATGGAATTGAAATGAATGCAAGAAGAATGGAAATTACCACGTACAGAAAGGCTCTTTCGCGCGTTTTGCACATTGCACCATCGTAACAGCAGCTCGCGCCACTTTTTTGCACTGCGCGTTTTTACGGAAGCTGAGAAGGCCTGGCATCAATGAATGAATGGTGGCTTGGAGAACAAACACTGACGTTTTGGGTTAAAGAATATGACATTGAAAGAACCGAAGAGAAAATGGACATCACCAAGTACGGAGAGGCATTTTTCGCGTGTCTTTGTTGTTTTCGCGCGATTTGCTATTTTCACTATCGCCGCAGCGAGTGACACTTTTCCTTTGCGCCGCGCATTTTGCGCCACTGAGACCTGAAGTGAGACAAACAATGGGATGACAGTTTTGGAGCAGAAACACTGATGTTTTTGGCAACAATCTCAATGGTAAGAGAAAATTGTTTCTCGTATGAAAAGCCTCTTTTTACACATTCTTCTTTCCTTTGGATAATCTATTCCAAGCCCCTATTGTGTTCAATGGCTACAAAAGCTGTCTATTGCTACGAAGATCGTAATAGTTTATGGTTTCGTATCATTAGTTACCATCGTTCCTCATTTTGCTCTTTTTTCAGTTGGAACTGGTTGAACAATGTGAAGCTGAAATGAACGGACTTGAAAGCAGACAATACCAAGAACAGAGAGACATCTTTTGCGCGTTTTGCTTTTCGCACCGTCGCAGCAGCTCGCGGCAATTCTTTGACACTGCGCCATTTTTTGCGTCACTCAAAGTGGAGAAGTATTAGCGACAACCATTGGATGATAATTTTTGAATCACTGAAGATTTTGGCAACAATATCAATGGTAAGAGAAAATAGTTCATAAACGGAAAAGCTTTTCTTTACACTTGTAGCTTTCTTTCCTTGAAATGATATAATTTAGCCATATATTAATAATAGCTTCTACATTGTTTAATGGCTTAAAAGCTATCCATTAATACGAAGATCGTAAACAATTTCAAGTCCTAACATTTTTTAATAACTTTTCTTAATTTTCTTTTTTCAGTGACAACTGGTTGAAGATGAAATGCAAGATGAAATAAACAGACGAGAAAGCTAACATTAGCAAGAATAGAATGAGATAGTTTCGCGTTTTGCATTACGCGCCGTCGCAGCATAGCTTGCATTACTTCTTTTGCACTGCGCTCGTTTTCGCATCGCATCTTTTGCACTGCGGACAGCTGAGTGGATGGAAGCGTTGGTACTATTTTCATTGTGACAGCATATGGATGACAATATTGGAGGAAGAGCACCTTAAAGTTCTTTTGCAAGAAACACAATGGTATGAACAATTTTTATACAAAGGAAAATATTTATCCTTTTTGCATTTTTTACTTCATTTTCTTTACATAGCTGTGTTTGGCCAGCATATACGTATTTCTAACTATTCATTTTTAAAAACATAATTGGCCTGAAAGCTATCTACTAAGAAGGTCATAAAAGGTTTTGAATTGTAACTTTTGCACAAGAAAACAGACATCACAAAGAATAAAAAGATTCAAGGAAACACGTTATGCTCAAAGGGATTCTAAGCATATATAAGCCTTTAATGTAAATAATCTCGCGAGGACAATTGACAGCTGTCGAGCCTTATTTGGATAACTGATCAACGTCAAAAGGAAATGCTGATATTGGGTAGGCTAGAATTTGACAGCAAGTGGATGGAGCAATTTTCATATGCTTACATTCCCTTTCAAATTTCATTATGGACTCATTGCAGACTTCAGAGTCTTAGCTGGCCAAGCAATTTTCATAGTGCATACTTTTAATAATTGATTTGGACTCATTAAGGACTCATGATGGACTCATTATGGACTCATGATGGACTTTAGAGTTTTAATAATTTAAGCAATTTTTATAGTGCATGTTAGAATAGGTTAGACTTTTAATAATTGGTCTCATGGACTCGCTATGAGCTCATGTTGGACTCATTATGGACTTTCGATGGACTTTTTAGAGTTTTTAGCAATTTAAGCAATTTTGATCGTGCATGTTAGAATAGCCTAGGATTTTAATAATTTGTTTCATGGACTCACTGTGAACTCATGTTGGACTCATTATGGACTCATGATGGACTTTAGAGTTTCAAGTATTTAAGCAATTTTTATCGTGCATGTTAGAATAGACTAGACTTTTAATAATTGGTCTCATATACTCGCTATGAACTCAGGTTGGGCTCATTATGGACTCATGATGGACTTTAGAGTTTCAAGTATTTAAGCAATTTTTATCGTGCATGGTAGAATAGGCTAGACTTTTAATAATTGGTCTCATATACTCGCTATGAACTCAGGTTGGACTCATTATGGACTCATGATGGACTTTAGAGTTTCAAGTATTTAAGCAATTTTTATCGTGCATGGTAGAATAGGCTAGACTTTTAATAATTGGTCTCATAAACTCGCTATGAACTCAGGTTGGACTCATTATGGACTCATGATGGACTTTGGAGTTTTAAGCATTCAAGCAATTTTGATCGTGCATATTAGAATAGCCTAGACGTTTAATAGTTGGTTTCATGGATTCGCTATGAACTCCTTTTTCATTCATTATGGACTCATGTCGGACTTTTGAGTTTCAAGTATTTAAGCAATTTTTATCATGCATGTTAGAATAACCTAGGCTTTTAATAATTTGTTTCATGGACTCACTGTGAACTCATGTTGGACTCATTATGGACTCATGATGGACTCATGATGGACTTTAGAGTTTCAAGTATTTAAGCAATTTTATTGTGCATGGTAGAATAGGCTACACTTTTAATAATTGGTCTCATATACTCGCTATGAACTCAAATTGGACTCATTATGGACTCATGATGGTCTTTATAAATTTTAAGCATTATTGTCATTTTGATCCTGCATGTTAGAATAGCCTTGACTTTTAGTAATTGATTTGGACTCATTGAGGACTCATGATGGACTTTAGAGTTTTAAGAATTTAAGCAATTTTTCATCGTGCTTGTTAGAATAGCCTAGGCTTTTAATAATTGGTCTCGTGGACTCGCTATGGACTCATTAAGGACTCATGATGGACTTTGTTTGAGTTTTAAGCATTCAATCAATTTTTATCGTGCATGTTAAATAATAGCCTTGACTTTTAATAATTAGTCTCATGGACTCGCTTTGAAATTATTTTGGACTCATGATGGACTTTGGAGTTTTAAACATTCAAGCAATTTTGATCGTGCATGTTAGAATAGGCTAGACTTTTAATAATTGGTCTCATGGACGCGCTATGAACTCATTTTGGACTCATGATGGACTTTATTAGAGTTTTAAGCATTCAATCAATTTTGATCGTGCATGTTAAATAATAGCCTAGACTTTTAATGATTGGTCTCATGGACTCGCTTTGAACTTATTTTGGACTCATGATGGACTTTGGAGTTTTAAGCATTCAAGCAACTTTGATCCTGCATCTTAGAATAGCCTTGACTTTTAATAATTAGTCTCATGGACTCGCTATAGACTCATTAAGGACTCATGATAGACTTTAGTAGAGTTTTAAGCATTCAAGCAATTTTGATCGTGCATGTTAAATAATAGCCTAGACTTTTAATAATTAGTCTCATGGACTCGCTATGAACTTATTTTGGACTCATGATGGACTTTAGAGTTTCAAGTATTTTAGCAATTTTGATCGTGCATGTTAGAATAGCCTAGATTTTAATAATTGGTCTCATGGACTCCCATTGAACTTATTTTGGACTCATGATGGACTTTGGATTAATGATTGGTCTCATGGACTCGCTTTGAACTTATTTTGGACTCATGATGGACTTTAGAGTTTTAAGCATTTAAGCAATTTTGATCGTGCATGTTAGAATAGCCTAGACTTTTAATAATTGGTCTCATGGACTCACTATGAACTCATTTTGGACTCATGATGGACTTTAGAGTTTTAAGCATTTAAGCAATTTTGATCGTGCATGTTAGAATTGCCTAGACTTTTAATAATTGGTCTCATGGACTCACTATGAACTTATTTTGGACTCATGATGGACTTTGGAGTTTCAAGCATTTAAGCAGTTTTGATCGTGCATGTAAGAATAGCCTTGAATTTTAATAATTGGTCTCATGGACTCCCATTGAACTTATTTTGGACTCATGATGGACTTTGGATTAATGATTGGTCTCATGGACTCGCTTTGAACTTATTTTGGACTCATGATGGACTTTGGAGTTTTAGAGTTTTGATCGTGCATGTTAGAATAGCCTTGATTTTAATAATTGGTCTCAAGCAATTTTGATCGTGCATGATCGTGCATGTAAGAATAGCCTTGAATTTTAATAATTGGTCTCATGGACTCGCTTTGAACTTATTTTGGACTCATGATGGACTTTAGAGTTTTAAGCATTGAAGCAATTTTGATCGTGCATGTAAGAATAGCCTTGACTTTTAATGATTGGTCTCATGGACTCGCTTTGAACTTATTTTGGACTCATGATGGACTTTGGAGTTTTAAGCATTCAAGCAATTTTGATCCTGCATCTTAGAATAGCCTTGACTTTTAATAATTAGTCTCATGGACTCGCTATAGACTCATTAAGGACTCATGATAGACTTTAGTAGAGTTTTAAGCATTCAAGCAATTTTGATCGTGCATGTTAAATAATAGCCTAGACTTTTAATAATTAGTCTCATGGACTCACTATGAACTTATTTTGGACTCATGATGGACTTTAGAGTTTCAAGTATTTTAGCAATTTTGATCGTGCATGTTAGAATAGCCTAGACTTTTAATAATTAGTCTCATGGACTCACTATGAACTTATTTTGGACTCATGATGGACTTTAGAGTTTCAAGCATTTAAGCAGTTTTGATCGTGCATGTAAGAATAGCCTTGAATTTTAATAATTGGTCTCATGGACTCCCTTTGAACTTATTTTGGACTCATGATGGACTTTGGAGTTTTAAGCATTTAAGCAATTTTGATCGTGCATGTAAGAATAGCCTTGAATTTTAATGATTGGTCTCATGGACTCGCTTTGAACTTATTTTGGACTCATGATGGATTTTAGAGTTTTAAGCATTTAAGCAGTTTTGATCGTGCATGTAAGAATAGCCTTGAATTTTAATGATCGGTCTGATGGACTCGCTTTGAACTTAGTTTGGACTCATGATGGACTTTAGTAGAGTTTTAAGCATTCAAGCAATTTTGATCGTGCATGTTAAATAATAGCTTAAACTTTTAATAATTAGTCTCATGGACTCGCTATGAACTTATTTTGGACTCATGATGGACTTTAGTAGAGTTTTAGGCATTCAAGCAATTTTGATCGTGCATGTTAAATAATAGCCTAGACTTTTAATAATTAGTCGCATGGACTCGCTATGAACTTATTTTGGACTCATGATGGACTTTGGAGTTTTAAGCATTTAAGCAGTTTTGATCGTGCATGTAAGAATAGCCTTGAATTTTAATGATTGGTCTCATGGACTCGCTTTGAACTTATTTTGGACTCATGATGGATTTTAGAGTTTTAAGCATTTAAGCAATTTTGATCGTGTATGTAAGAATAGCTTTGAATTTTAATGATCGGTCTGATGGACTCGCTTTGAACTTATTTTGGACTCATGATGGACTTTGGAGTTTTAAGCATTTAAGCAGTTTTGATCGTGCATGTAAGAATAGCCTTGAACTTTAATGATTGGTCTCATGGACTCGCTTTGAACTTATTTTGGACTCATGATGGATTTTAGAGTTTTAAGCATTTAAGCAATTTTGATCGTGCATGTTAAATAATAGCCTAGACTTTTAATAATTAGTCGCATGGACTCGCTATGAACTTCTTTTGGACTCATGATGGACTTTGGAGTTTTAAGCATTTAAGCAGTTTTGATCGTGCATGTTAAATAATAGCTTAAACTTTTAATAATTAGTCGCATGGACTCGCTATGAACTTATTTTGGACTCATGATGGACTTTAGTAGAGTTTTAAGCATTCAAGCAATTTTGATCGTGCATGTTAAATAATAGCCTAGACTTTTAATAATTAGTCGCATGGACTCGCTATGAACTTATTTTGGACTCATGATGGACTTTGGAGTTTTAAGCATTTAAGCAGTTTTGATCGTGCATGTAAGAATAGCCTTGAATTTTAATGATTGGTCTCATGGACTCGCTTTGAACTTATTTTGGACTCATGATGGATTTTAGAGTTTTAAGCATTTAAGCAATTTTGATCGTGCATGTAAGAATAGCCTTGAATTTTAATGATTGGTCTCATGGACTCGCTTTGAACTTATTTTGGACTCATGATGGATTTTAGAGTTTTAAGCATTTAAGCAGTTTTGATCGTGCATGTAAGAATAGTCTTGACTTTTAATGATTGGTCTCATGGACTCGCTATGAACTTATTTTGGACTCAAGATGGACTTTAGAGTTTCAAGTATTTTAGCAATTTTGATCGTGCATGTTAGAATAGCCTAGATTTTTAATAATTGGTCTCATGGACGCGCTATGAACTCATTTTGGACTCATTATAGATCCACGATGGACTAAGTATTTAAGCAATTTTGATATGAGTTAGAGCTGCTCAAACTTTAAATAATTCGTTTTATGCACTAGCTATGGACTCATTGCAAACTTTAGCAAGGGCATTGCCAGGGAGTAGAGTAGGATGGACACATCATCCCAAGTTTTCTTCAGGCGGCTTTTGGTCCCAATCAAGAACGGTGTAAAAAGATGGCGTGGTGTACAACCACTTACCACCGACCACACCGACCAGCGCACCGAAGTGGTTATCTTGGTCGGTGGTTAATGGTAAGTGGTAAGTGGTTTGTTGGTCGGTGGTCGGAGGTTGTTAGGATGGGTGGTAATTGGTCTGTTGGTCGGTGGTCGGTGGTTGTTAGGATTGGTGGTGGGTGGTGGGTGGCTGCCATGGTCGGTGGGTGGTAAGTGCGGTAAGTGGATGGTGGTGAGTGTGGTCGGTGGTATGTGGTCGGTGTGGTCGGTGGTATGTGGTTGTACACCATGCCATAAAAAAACTGCGTGTATCTTTCAGAACTATAGTTGATATTTTTTTCTGGTGAACCCCCTGGCGAAGCCCTTGGACTTTAGAGTTTTGAGTATTCTAGCTTTTGATCTTGCAATAAAAAATAGCTTACACTTTCAATAATCATTTTCGTGGAGCTATCTAAGCTGTAGAAGTTAAAAATTGGAAAGTTGTGCTTCGGTACAACATCTAAAGATTACTTTGAAAAGCGAAAACAATAATAGAAACCTGAGCTATTTTCTTTATATCGGTCTTTTTCATCAAGCGTGTGCTGATCGTACCATCTCTTCGCAAGCCTTTGTTGCCACGATTTTCATGGGCCATAAAGTCAGAAAACAGTGCCGTGTAAACGCAAAGGGTCTGCTTCATGTTTCATGATGGTTTCACCTTTCAAAGTAGTCTTCGAGATTTTGAATGTAACTCTGGCCGATAGATGTTACTTGGAAGGAGATTCCTGAAGGGGGTGCCCCAACTCCTTTTCACTGTCATTCTCTATGGGAAATCCTTGTCCATTTTTGTTGACCAAATCTCATTCCCAGCCTATTTTTTTCGTCATGTGTACTTTCTGGATTTTAATGAATCAGATTCTTGTTCCAGCATCAAATTGCATTCCAAGATAGTCATTTTTAGGAAAATCTCTGATCAATCATACCTCTTCAGGAACCTCTGCAAACATGTAGATCCCAGGGTGTGCACTCGAGTGTATGACTGACATGGGGGCTAGGCCCATCAGGCTTTTCGTATGACTCAAAAAAATGTATAATCACAAACGGTGAGCCCACAAAAAAAAGTCATTCAAAATACAGCCCTAAAAATTAATTGTTTGCACAGCCTATCCAGTCTGTTCAACCTCTTCTGTTCATGAAGTTTAGGAATTTGAGAAAAGTCAACCAAAAGCAACTAGTTTGAAATTAGTGAGTCCAGAAGAGGAACCTAACGATTTATTAACCAAAATGTAATCAGATAAAGTTCTGACCCAAAAAAATAAGAAGACTGCAAATTTTGACCCAAAAAAGAAACCGAGCCTCTCTGTCAAAATGCTTTTGAGTGCGCGCCTGGGATGTAGTAGATTGTAGACAATAGTTTGATATGTGAACTTATGGATGAGAAGCGTTAGATAAAAAAGGGCCAGAAAGAGTTTGAGGAGGATTGAAAGAAACAGAACAAATTAAACTTGAAGAATATGCAAGAGTTATATCAATTGAGAAAGTACAAGATGGTGGACATGAGGCCTGACATTTTGTAAATTTGAACAAATTTATGACATTTCCAAGACTGAACCTGAAGGACTTGAGAATAAAGCTTCGTCTTTGGATGTGCCAAAGTCGCCGTGACAGTTAATGCGAATTGAAATTGCCTGCGATGAAGAATAAAGAATTATGACATTGCTGAATGCCTACCCTATGTTTCTGAAACGATGCGTTGGTTGTGAATTGTGCCAAAGGATCGTTTCAATGCCAAATGGCTGTCTCGTGTTTTCAACGCTCCTGTCCTGATGATCTGAACCAATTTTAGAGGTAAGTCAGTGTTTGCAAAGTCTTTTTCAAGAAACACATCATTTGATTAAGCAATCCCATTGAAAGTTTCTTTAAAGGCAGTGTTCTTGTCTCGCTCTTGATCAACAAACAAACGGGAGGGGGAGAAGAGGAAAAAAGGGTAGGGGAAGGAGAGCGAGATTTGTGAACTACGCGTTTTGAAAATGAGACTCAATTGTCTGATCTGTGTACCTGTCAAGATCTTGACTGGCGGCTTTCTTTCATGCCAGCGGAAGAGCGAATCAAAATTGAGCATAGGAATTCTGCACCTCGTTTTTGAAAATGCATAGTTGAAATGTTCACAAGTCTCGCTCCCTTCCCCTTTCCTTCCCCCTTTCTTCTTCCTCTTTCCCTCTATTTCCCTTTCCCTCCCCGTTTGTTTATTGAGCAAGTCCACGACTTAATATATCCTTGATTCCTTCCTTAGCCAATGGTAAAGAAGTGTGAAAATCCTAAATTTGGAGTTGAGAAATACAAATATCCATGCTATTATTCCAAACTATTCAGTTCAATCAAACTCATTGACTTCTTTGGCTCCTTAGGTTATAAAGCATTTTTTGTCTTATTGATAATTCTATTTCTCATGCTTTTAAGTATGTACAGTATTTTGTCTGATTTGACCATGAAGCTCTGAGAACAATAATGAATAAAAATGCTTGATTTGAATTGATTCGATTCGATTCGATTCGATTCGATTCGATTTTATTTGATTCAATTTGATTCGATTTGATTCGATTTGATTTCATATATTTAGGAAGGGTAACCCTTTAGCAAGTGCTGATGTTCAAGAATAATGTAACAACTGCCCAGCCTCGATTTCGGTCCGTTCAAAAGCGAAGAGAAGGGAAAGAGAGATAGGTGGGCAACGAATAACAATAGAACAATGAAAGTAACCAATGAGAATAACCATTTCTGATCACATGATTCACACAGGCAAGTCACAGCCCTCGCCCTCACAGCTAATCGCTTTTTTGCTATGACAGCGGGAAAAGCTTCGATAAGTTCTTTGCCAAAGCTGTTGATAGGCAAGGGTGTATGCCCTTTCTTCGAAGCAGCATCTGCGTAAGCTTTGTAGGCCAATTCAACTTGTACCTTCCCGTCTTTTGAAGGTGCTAATAGATCGGAGATCAAGCCAGACTTTTTCGTAATGGTCTGGAACACAGGCTAGCCAGTATGCGCCCTAAAGAAACATTTCCCAATAAAAGTAACGAAGCTCGAAGTTCAAATGAATTTAAAATGATAGGAATATTCTTGTGCAAGTAATAATAGAAAGAATTATGGCAAAACATACCCTCCATCGATTCTGAACTGGAGTGCCCTGCTGGAATCCATTTTCTGCTTTGAACTCAAAGAACTTGGCGCCAAAATTTTGTGCAGTCACGTGATTTAGCTGCGGCTATCTACCATATTTGGAAGTCGATTTGTGACCCGGCTGTGCGATGGCGGGACAAAGGGCTGTTATTCGTTGCCCACCTATCTCTCTTTCCCTTCTCTTCGCTTTTGAACGGACCGAAATCGAGGCTGGGCAGTTGTTACATTATTTTCAAGATGGCCGTCCGAAGAAACTTTCAGGCCTCGCATATCGATATTAAAATCGCTTGTTCGTGCACATTTGTTAGCAGAACAGACAGAAAACAAAGAAAAAGACATTTTGGTAACGTGAGGCAAAGGCAAGTATTTACATTATAATTTTACAACTATTTATCCTGTTGCCTGTGGTTCAGGGTGCCCTTCATCTACAATACAATACAATACAATACAATACAATACAATACAATACAATACAATACAATACAATAAAATACAATACAATACAATACAATACAATACAATACAATACAATACAATACAATACAATACAATACAATACGATACGATACGATACAATACAATACAATACAATACAATACAATACAATACAATACAATACAATACAATACAATACAATACAATACAATACAATACAATACAATACAATACAATACAATACAATACAATACAATACAATACAATGCAATGCAATGCAATGCAATGCAATGCAACGCAATGCAACGCAATGCAATACAATATTGTATTTTTGTAAATAGTTGGTTTGAATTAGTTGCCCTATTTATAGAGTAAACTAAACTTTGTATCCAACTTTAAATAAATTCTTTATTATTATTATTATACCGGGTGTCCCAAAATGATGTATTATCGTTTGATTGCTTACATGTCCATAACCAATGAACCGATTTTCAAAAACTTTATTTTAGTTGATTGCCTAAAGGCTAAATTGCATTTAAAGATGTTGGTTGTGGTTTTACGACGATGTTTTCATGTCCAAAAGAAGATTGATAAACCTGCTCAAATTCCAGCCTTAGATGACATGAGAAGGAAACGGTCTATTTTGCCAGTCAATATTTTATATCTGATACAACTGGACGAACTCGTATTTGTATTCTGACTATTCTCTGAATTCAGTATTAACTGAATTCGTATTTTATGAACGACATTTAAGTTCAGCCTTTTGTATCACATCTAAATTGTTGACTGGAAAGGTAGGCCGTTTCGTTTTCATGCCATCTAAGGCTTGAATTTGAAGGTTTATCAATCTTCTTTTCGACATGAAAACATCTGAAAACATCGGCATAAAACCACAACCAACATCCTCAAATACAATTTAGCCTTTCAGCAATCGGATAAAATAAAGTTTTTGAAAAACGGTTCATTGGCAATGGACGTATAAGCAATCAAACAATAATACATCATTTTGGGACACCCGGTATTCAATACAATACAATTCAATAATATACAGTATTAACGTCAATTTACAAGGTATCTAAAATATTATCTTCTCACCAGTCTAGGCTAAATATGGTCTTGTCTTCTCTTGAAATTTTGTGTTTTTGCTTGCGACATTTGCAATAGGATTTCTGAACTTTAAATCGTAGAATGACGTTCTGAAAAAGAACAAACAGCAAGATCGACAATCAAACTGAACGAAAATGACACGAGAATATCCAGCAGACTGCTGTCACTTCCATAAGTTCTCTGAATCATTTGGAGAAGAGAGGTTCATTCTTAGTGTGCCAAAGTCAAAATGCCAAAGTTGCTGAAACTATTGATATAAATAAAGAAGCTAGCATGAAGAATTATGACATTGCTGATTGCCTGCCTTTGTTTTAAGACTGCTTGATCCCGGTGAATTACGACAAAGAACTGTAACATGCCTGATTGATGACCTTACGTAAAGAATTTTGTCATTCCTGAATGCCTGCCTCACGTAAAGAATTGTGACATTCCTGATGGCCCCAGTCTCTAAGGCTGCTTTCTTGGTGAATTCAGCCACTTTCATATTTTGGCACGTGAGTCATTACTTTGAGGGTAAACAGGGTTAATTTGGGACAAAATTCAGGCATTCTGGTCCGCATAAGCAATATACTTCCAGGCTGGTTGCAGTAAATTGTTTATGCCGACCAGAAACCAGTCTTTCTTATTTTGTACAGGTTTCCAGCATGATATGATGAAGAAATTTGCAACATAAGCCAATATTTTGACATTTTTGTCCCAAACTATTCCGGTTTTCCTGTGCTGTTTCCTGGCACTCTTGCTGAATCTCCACTGTAAACATTTCCCATTGCTCCACTCAAATATGGCTGACGTTTTACGATGAATAAATTCAATTTTCATAAAACGCAGGCCTTATTTAGGCAGAGGGAAGGAAAATGCTGCCAGTAGGAAATCAGCTTTATTTATTGTTTTCGTCTGACAATGGTCACAGCAAGTTATAAAGTAAAATCTGAAAGGAAGGAACGAGAATGAATTGAATTTACTTTACTAAATTACAAAAACTTTAGCAGGCTCTCTAAGATTGTTGATTCAAAATTATTGCACTCTTTTTATTCTTGATAATTCTTTTTTGGATGTTATCCTACGATTTCCTGTGACCAATTTTAGACGAAAATATCTACTGCATTTGGAAGGTTTTTACGGGATTAAACTTTTTTCAGATTTGAGGAGTTTCTTTTTCCCTGCCCAAATAAGGCTTGCGTTTGCCAGTGTAAGGCTTATGCCTGGCAAGGCGCAAGACTTATCTGAGCAGCGTCAAGAAAAATGCCCTGAGTCTGAATTTGGTTTTAGATTGGAGCAACGTAGCGTTTTACGAGCTCCGGGGGTTGTTCTGTTCAGTGGTGTAGCGTTTTACACCAAATAATTTGTTTATGTAGTACCGCCACGTAGCTCTACCAGTTTTGATTAGAATGGTTGAATTGAGTTGGAGCTGCATAGCGTTTTACGAGCTCCATGGTTCTCTTTTGCTCAGCGGTGTAGCGTTTTACGCCAAATCGTGTAAATAAATGTAGAGTGACGCAATGCTACCAGTTTTAATCATAAATTTGTTATTGAATTGGAGCTACGTATCGTTATACGAGCTCCTGCGTCCTTTGGTCTAGTTTCCCGTAGCGTTTTACGGACTTTACCAAAGAGCGCATTTTCAAGGCTGGTTCCTAGTCAGTGCAATTTCACAAGCAGGAGAATTATTCAAGTACACAATGCTCTTTGACCAGTTGATGGGTTAAATCATTGAAGTTTTCTTCTGTTTGAAAAAGACAATATGAATTTGTACACAACATGAATTTCTGCTTGCTTGGACAAATTTGACTGCTCAGAAATCAGCCTTATAGGCCTACGAAAATTTCATTTGTTCCACATTTTATCATACTCTACGGTTTGAAAGTATTAAAAAGTAGAGTGACGCAATGCTCTATCAGTTTTAATCATAAAGTTTGAATTGAGTTAGAGTTACGTATCGTTATACGAGCTCTCAGCGTCCTTTGGTTTAGTCGCGTAGCGTTTTACGGACTTTACCAAGGAGCGCTGTAAAAGCTGGTTTCTGGTCAGTGCAATTTCACAAGCGAAAGAACTATTCAAGTACGCACTGCTGTTTGGACGATTGATGTGCGAAATAGAAATTCTACTCTGTTGCAAAAAAGATGAGTTCAATTTGTACTCAACGTGAATTTCTGTTTGCTTGGAAAAATTTGACTGGCCAGAAATCAGCCTTAGGTAGGACTAACATTATTTTGTTTTATTTCATCTAAAATGGTTTTTGGTTCGACACCTGGTTCCATCTGGCTCCATCTATACACCCATTGCGAGTGTTTCACTTTGCACCATCGCTGCAACTCGTGGGACATTTTTGTGGGGCGTCATCAAGGGCATTTTCGTGGGGCATCATCAAGGCTATAGCGAGTGGATGACAGTGCTTAAGCAAGCACTCAATGGCGGTTTTTCCTTTGCACTGCGCATTTTTGCAGACAGCGAAAGTGAGTGGGCATGAGCATTGAAGTTCTTTGGCAAGAAACATAATGGTAATTACTATTATTATTATCATTTTTAAATTCTTTACAGTTGGTATTTACAATAGCTTATATACAATAGCTATTTCAAACCAACTATCTAAGAGGCCTTTTACATGAGAAATTTCAACCCGGGTTGAGTTGAACACGGGTTGAGTTTCAACTCGGCTGACATGACGGTGTAAGCCTTCATCGCGTTTACATGAAGGAGGCCGAGTTGAAACTCAACACGGCTTCAACTCAACTCGGCAACTCAACCCGTGTTGAAATTTCAACACGGGTTGAAATTCTCATGTAAACGCAATTTTTTTTCAACTCGGGGCGAGATTAGAATGCGAACAAAGGAGATCGAATCTATTTCCGCAATCGTTCAAATATTTGAGTAGGCTCACATTCCTTCTTCTATTGTTTGCAACCATGTGACCTAATCTCAACCCGTGGTGAGATTTCATGTAAACGCAAGGCAAAATAAGCAATGCTGTTAAAACTCAACCCGTGTTGAAACTCAACACGGGTTGAAATTTATCATGTAAAGGGCCTCTAAAAATGAAAATTTACAACAATATTAAGAAAAATAAGTTTACCTACACTGTTTGTGGAAGGATTTCCTCAGATTTTGTTACTACAAGCAATTTTTGCATGTGCAGTTTTCACCCTTCCACTCTTTTATCGATATGTTGAACCCTGCAACAGATTGTGAGCTTTTAATAGTGTCAGGTAGGCTGTTCCAGAGGATGCTACCTCAAAAGGTCAATTAATTGGTCTCATAGGTTGCAGGTTGATAGGTTGTAGTAAAAAGTAGGAAAATATACTTGGAGAGTTTCTTTTTTGCACTTGTTGCTTCTTTCTTTTTATATCTTACTATTCATCATAGGCTTTCTTTTCTAAACATTCCCATATTGATTTTTGGCTGAAAAGGATATTTATTCCTTTGAAAATTGAAAAGTTTAAAATTGTAAATATTGATTTATTTCTTATTTTTCCTCTTCCTTCAGGTACAAGGGTCAAACATAGTGAACTTGAAGCGAATCAAACAGAAAACGGACATTACCAAGAACAGAATCACATCTTTTCGCGCGTTTTTGCATTTTGCACCGTCGCTGCAGCTCACGGCATTTTTACCTTTTACACTGCAAGTTTTTGTGGCCACATGAGAGACTAGAAGTTTGGCACTATTCTTATGGCGGTAGCGAATGAATGACAGTTTTGGAGCAATCATATTGATGGTCTTTCTTTCCAACAATCCAGTGACGGTTTTATTTTGCGCCGCGCATATTTGAAGACAGCGAAATGGAGTGGAACAAAAGCATGGAAGTTCTTCTGCAAGAATCATAATGGTAAGGAAATAATACTTCATAAATCAATATAATTATGGTCATTGTTATCTGCACTTTTCACTCCTCTCTGCTTTCCATCTTACTATCTTGCTCTTAAACCCCCAACTACAGTATGTTTGCTGTGGTGTGCACGTTTGGCCATTAGTAGTGGAACAAAAGTTCTTCTGCAAGAGTCATAATGGTAAGGAGATAATACTTCATAAATCAATATAATTATGGTCATTGTTATCTGCATTTTTCGCTCCTCTCTGCTTTTCTTCTTACCATCTTGCTCTTAAACTATGTTGGTTTGCTGTGGAGTGCACGTTTGGCCAGTGTAGTGCACTTAAATCCAAACGTGGACCCCTGTGATGAGAGAAAATCGCCATTGGCAACAAAGCAAATTCTATATTTGTGAACTGGCCCATCAACTCTGAGGGGTCACATTAATTTTTTATCTATCTGAAGCTAAGAATGAATGAATTTTTGGCTAAAAGGCTACTTATTACTATGAACTTTGAACAATGCAAATGCAACGTGCAAATGCAACGCCTGTCGTTTTACTGTGTACAAACCATTTAAAAAAAATTATTTATTTAATTTAATTACTGTATCCATCGATCTTGATTAGTTTCCACGTACATATGTACATAGTAGACTAGATGATTTTTTTTCAATCGATGTAAAATAAAGATACAATAACAACAACAGTTTCAAATTTTGAATAACGATTTATGTCTTATTTTATTTTTTTTCAGGGACAAGTGGTTACGTAATATAAAACTGAATGAGCCGACAAGAAAACGAACTTTACTTAGAACAAAAAGACACCTTTTCGCGCGTTTTTTATTTGAAACTGTGGCATCATCTCGCGTCGCTTTTTTTCACCGCGTGTTTTTTACGAGAACCAGAGCGTTTAGGAGCGCTGATGCTGTTTTCATGGTGATTTCAAGTGGATGACAGTTTTTTTTTGAGGTTCCTTGGCAAAAACATACAGGGTGTCCCAAAAATTTGTTCGACATTTGATTAAATGTTAGAAAATAACGATAAAATGTACAGGCTCCTGGTTAGATAACCCTGTTCCTATGATTTTAAAATTAATTTTAGAAGCCAGAATCTTGCGAATCAGCTAAGAATTCACGGAGTTACAAGCTATTGAAGTTCAAGTTTATCAGAAAGCTGAAACCAGACGCCTCTAACTCACTTGTTTTCCTAAAAGACGTCCTAAAATCAAGGTAAAAGAAGACTGTCCAATGTTTTACCTCTCGTCGATATCAGATCAAACCAAATAGGAAATCCAAAGTTATTTCATTCTTGTAACAGTTGCCGAAAAATTTACTTAAGAATGCAAGTATCTAAAAACATGTAATGAAAACTTAATCAATGAGAGACGGGGCAATTCCAAACTGTGCTAACAGGATTCCTCCAACCATCCATAACCATCATTCAATGTTATATAAAGCTGGTTTATCGAAAGTGCTTTCGAAACTCCAATTGATTTGCTTTGAATAAACGAGATTCTACTTTCACAAAATATGCAATTTAGGGGCGTCTGGTTTCAGCTTTTGAACAAACTTGATCTTCGAAAGCTCGTATTCCCTTGAATACTTATCCGATTTACTAGCTAATTGTAAGGAAAATAGTTCATAAAGAGTATCAATGGAGCATTCCCCTTTTGCATCCTTTACTTCCTTCTTGATAATCTATTTTATCCATGGATAAACAAGTAAATCAAGTAAAATATAAGCACCTCGATCAAACATTTAATTAAGCGCAAAGTTTCGAGCATAGCCCGCTATCAAGCAAAAACATATAGTAAAGGAACCGACACTAATCAAGCTGAAAGCAGGGCAGATGACATTCAAAATTGCACCACTCGCAACAAAAAGATTATGTTCGCCACACACATCTAACTACTACCATACTAACTTTAGGCTAACTGATACTACTACTACCGGGTGACCCAGAACAAAGTGACCCAACGCAATCTGTCATAGAAAAAAAAGTAAGTAGCAGATTGAAATATTTCAAACGTTGTTCTGTCCCTAAAATACTAGCCTACATTTTGAGTATTTTTCGCAATTTTTTTGGGCCCGGGAAAGTTCCCGAATTAACGATTTTGAGGAAAAGGGCAGGCTTGAAATTCTCAAAAAGTCATCAAAAACAGGCGATCGATTTGAAGGCATTTCAGTTCTTCAAAACAACGAGGAGCGTGTTTCATTCTGCCTGAGAATATTTTTTAAGTACCTAGGGACTACAAACTTGCTCTGAAGACTTCCGACTGGGTTACCTATTCCCAGGTTGAAATGAAACACGCTCCTCGTTGTTTTGAAGATTTGAAATGGCTGTAAATCGATCCCCTGTTTTTGATGACTTTTTGAGGATTTCCGGCATGCTCTTTTCCTCGAAATCCTTAATTTTGGAAATTTACCGTGTCGAAAAAAATTTCGAAAAATACTCATAGCATAAGCTAGTCTTTTAGCGACAGAACAACATTTGAAGCATTTCAATCGGCCACTTACTCAATTTTCTGTAACAGATTGCGTTGGGTCACTTTTTTCTGGGTCACCCGGTACATCTAACTACATCTAACTAATACCATACTAATCCAGCTTAGCTAAGCCTTCTACATTAGTGGCATTTGCAGTTTAACTTCAGATCCTCTTGTTGTAGAATGATTTCTTGAATCAAACCAGCAGCAGCATCGAACATTCTTTTTACAATGACTGAACAAAAAGTACAAAACAGGATCCAGCGTTGTATTGAGAAACAAAGGCCAGAGTGGAACATTTTCGTTTCCATAAGAGACACCATGAATTACAATTGTGAATGGTAAGGTGCATGCAATGAAAATGGCTGTCAATGAAATGGAATATATAAGCACAAATCGATATCTTTCTTTCCTTGCTTTGTTAGCACACATTGAATTTCGTGTTTTCAATAGAATAAATGTCAGAGAGTATATAATCACTAATGCTGCACAGGTTATCAGGATAACATACGAAAAGACGATATATGGAAGACTAGTCATCGGCTGCTTATAAAGTTCGAGGAGAACGGAGTAGTGAGGCATTGATGTTGCTTGGTCAGTTCGGTTCTGATTGAAGGGGAAATTCGAGGCTCCTATGTCAGATGGCATAAATTTTGTCGAATTCCGCTTTGAAATTGAGGTAGATATATTCACAGCGAAAGGAGACGGCGTCAGAATTATGCTATTACTGTTCCTGATTATTCTTGACCGGATTGTGGTTATCCCAATTAGCTCTCGAGTCGTCGATGCATTGTACACTGATTTCATCGAGCTGAATGTGGAATTTGCAGGCTGCTTAATTGCCGTATTTGCGCCGTTATCTTTCACGCTGGACAAACGGCCGTTCATTTCCCACTTCTGTAGTGGCATTTCTCTGCTTTTTGTAGGTCCAATATCAGCGGACATGAGCGTGGAATCAGCACTGTTCACAGTTCTCTTTGAACCCTCTGCTGTCGTAATGTAATGATTTGTGGTCATTCTAGACCGCCCTAATGGTGAATCAGTACTGTGAACGGTCAACTTAGAACCAGATTGTTTAACTGATCCAACTAAATTCAGCATACCCCATGTGATAAATCCCGAGCATAAAACCCATATCACCGCAATAACAATCAAGCAACGTCGCCCTGTTAGAATCTGCTTTATCCTCAAAGGATATAGAACAGCCAGCAGGCGTTGTAGGGCGATGAAACTAACGTGAAGCATGGACGATAATAGAGAGAATCCGTAAAAGGACAACTGTACCAAGTAGAACCATCCTTTAAAGTGAGCAAGATTAAAGCTGATCAAGAGATTATCTACTCCACTAGTTAACAGTGTGATTGCTATAAGTAGGTCAGCTACACTTAGACTTACAAGTGTTATTTGAAAAGGTTTTCGTGTTTTGCGTGTTCGTGTTATCATTCGTATTTGAACAGCGTTTAAAATAATACCAAAGATGCCAAACACGATTCGTATCGTGAAATCTGCAACTGTGAATGCTTCCATCAGAAACATCAATCAAAGTGTCATGAAAGTGTCATTTGAAAGGTTGTCGTGTTTTGCGTGTTCGTTTTATCATTCGTACTCAAACTGCGTCTACAATCATACTAGGGACGAATCGTATCGTGAAATCTGCAACTGTGAATTCTGCCATCAGAACTGTCAATCAAAGTGTTATGAAAGTGTCATTTGAAAGGTTGTCGTGTTTTGCGTGTTCGGGTTATCATTCGTACTCAAACTGCGTCTACAATCATACCAGGGACGAATCGTATCGTGAAATCAGCAACTGTGAATGCTTCCATCAGAAACGTCAATCAAAGTGTCATGAAAGTGTCATTTGAAACGTTGTCGTGTTTTCCGTGTTCTTGTTATCATTCGTACTCAAACTGCGTCTACAATCATGCCAGGGACGAATCGTATCATGAAATCTGCAACTGTGAATTCTGCCATGAGAATTGTCAATCAAAGTGTCATCAAAGTGTTATTTGATAAGGTTGTCGTGTTTTGCGTGTTCGTGTTATCATTCGTATTTGAACTGCGTTTATAATGATACCAATGATGCCAAACACAAGTCGTATTGTGAAATCTGCAACTGTGGATGCTTCTATCAGAAACATCAATCAAAGTGACGTGCTATTTGAAAGATTGTCTTGTGTTACTTGTTCGCGTTATCGTTCGTACTAAAACTGCGTTTACAATGATACAAAGGACGAGTTGCATAGCGAAACCTGCACTGCGAATTCTGCCATCAGAATTGTCAATCAAAGTGTCATCAAAGTGTTATTTGAAAAGTTTGTCGTGTTTTGCGTGTTCATGTTATCATTCGTATTTAAACTGCGTTTATAATGATACCAATGATGCCAAGCGCGAGTCGTATCGTGAAATCTGGAACTATGAATATTTCTATCAGAAACATCAATCAAAGTGAAGTGTTATTTGAAAGGTTGTCGTGTTTTGCGCTCTCGAGTTATCATTCATACTCCAACTGCGTTTACCATCATACCAAGGATGCCAAGCACGAATCGTATCGTGAAATCTGCAGCTGTGAAGAACATTTTCATCAGAAATTTACATAAAAAGTCATCAATTTCTGCTACTAAAAGTTTCGTACTGGTGAAATTTGAAAGCTGTTTTGAGCACTGTAAGCGATGGTAATGTAAGAAAACCAAAGGCAAGGAGGAAAGGCTACCTGCTCAACAGAAACTTTAAGCACCCTCTCCAGGTACTTGCTCAAAGTGTCATCAAAAGTACTGCTCCTTTAATAAGATTATTTTCCAATTTCTTGCACTATTTGTAACCTACGAAAGCCAGGTATAAATGCGTATTTCTAAATCAGCAACTTGTCTTCAGGAAATGATGTCTTGCAGATCCTTGTCAGTTGATGCTTTATTGCGGTGAAATATCAATGCTGCCTGTGAGATTAATTGCACGAGTGAAGCTCTCAGTATTGTTTATTTAACAGATCGACAGCTGTAATTTGTTTCATTAGATTCTGAACTCAAAACACGAACACATCTCAATATTTGATTTGTGGTTTCATAAATCAGCTTCTTTGAATGATTGGTGTCAAACATGATGGAAATTCAAGCGATTGAAATTCAAACGACACTTTCCCTTGATCAAAATGTTTTCCTTTAAATTGTGATTTAAATTATGCAAAATCAAGTTTCCAAAAATCAAAAGTCTGGTCCCATGGTTTCTAATTTAACAAAACCGATTTTTAATCTTTGAATGAAATTGATTTGAAGCTATTTCTAGGTGATACACGTCATTCTTGAATCAATATGCAGGCAAGGCAAATCCGTTGCTCTAAATTCTAGATAATCCGAAATTAACTTTCTGCGGGAGGCTATTCACAACATCTCTGGTTTGGTAACACAGAAGATTAACTCCTTTATGAAAGTGACTCTATAGGAGCAATTCTCAAATCCTTCTGCAGCAAAACATTTCGTTGATTGATTTGATGTTGAATACAAGATGAACTCAAAGTTAGCCTCTGATTTATAAATCTGGTTGGATCATTTGCTATGAGATACCAGTCTTTCCTAAACTTTTTGCTTGAAAAGTAGCTATTCATTTACGTCTTTGGAATACAGGGAATCCTAAATCAATATGCGAATCAAGCAGACTTAAGAGTGATTCTTAGTGGTCCAGGTCGTTCTTGAAAGCAAATCAACAAGTCAGGTGATCCTTATCTTTCCCGAATTTGTTGAATCAAGCCAGCCCTGAAAGTGATTCTATGTGCTGCATGTCTTCTCTCTCGAAAGGACCCTCTTTAGCAAAGCAAATAAATGATCCTCTTCTTCCTCAATTTTGTTGAATCAAGCCAGCCTTGAGAGTGATTCTATGAACTGCAGGTCTTCTCTCTCGAAAGGACCCTCTTTAGCAAAGCAAACAAGTGATCCTGTTCTTCCTCAATTTGCTGAATCAAGCCAGCCTTCAGGGGCGGATCCAGCGTAAATTCTGACTGGTGCTCTAGTCGCGCGAAGCGCGGCGGTGGAGGGGGTCCGGGGGCGAAGCCCCCAGAAAAGGGGGGCTCCGGGGGCGGAGCCCCCGGAAAATTTTTTGGGGCCACGCCCTTTTTTCGATGGGAAACGCCCATTTAAATCGTAAGAAACGCCCTTTTTAGGGCTAAGGAAACTCCTTTTTTATTAGGAGTTTCCTGTATTTTTACAAGCGTTAAACGCTACGAAGTATGGAGATATCTGATTGCCTATCAGTCTCAAAAAAAAAATTAATCCACCTCTTGGCAAAGTTGTTGGCAAAGGGGGGGGGGTTACTTCACATATTTTGGGTACGGGGACGTGCCATCGGGAAGGGTATCGTTTTTCGCGATTTTGGTATAAGGAACGGTATCGATTTTCACGATTTTGGTATAAGGAACGGTATCGATTTTCGCGATTTTGGTTTAAAGAACGATTTTGGTATACTTTTTTGGGAAAATTGGTATAAGGTATACTTTTTCGCAAAATTGGTGTGATGTTTTGGAAGCTTCGATGGCACGTCCCCGACCAAAACCTGGTCAAGTACCCCCCCCCCCCGGGAGTTGTTGTTATTTAAACCTTTACTCTTGAGCAACATTTCTTGAGCACTATGAGACTCTTTCCTTCCAAAATAATGTGATGTATGTCAAGAAACAAATAAGTGGCTGTGGTAGAAACTGCAACACATTTCATGCAGCTAAAAGCCAAGAAGACAAAAGAAACTTTTGATATCAAAAGGTGGAAATTTCATGAGAAATTAGGAAACTTTAAGAACTTGTATTGCTGGTGTTTCTGGGCTTTTGTGAAATGTTCTCCTTTACAATATTTCACATTCTTGCTATGGTCCAATTACTTTACTATGGTACAACGGAATAATGCAATTGAGTGACAGCTGGAATAATTGATGAAATTTGATTACATCTAAATGATTGTGGAGCTTTTGTGTTTCCTCCCTCGTTTCCTCCCTCCTGCAAATTTGATTTCCTCTCTGCACTGCATGAAAAATCACACAAAACACCCAGGGGTCCTTCTAGCTTTAAAACTATTTATCACGATTTCAATATTTTCAATATATCAAATGAATGTGAAGGATATCTTGAAAGGTTTAGGAAGACAGAAGTGAAGTGAATGAGGGTGATATTCTTAAACCAGCAGAAACCAGCCAAACAAATGAATTAACAAAACATATTCTTTGAGTTTCGCGGCGTATCAAATTCGAAACTTTTTCAATTGGATTGGAGACTCACCGAACCGGCTGCAAATCATTTGCTCTCCCCCTCTGACTCTCAGGAAATTGCAGTGACGCGAAGTTACATCTTGCTTACTCCGTTCCACAACTCTTCTCCCTTCTCTGTGATTCTAGGTCCTTTGCAGCTTTCTCTCTCAATTCTACAACAGCCTTTTCCTTCTTCGATAATGTGTTACTGAATATTATTTCTAATTCGACTCGATAATTCACGTTGGACATTCCTTTGGACGGAGCGATTGCAGAGACCAACTTAGGCCATGGCGAGCAACGATTGTAATTCCCGCCCAAAAACCTTCGAAAGTCTGAATGCACCCCCCGTAAACTATCACAGTACCATGATTATGCTACCACATATGATTTTGAATCTGACTAGGGCTCCCGCCAAAATTGAGCCCCAGTCGTCTCGATCATCCATTGGTTAGGATGATATTTTTCAAAACTGACTGGGGCTCCCGCCTAAAATGCTCTTCTCAACACGAACGCAGATTGGCTAGCATAAACAATTTCAAATGTGACTGGCGCTCCCGCGAAAACCAAGTGAATGCAACGACGCACAAAAGGCCTCCGAATGAAGTCGAGTCCAATCAAACAGGGGGTTGTCTTCGCTCTTTCTCCTTTGTTTGCTTTACTTTGAATGTCCACGTGATTGGCTGGGAAGCTTTTTGAAAACAGGGGGTCACTGTCGCAGACTATCCGCTGTCAAAATCTCGCAATGGAAAATATCGCTTCGCAATGTTCTTCGTCTTGATAGGGATTGTTGAAAGTAATTCAAGTTTTTATTATTTCGATAGAATCAACCATTTAAGAAACTCAGAAAAACAGGATCTTTTCAATTATCAATTTCAAACCTTATACATTCAAAGTTAGAAAGGAGTTGAAAATCTGACTGGTGCTCAAGCACCGCAAGCACCAGTGTGAATCCGCCCCTGGCCTTGAAAGCGATTCTATGAACTGCAGGTCTCCTCTTGAAAGGACCCTCTTTAGCAAAGCAAACAAATGATCCTCTTCTTCCTCAATTTTGTTGAATCAAGCCAGCCTTGAAAGTGATTCTATGAACTGCAGGTCTTCTCTCTCGAAAGGACCCTCTTTAGCAAAGCAAACAAATGATCCTCTTCTTCCTCAATTTTGTTGAATCAAGCCAGCCTTGAAAGTGATTCTATGAACTGCAGGTCTTCTCTCTCGAAAGGACCCTCTTTAGCAAAGCAAACAAGTGATCCTCTTCTTCCTCAATTTTGTTGAATCAAGCCAGCCTTGAAAGTGATTATATGTGCTGCATGTCTTCTCTCTCGAAAGGACCCTCTTTAGCAAAGCAAATAAATGATCCTCTTCTTCCTCAATTTTGTTTAATCAAGCCAGCCTTGAAAGTGATTCTATGAACTGCAGGTCTTCTCTCTCGAAAGGACCCTCTTTAGCAAAGCAAACAAGTGATCCTCTTCTTCCTCAATTTTGTTGAATCAAGCCAGCCTTGAAAGTGATTCTATGAACTGCAGGTCTTCTCTCTCGAAAGGACCCTCTTTAGCAAAGCAAACAAATGATCCTCTTCTTCCTCAATTTTGTTGAATCAAGCCAGCCTTGAAAGTGATTCTATGTGCTGCATGTATTCTCTCTTGAAAGGGCCCTCGTTAGCAAAGCAAACAAGTGATCCTGTTCTTCCTCAATTTTGTTGAATCAAGTCAGCCTTGAAAGTGATTCTATGTGCTGCATGTCTTCTCTCTCGAAAGGACCCTCTTTAGCAAAGCAAACAAGTGATCCTCTTCTTCCTCAATTTTGTTGAATCAAGCCAGCCTTGAAAGCGATTCTATGAACTGCAGGTCTTCTCTCTCGAAAGGACCCTCTTTAGCAAAGCAAACAAGTGATCCTTTTCCTCCTCAATTTTGTTGAATCAAGCCAGACTTGAAAATGATCATATGAACTGCAGGTCTTCTTTCTTGAAAGGACCCTCTTTAGCAAAGCAAACAAGTGATCCTCTCCTTTCTCAACTTTGTTGAATCAAACCAGACCTGAGGAATAAATTTCCAAGGGATACAGTTGCAGCCTTTTATAGCCAAGCAAATAAGTGATTTTGTTCTTTTAAAATATGAAAAGTTGATTATTCAGTCCTGAATTATACATTTCATGACTCCAAATCGAAATATATGGATATGCAATCACACTTTCCGTATCCTATTAAAATATGAAAAGTTGATTATTCAGTCCTGAATTATACATTTCATGACTCCAAATCGAAATATATGGATATGCAATCACACTTTCCGTATCCTCTTTTGGTAGCTAGATTATGATTGGCATAATGGAAAATTAAATTTCCATTTGAGACTAAATCTGCTAGAAGTAACTAACCTGTGGTATGTGCACGCTTCCTCATTCTAAATTTAATTGTAGTAGAGACGTTGGCAAAATTCATCATGGAAGGCACATTTCTAGGAAAAAGTAAGTGAGGTCGACCATATGGATGGATAGCATAAAAAAGGACGAGACTGAATATGGAAGAATTACTGAAAAAAGCAAAAGACTAAGAAGAAAGGAGACTGCTGGGGGAAAGACGGCTACGACCTACGGGTTATGGGTTCTCCAATGATGATGATGATGATAATGATGAGGATGATGATTATTATTATGATGACTGTGACAATTATGATGATGATGACGATAATGATTCTGCTGATGTCTTGAATCAGTTCGATGACATGCAATATGATAGAAATATCTCTTTCATCCTTCTTCATCAAAGCAAATAGGATATCTCTATGCTGAACATTGAAAAATCACTTGACCAGATGCAACCAAACTTGATAAAATGTTAAAGTGATGCAGGTGTAACCTTTTCTTAGCCAAGCAAATAAGCGATTATCTCCTTTTTAATTATAGACAATTGTTTGCCCAATCCAGAATAGATTGAACAAATTTTCTTTATTGATTTTTCTATCATCTTACCGATATTCAAATAAGACAACCAAAAAATAAAATTAACCAAGGTGCTTTTATTGATCTTGATCGAAGGGTCTTTGCTCAACAGATACTGCAAAAATAAAGTGCTCACATCACATGTTTGTTTGGTGATAGGCCTAAGTAGACTTCGAGACAGCTTTTTCTAAGTTTTGATAAATATCAATGATTTTATGCAAACAAAATCGAGCAATATGTCTTTAAATTGGTCAGTAGAATGAACAGTTGATAGATTGGAAAACACATTTATAGTTTCAGTTTTTCAGTTTCATCAATCTATCCTACATACAATTCTAAAAAATTACAATACAACTGAATATGAATACAATACCAAAACTACATTAAATGATTGTATATAGGATAAAAAATAGGTAAGGTAATCGAGAGAGAGCCCCCCATAAAAGCAAAGGAACTAAAAACTTTATAAATAAAACATAAACCAGATGAACCTCAACTATTTTTCAAATTAGACTGATGAGTCAATGAAATGAGCTTTAATTTAGAGCGAAAAATTGAAATAAAAACAGCAACACGAATGAAAAATGGAAGAGTATTCCATAATTTGGAGCCAAAACATTGAACTGTTTTGACTCCATAGAGGGCGGTCCTTTTCAGAGAAAGGAGTAGATCACCTCTAGTGGCCTGACGAGTTCCAAACCTATGTGTAGAAGAGTTTGGATTGAAATTGTTATGGAAGTAAATTGGTGACAGTTTATTGATAGCTTTAAAGACAAATGTTAAAATATTTAAGTGAATCATATACAATGGTTACTGAATACTGGGTATTGGACATTGGACATTGGATACTGAATACTGGGGATTGGACATTGGATACTGGATACTGCATGCTGGATTTTGGATACTACATACTGGGTATTGGACATTGGATACTGCATGCTGGATACTGGATACTGAATACTGGGTATTGGACATTGGATACTGCATGCTGGATACTGGATACTGCATACTGGGTATTGGACATTGGATACTGCATGCTGGATACTGGATACTGCATACTGGGTATTGGACATTGGATACTGCATGCTGGATTTTGAATACTGCATACTGGGTATTGGACATTGGATACTGCATGCTGGATACTGGATACTACATACTGGGTATTGGACATTGGATACTGCATGCTGGATACTGGATACTGCATACTGGGTATTGGACATTGGATACTGCATGCTGGATACTGGATACTGAATACTGGGTATTGGACATTGGATACTGCATGCTGGATACTGGATACTGAATACTGGGTATTGGACATTGGATACTGGATACTGCATGCTGGATTTTGGATACTACATACTGGGTATTGGACATTGGATACTGCATGCTGGATACTGGATACTGCATACTGGGTATTGGACATTGGATACTGCATGCTGGATACTGGATACTGAATACTGGGTATTGGACATTGGATACTGCATGCTGGATACTGGATACTGCATACTGGGTATTGGACATTGGATACTGCATGCTGGATACTGGATACTGCATACTGGGTATTGGACATTGGATATGTTTGCAATCTTTGCATGAAAGCAAGAGAGCTCATACTATGTTGTCTGAGCAAATTCGTTTCCATTCCTGAGCTGCATTCTTCAAATACACAATCTTCGAACTGTTGTCAGATGGTTTAATGTTATGAATAATATCTAATGAATGAGCTTCAAATACAATTTATCATGGCTACATTGTTCTGATTCTGGCCACTCAGTTTTCTCTACCAAAAAGCTTCACGTTTTGTACCATTAATTCCATGAAGTCAACTTTAATTGGTTTGTTGACGCTTTGAAGCACAACAGCAACATCGAAGACGGTCTTTGCAATGGTTGAGAAAAAAAGTACAGAACTGGATCAAGTGTCACGTTTAGAAAAAGGAAATAAGATGTTAAATCAGACAAATACATGTCTCCTGCATGTAGCTTGTACGTCGATAAAGCAAACGGAAACGTGCAGATAATGAATATCGTAGTTAGCAAGACAGAGTGAATTAGGACAGATCTATTTCTGGAAGATCTACGTTGGTTCGTGTCAATAATTTTGCGTCTGTTTAACAAGATAAAGGCAAGCGAGTAGAGTATTGCTAGAGTGGCTGCAGTAACCTGGATCAGGTATGAGAACAGAATGTAAGGCAGCTTATATATTACTAATACATTTCTAGAAACCTTTAGCGGTGCAGTAATACCAAGCCTTGATATATGTATGGAAGATGTTGGTGGAGTTTTTGCCAGTGACGAAATTTTACTTCCGTAGTGACATAAGGAGGGCAAATTTTGTTCTGATGCAGCCTTGACTTTGTTCTTCGCATCTTTAAAGCGTCCGATCTTTGCGTTGTTATTATTTGTATCGCTAGCGGTCATCAAATTCAAACTTGAGTTCATGCTCCGTGTACGTGAGAGAATAGTCATCATTTGGATACTCAAGGTTTTTAAAAACTGGTCCGTTATCATTCTAGAATGCATTGCGGTTGATTTGCTACGACTGACGGTTACCATCAACCGGTTAACTGTCTTCAGAGGGTGCTTTAGAATGGTATTGGAATTGTATTTCTTTACTGTTATCGGGAAAGCATTTGATGTCAGCTGGATTGAAGAAGACTCTCTGATGATCGAAGTAGACTGCATTTGCATTGAAATTGTGTTACGTATGGTTAACTCTGATTGGTCGACCGCGAAAGAGATTGGTGTTGGTGTCGGCTGGATTTGAGAAGACTTTTTAACGATCAAAGCAGACTGCATTTGCATTAGAATTGTATTATGCACGGTTAACTCTGACTGGTTGAACGTGAAAGAAATTGGAGTCGGCTGGATTTGAGAGGACTGCTTAATGGTGAAAGAAGATCGTATTTGCATTGACATTGAATTATGTACGGTTATCTCTGATTGGTTGCCGGTCATCCTTCCTGGTGTCCTGGTGCTCAAGTATCTCCACACAGACCCCCCAACAAATGTAAAGCAAGTCAGCCATGCAACGAACAAAACAAAGCAACATCGGCGTCTTGTGAGCAGCGATTTTATTCTGAGAGGAAATAGAATGGCCAAAAGCCTTTGAAGTGCAATGAAAATTACATGCAACATCGATGATGATAGTGAAAATCCATACAGTGCTATCTGCACAAATAGAAATGTATCATCCGTTGGAATGATTCGAAGGATCGTGAGAATGTAAAATCCTCCGTCAAGGAGGAGCGTGATGGCAGTTAGCAAATCGGCTGTGCTTAGACTTAAAAGAGTGATTTGAAATGGGTGTTTCTTGTTCTGCTGTCGTGAAATCGTATGAATTTGTAAAGAGTTTAATATCACTCCTACAAGCCCCAGGACAAGGCGTATCGTATAAGAACTAACGACAGAAATCATTGTAAAATAGTGCGTCCTTTATTATTCCAAAAGGTACTGCTTCCAAGAGTACGCGCTGAGATGCAACTCGAAGTTAATATGACGTTTTTGACCATCTGAAGCGTTACTTGGAATTTTCTTCTTAGAACCATTTGTTTACATTCCGCTTGTGAAAAATGTCATTTGGTACGCCAACAGGGCTGCTGTCACACTTGTGTGTCCTTATTTTACATCGACAATAAGTAATCTAGTGTGTTATGCATAAAAGTACAAGCAAACAAATCGAAATCGATGGAAAATGCTGCACATCAATATGTTAATCTCCAGCAACTCATATCAACTTCAAATCCAGGCTGGCATATGAGCTCTTTTGTTAAAGCATTTGCTCGAATTCCACTTTTCAAAACTGCCGAATAGTCATGATAGTCATATAACATATAGTGCCTCTACTTCCAGTAAAGGCTCGGCTGCAATTTCCCTTCAATCAGTGCGCTATTTCGAAGCAATTGTGACTGCTTGTAATCTACTTTGTTTAGAATGGCTTGCTTCAAGTGCTGTTTTAATACAATGAGCACAAACGAATTTAATGATGTTTTATAAGATGTGAACTGAGTTGAACAGGGGTTGAACACCATGTGAGATTACTCGAGACTACGATATACCACTTTGCTTCGTCTTTGTGGATTATAGAAGAGTATGTCATTCAGGGATTTCAGGCACTGATTCTACCGTTTCCCAGTTTAATCCTACCGGTAGTATAGTATAGCCTATCTGACCTTAGAGGTATGACATTGTCTGCTTGAGATTCCACAAAATGACGACTGACTTCATTTAAACAACTTGCCGATGCAATCTCACTAAGATGAGTTCTTTTTTGTTTGCAAGCAGTGAAGATTTCTAAGTGGCAAAATATTACTTGATTCGTTTACTTTGGCAAAACAGTGGAAGTCGAGCTTTTATTCAGAGGGTAAAGAATGATATTAGCAGGTGCTACATGTTCTAATTAACGGCAAGATCCGCGGCTTTTTTAAGTTAAAACTTAAAGATCGTGTGTTCGTTCGTTTAAATATAGCAAGGCAAATTTACAATTAGTTTTTCTATGGTCGGCAAATAAACTTGGGAAAATATTCCAAAAATATCTCAATGTGAAGTTTTGAAAAGTATGACTCTAGCAATGGATATTTGCTTGATTTGCAATAGACTCTGTGGCATATTGACACAAAAAGATAAAAGCTACAAGGATAGAAATAATTTTTATAGCTGAAGCGGTGATTAATCAAACATCAAGGAACTGTTGTCACCAGTATGCAACTTTCTGCACACCTGCGTTCTATTCTGTCGGTGTTTTGAGTGCGAAAGTATACTCAAAGAAGTAAAAAAGAACTGAGCAGCAAAATATACTAAGTACCCCCTCCCCCCTCTTCGGGAACACAGAACAGACGGTCATCAACGTTGTATCGGTCATCAACAGGATGACCCGGAAGTAAAATGTTTCTAGGAAATTCTAAGAAATGGGGAAATTTTGGCGCCAAATAAAATGTTTCTAGGAAATTCTAAGAAATGGGGAAATTTTGGCGCCAAATAAACGCGAGATAGCCTCGTTGTCGCGGTGGCTGTCATTTATGCTCTTTTCCAAACTGCAAAATGGCGGCTGCAATGCTGAAAGTTGATCCAAGAGAAAGACTGCAAGAAGAGCATAAAGTGTGGAAGCAGCACCATCCAAAGGTATGTAAATACATTGCTGTTTAAAGATCCAAGTAGGCAAACTTCAGACAACTACGAAGACGTAACGAAGTCGTGAAAATATGAAAATTGACAGTTTTCAAACCTGTTTTTGTGCATAACTGTTTGTATGCGCATGACTGTGTATAGACTGTATACATGCATGACTGTATATATATGTACTCCACACTCCACGTTGGAAAATTTGTATTCACTTGCTGCAGCTAGTGCTATGCGCTATGAACTGTGATCAAACTCGCTCCTCACTCACAGCTAAAATGAAAGGTTTTCACATGCGAGAACAACAGATCTATTGTTGATTTTGGATCTCCAGGCCCTGATGGAAACCATGCAAAGTCCATGCCAGAGATTCTTGCCGAAACAATGGAAGAGCAATAGATTATCGCAACTCCATGCTGGAGATCCCTGGCATAGTTTCATTGATTCAACCCTGGTCTCTAGGCCAAAACATACATGTTTTCCAACCAGGCAATTACTGTAAGTTGTTACACACTGCCAGTCTAGGCATTAGTTAGTTTTGACCCCTTTCATTTTTCAATGGAAATGGAAAATGACTGGAGAAGTCTCTTTATGACGGCTTAAAGGACAAGTCCAGGGTTAGTATGATTGATGATAAAATGCAAGATAATACTACTATGAATGATGTATAATACTTTTTTCCACTATTTTTCACCTTCTACTTGTGAAATTACATATTCAAATGAGCAATTTGAGCGAAGTGACGTCATATCGCACAAACAAAAACGAGGGCTGTGTGATTGTTTTTGCCTCTTAATCACTGCAAGCCTCTTTATCATGTACTCATGCATTGAAAAGTTGACAGAGGATTCACCCCACGCATATCAAACGTTCCAGTTAGGTTAGGCCCACTTTGTAACCTTCCTCTCTTTCAAATTATAATTAAAGGGAGCCTATATTGTTATTTTGATTAGGGATTTACTGCAGAGCCAAGTAAAGATGAAAATGGTACCAAAAATTGGTTATTATGGGATTGCGGTATGTATCTCAACATGGAGAATTCATTGACTTTTAAATCCTTTATGAAAAAAAGAAAATTTGTCTGAATATGTTACATAATATGTCCCAATATTTCCAATACGGACAGCTCTTTGCCCTGGATGATGCCAAGTACTATCCTGGCCATCCTGCCCTCAGTTTCAGTTTCATTTCATTCAACAATCATCCTACTGTAAATACAATAACAAGTAAACAAATATGATCCATTTTCCTAAATACATGAAATCAACAAACTACATACAAAAACAGTGAAAATTAAAGGATTACATACTGTAAGTCAACATTACAATTTGTATTTAGAATAATTGTCTAAGGAGGAGTCCTCAAGGTAGATAAACTAATCGAGAGAGGACCCCCCATAAAAGAAAACTAAAAAAGAAAGATTTTTTATTGAAAAGTAAAACCCGATGACCAATAATATAAGTAAATTCCGAAGGCAATGATCATATTTGAAATAAATAAGCATTTATCAAAAATTCTTTCAATTTAGATTTGAAAATGGAAATAGATGAGGCAATTCTAACATAAATTAACAAGAGCAGATTTTGTAATACAATAGCAAAAGTTGCGTTTGATTGACACCTCAATTCAAAGCGATTAGCGGCTGCAGACAAAGGAAATTCTCTCAACCAGTAATTCAAAACAAACAAAGCCGCAAAAGTTTCCCCAAAACTGGTAGGGCAAACTCTCGCCTTGTGCAAGCGACAGATGGTTTTTAAGGGAAGTTATGTGCTTATAGTGAAAGAAGAAGGGTAAATCTAAAGTTCTGTCGCTTAGATTATATTTATTTGATTCAGGAGCGGAGCAGAAGGCATTGTAATTCTCGCGTCTTTAGGGCTTAAAATGAAACGATTACAAAACAGCTCCTAAATCAAATAAACATAATCTAAGCGACAGAACTTTAGATTTACCCTTCTTCTTTCGCTATATGCACATAACTTCCCTTAAAAACAATCTTTCGCTTGCACCAGGCGAGAGTTTGCCCTACCAGTTTTGGGGAAACTTTTGCGGCTTTGTTTGTTTTGAATTACTGGTTGAGAGAATTTCCTTTGTCTGCAGTCGCTAATCGCTTTGAATTGAGGTGTCAATCAAACACAACTGTTGCTATTGTATTACAAAATCTGCTCTTGTTACATAAATTGGGATGGCATTCCATAGTCTTGAACCAAAGTACTGCATTGATCTTGGACCATACTGTATTGATCTTACACCACACTGTATTGTATTCTTACTTGTTTGGAACAGATCACCTCTAGAGGCCCGACGAGTCCCATCTGCCCTTTATAGATTGGGTGGGCTACTTTAATTAATGGTTAGCAATAGAGAGTTTTGTTTGTTATTATTTAAGATGCAAACAACAGTTCACAGATTAATCTATCAAGCTTAATTGTATTTTGTACAAACCATAGAAACGTACAAACGTACAAACCATAGCTGATGTACAAACCATACAAACCATAGCATAGCTTTTGGGAGTTACTTTTGATAAAAAATTAAGTTTCACAAAACATGTCGAAGATTTATGCAAAAAGGCAAATCAAAAATTGCACGCACTTGCTCGCCTCTCTAATTATACGGACCCTGTCAAATTAAAATTGCTGATGGATGCATTCATTAACTCGCAGTTCAATTACTGTCCCCTTGTATGGATGTTCCATGACAGGACGATCAATTCTAAGGTAAACAAAATTCGTGAAAGAGCATTGCGAATTGTATGCAAAGATAGTGGAAATGATTTTGTAAATAATGTAAATAGTTCTGTAACCACGCACAAACGCAATCTGCAGTTGCTTATGATAGAGATTTTCAAAACAAAGAACGATCTCAACCCAACTTTTATGAAAGATATCTTTGCAGAAAGAGACAGCTATTATAGTCTGCGTAATGTAAATCATTTGCAACTGCCGAAAGTAAGGACGACAATATATGGTACAGAAAATATTCAGTATAGAGGCTGCCTTTTATGGTCCTCACTTCCAAGTTTTTTGAAAGACTGTAGCACAATTCAAGAATTTAAAAGAAAAATAAAACAGTGGAATTGCGATTCATGCACCTGCAGATTGTGTAAAGTTTTTATCAAAGATTTAGGGTTTTTAGATTAATTAATTTTGTCATTTCTGGGTATTGTTTTTCTTTGTAAATTATAATGTATTTTCTTTTAGTTCTAGTTGGCCTTAATTAGCTGTTATTTTAGCTATTTGAATTATAAAGCCAACTTTAAATAAATCGATAATAATAATAATAATAATAATGTGTATCATACATGGATGGCTCCTTGAAACAAGCCTTTGTAAGTGTGACCCTCCCTAAATGACTTGAATGAAATAGAGTTCTTATTACTTTCACATTACTTTCTAGCTATTCCAGGACAAGCAAAGGTAGACCATTAATTCATTATATCGAATCAGCGTTGTGATAATTATGATAATTATGATAATTTCCAATGCTTAGTGTCAGATTAACATTAAAAATGGTATGTTCTGAGATAGAGCAGTGATTCCAGTAGTGTTTGAGAAGGTTTTTTCGCCCTCGGGTTTCACCAAGCATTATCAAGAGTAACACCGATTGAAATGGATAATCCTATTAAAAATCTCCATTGACAAGTTGATGCTCAGCCTCAGCACTTTCCATAACAGTACAGTCCAAAATGTCCCACACAGCGTCACATCCAACTGCCCCTTTAAGCTTTATTATTTCATTGATCAGTTGTTTCATGTGGGTGAAATTTTGGGAGAGACCATGTCCTCAACAAATTTGACGAGCTTGGTCTACATACTGTAGCTGGTTGAAATATAATTCATTGAAAATCATCCTTTTGACAAAGGTTTTGCTATCTTTTGCAATGCTGCTTGGCAGTTTAAGCCATGACTGCCCACTGACAAAACTGGCTTCAACAATTTAGAATCATGTGTTTTGAATTCAGAATGCAACAATTACAGTACAATCTTTGTAACTTATTTTCTCAATTTATCTGATATTTTTAATGTTCTTGCTATTACTGAAAAAATGCTAGCGTCTGCCAAAATGGAATGGTGCCATGGTACACAAAGTGCTTAATAAGATTGCTGTTAAAGAAATTGTCAAGTGCCGTTCATAGCCAGAACCAGATGACGTCATGTCTATTTCTGCTATGGACGGCACAGAATATTGTATTTGTATCTTTTTGAGTTTTAACTGTGATATGAAAATAACTGATAAAATAGAAATCCTGATTGCTCGTAAGCTATGAGTATTTATATAAATAATTAAACTCATAGCAAGCTTTTTGTTCTTAATTTTAGACAGCATGGGAAGGTGGAATATATAAGCTAAAGATAGAATTTTCTGAAGATTACCCCCATGAACCACCTCATTGTAAGTACTGTAACTGATTTTCTAAATCACTTATTTATGAAATGCTTTGCAAGCTTTTGGCACCATTTATTAGACTGATGATATTCGTCTAAGTTTTGCTCCATTGAATTGAATTATTTTTTACTGTTATAGTCATTCCGCTAAAACTTATTCCGCGTTAAAGTCATTCCGCATGGAGCAGCTGGCTTGGGGGAATTAGTCTCAAAATAATGTATGTTTGATTCTGAGTCCTTCGTTGAAGCGGGAAGGGTATTGTGGGGGGGGGGGGGGTAATGGCGCGAAAACAAGGAATCATGTAATAAGTCTAACCATTTATCACAATACCGATTTTATAGGCCTTTTAGCTATTCTACACAATAGTCTAGATCGAGCGTCATTTTCATAAACTTTTATACGCGACTTTCGTTCAAGTGGCAATTGAGTTTCTATCACTATTGTGCACATTCGAAAATTCTACAAAACGTCACAAAACATCGTCCGATTCTGATTCTTTTCAGAATAGCTAAAAGATCCATTAAAGATCGTTTAAAAGTGAAAACACTTTATCTTTTTTTCGTCTTATTGGTACCTTAATGTAAATACAGTGATTTAGCGTTGTTTTATTCACAGGAACTATAGCAGTTCTTTGTGTGGACACAAACGAACATCTAATAACCAAATGACATTTGCATTGTTATTGCTAACTGATTTATTTTCTTCTTAGGACTTCGTATTTTGTTCTAATGATTTCTTTGCATGATATCCGTACCTTCTTTTCGTGCAAGTTTATCTTTATGATTGCAGGCTATTTTGATCCTCCAATTTTACATCCAAATGTGTTTCCCACTGGCACTGTTTCATTGTCACTGATTGAACAAGGTAAAGGCTGGAAGCCTCAAATTACTGTAAAACAGGTGAGTCTAGTATTTCTTTAGTTCCCTTGGGAGAATTTCATTGGTTTAAGATAATCCATCTTCTTCAATCCATCTTTCCCCTTCCACACTAAGCATACTCTGCAAAGCAACAATTTTTCAAATCAGTTAAGAGACAGTCGAGATAATTTTGTTGTTTGTAAGCATAGGTTCCAATTCTTTAACTCGGCGTAAAAAGGTCGGTGTAAAATTCAATGACCTATTTCTTCTGATTGAATGGCTTGAAAGAAACTTTAGATACTTATCTATAATTCTACCGTTGGGGATTTTCCAGAAATTTTGAATGTTTTTCAAAATTAACGCGTATCTTACATTTAAACTCATTTGAGGATGTGATGTCATCAATTTCTAAATCATAAGCCAGATTAGTGACAGACTTTTGCTTGATACCCTATTGTAGGCATTCATAAACTATGGTTTTCTTTGAAATTATTTCATGTTACGTGAAACAGTTTAGAAACAACGATGGTTTTGAGTTTTTTTGAAAATTTTCCTTGAATTCTTGAAAAAGAAGAAAAACACTCTAATTCTGAAAAGATTGAAGATTTCAGAAAATTCCAACGGTAGAATTATAGAGAATTAGCTAAAGTTTCTTTGAAGTCATTAAGTTCAAAGAAATAGGTCACTCAATTTTACACCAGCCTTTTTAAGCATTTGGAACCTATACTTTGTTTGTATTAGACATTTCCGAAATAGTACTATCAGGAGAATTTTTTAATTTCTATTCAGAAGAGTTATGAATTATTTATTTATTCCCTGTCCAGGAAATTATTCATTTATTTCCTGTTTATTTCCTGTGTATCAACAAAAAACACAAGCTTTCTCTATGAAGCATCAGAAAGTTTTTCTTAAATTATGAATTTATACTTGGTAGCACTCTGAGACATTTCCTTCATTTATTTACTTTTAAGATATTACTTGGCATCCAGATGCTTCTAAGTGAACCAAACTTTCAGCAGCCAGCACAAGCAGAGGCTTTTGCACTTTATTCGTAAGTTTAATCTTAAATAAGTTTAATAAAAGTATTGTTTTAAGGTTTCGTGATAGACTCTGCTGAGACTCCATAATCCATAATATTTTCCTAGCTAGTTTCCTTGGCTCTGGGTTTTGGCAGGGTTTTATTAATTTTTGTGCCAAATATTTCTTGTGAAAGTTTCTTGGAGAATTTCTCTTAATTGTTCGTAAAATTGAATTTCACAACTGATTAAAGTTACTCGAGAACCAAAGATTACGAAAAAGTGAAGCAAGTAAAAGAAAATCCGCTAGGCAGATTTTAGATTTATTCTTCTTCTTTCGTTAACGTCTCTCAAAATCCATCGTTCGCGTGCACGAGGCAACAGTTTGCCCTGCTTGTTTCAGGGCAACGTTTTAAATTGCAAGTTGAGAGAATTTCCTTTGTTTGCAATCGCTTTGAATTGGGGGCGTCAATCAAAAGCAACTGATGCTGTTGTGTTACAAAGGCTGTCCTTGTTCCTGAGCCCTAAGCATTTGTTCCACAATGATCATCAGACCAGGTCGAAGCACCAGAATTCACTCTCTATCAAATCATTTTTTTCAGCCAGAGTAAGATGACTTATGAAATGAAGGTCAAGGAACAAGCAAAAATGATGGCGGCAAAATGAAAATCGATGATAATGCAAAGAAACATTTGAAAGGTTTGCTGATGTTTTCATGTTTGCGTTCTGGCTTTTAGATTTTTCTTGAACTTGAACCAAATTACTGTAAAAGCTCTATTAAGCCCTCCTCTCTATTAAGCCCCCCCCCCTCACTTATATCAAATTCTAGAGGTTACCAAAGATGCTCAGTTTATTGAGCTACATAAGTTTGCATGTTTTGAGATAAAACTTTGTCGAATTCATGTATTTAATTCTTTTTTTGTTTAAACCATATAATATGGTGCAAAAAGGACTAGAGAGTGTCCAAAATTAAATAAGTCCCCCCCCGGGCTTAATAGAGCTTTTACGGTATGTTACTTCTCTTTGCATAGTTGATCGAGCTATAACCGTTAAAGGTCCCCGGTTAAAGAACTCTCAGCCCTCTGATTTCAAGACAGCTTCCCTTGAAGAATATCCCAAGGCTCGTGGAGAATGCAAACAAGGTTCTTATGTATAAGATTTGTAAAATTTGTAGATAAGGAGTCTGTAGGAATTTGCCCAGAAGTCTATCTGTATTATAATTATGTATTTATCCATCCATTGTAATTAGTATTTCTTTTCTGTGTAAATAGTTGGTCTTAATTAGTTAAATTTAGAGCTATCTTTTTTAACCAACTGTGAATAATGTTATATTAATAATGATAATAGCTATTTGACCGATGATGCTAAACAAATACTGCTTAAAATACTGGTATATTGTCATATTCCCAGGAATGAATCTGCTAAAGTCTGTTTAATACTGAAGACTACTGTCCCAATGACTTTTTCAACTCTGTTCCTCCAGATATAGTTTCCTCCAATTATACACGATATCGAACACCATTTCATCACATTCTTTATATTTTCTTTACTCTGGGAGAAACTTCTCCATCCTTTCCATACATCACTTTTTACATACCCAAGCAAACCGAAACAGAGAACAACCAACCGCACTGAGAATCCATTTTCCTCCAGATAATCACATAACTCCTAGACTTGCTCCAAGTCTCGTTCGTTATCGTATTCGGGCCCACTCGCTGCACTTTCGCCGCTCACTGCCGACCGAGTGGGCCCGAATACGATAACGAACGAGACTTGGAGCAAGTCTACTTAACTCCTTATATCTTCTAACTTCTCTTGATAAGCATTTTCCGTAAGGTTTTTCTTTCCTGATTTCCTTGCAAGTATTTATTTCGTAATTTTGTCGATCTGAATCACTGTTTAACGATTTGTGCTTTGCTTTTTCTGAATGTGAAAGAATGAAATATTATGAATCCTGAAACGAATTCTTCTGAAATCGGGATGTTAAGTAATGAACTAATTGTAGAACAAGAACCCGAAAGATAGAAACTATTTCATAAGAAACCTCAGGCTGATGTTTTTGAGAAACGGTGCCTTCATATAGAAAATTTCTCAGCCTGATTTTAGGAAGGTTTCTCATAGGAGAAACCCAAATAAATTCCTATTTAATGATCTTTGTTAAAACCAGGTGCCAAACATTTTTTAGAGATTTCATCTAAAAGCATCTCTGTCTTTATACTTGGTATGTATGATATGTTTGAGTCATTTCAGAGGTAACAAGAGCATACCGTTCGATAGTGTTTGCTCTGGGTTTATTTAAACATTTAAGTTGAAATCATTGAAGGTTTCGTAACCATGTGATAAGAAACCTTTCAGCCTGTTTCCAGATTAATGACCTTTTAAAAAGAAACTAAACAGGCTGTTTTGAAAAAACAGGTTTCTATTTTGCGGGTTCTTACTGTATCGTATTTATTTTTTCTTTCAGGTTTTGAAACGAGAATAAACACATGAATCCAAACCCATGAAAATCAAACTGATACAAACATTATGGAACAGTAAAGCCAGGAAAGACATTTAGAAGGATTCAGGTTTGAATTAGCATGGAACATCGAAGATCGTTTTTAGTACTGCAATACTCTGCAGCTGTAACAATCTCGGAAGTATATTTATTGAAAAATAAGACAACGAAACGATAGATTTGGAAATTTCACGTCAATGTCTTTCTGAAAGGAATTGTTCTTAATGTGTAACTGCCAGAGGTCCAAAAGTTGACCGATGATTGTTTTGATATACGATCACAGAAAAGATAACATTGAGGGGGTATCTCGTTTTGACATGGAATCAGTTACGATTCTGATGGAATTCTACAGTTGAACGCCAAGAATTCTGTGAACATGCCCTCCTCCGACCGTCATCAAATTCGCAAGTTGTGCTTCGGGAACTTGATCAGGCCAAAAGGCCAATGCTCTGGTTTGCAAGTTGCTGCAAATTTGAGCTTTCAAGTTTGATATTTCAGCTCTCAAAGCACCAATACCTACAAACGAGGTATCTATGTTCAAGTTTGCTATCGAGGAGCATGTTGAGAGTAATTAGCCATTGATCAAAGCTAAATTCGCATCGCTGGAGTCAATGAAATCTGTATACTTTTTTGAGACACCCGGTATTATTATACAATTGATAAGAATGTCTTAAATGAGTCCATGGTTGGTGCTTTCACTACATGGTTTGGGGGAAAGTTCCAGTCCTTTATTGTGCGTGGGAAAAATGAATAGTTGAAGTAGTCTGGGCCTGTGCTAGGTAGGATGAAGACAAGGTCATTATATTTTCTGTTTTGTCTCAGACACGGTTTCAAATATCGTGCATCATTGATTACAACCAACAAATTAATGCTCCTCAAGGCTCTTCCAGTCACGCTTGCAGAGTAATGATATCGATTTAGAACATATCTTGCAGCTCTCCTCTGTATCATTTCCATTTTATCAGTATTCTTTTTGGTATGTTGATCCCAAACGGGTACTGCATATTCAACGTGAGGACGAACAAGACTTTTGTAGGCAATAGATTTTAATTGCACATTCTTTATCTGGACATTTGGCTTTAGAAGACCTAAACATTTGTTGGCTTTATTAATGATGTTGTCTAAATGCATATTCCAAACGAGCTGGTTTGTCAGGGTAAGACCAAGATATTTTGATGATGTGACTCGCTCCAGTACAACACCGTGCAGTGTGTATGTATACTGTGCAGGATTCTTGTTCCTTTTTACTGTCATCACTTTGTACTTATCCCGTATCCGGATGAAATTCCATTCGCCAGTCTTCCTCCCATTTGCCCATTTTGTCAAGATCTTTCTTGAGCTCTTGCGCATCTCTCTCTGATGTTTCTGCTAGAGCCTAGATATGCTATTGTATCGTCCGCAAATAACAGTACCCTGGAGCTTAAGGCTTCCGGTAAATTATTTATATACAGCAGGAACAGGCAAGAACCCAAGACAGAGCCCTGTGGAACTCCAGGTATCACATTGGGAACGTAAGATTTTTGTCGTTAAATTACAACTGTCTGTTCTCTGTCTGTTTCCAGTTACTAGACTTATCACGTTGAATCCTAGTAATCGCTGCCACCCACCCACCCTACTCGCTCATATACGTCTGTTGCTATTCAGCCTTCTTTTCTTTTTGAATGCTTTCTTGTTTGTGGAATTTGGGCTCTTCGTGTATAGTGCCGCGCGGCTAAAAGCTCGTTGAAGGGTAATTAACCCACGCAACGTCAAAAGTAGCCTTTGTAATGTTTGTTTTCGTTCTGGTTTGTTATCTGACCTTTGACAAGAAGATTACAGCACTTCACAATGAGATTCAGACTTTATTTGAATTAAAGCATGCGGAATTGTATTGGTCTGAATTTCAACCTTAGATCACAAAGCCTCTCAAGCCGGCGACTATACATTGCGGACTCGTAAACCTAGGAATTTAGAAAGATAGCAGGCATGTGAGTAGACCCTCATGCTACTCCAGGATATGGGGAAAATTTTACGTGATGACGATAGAGCTGACTGGGTATTTCTATAACTTTGTATCTGACTTTTTTTTCATCAAATCGATTTTCGATGGAGCAGAAACGTTATCAAATTAAACTTTCAAATTCGTCAATTTTGAGCTATAGCTTGTGAAGAAACCATTTAGTCCCGATGGATAAGCCATTATCTTACAGATCACAAAGACGGTAAATGTTCATAAATTTCACCTCTCTTTCATTTTTGCCTGAGCCCGAATCTGCACGCAGGCTAGTAAACAACAAGCCTCCCTCACAAATCAAACGAGGAACTTGTGTCTCTCATTTTTTATGTTATATCTACAAGACGAAAAATGTTATTCCAGCGGCTCTACCCATTCTTTGATGTCCTCTGTGCTGTTCCTCCATTTCATTTTGGTCCGCAGTTTGACTGTGTAACTGCGGAAACATTACATCACCGTTCCCTTGAAAATTATTTTGAGCACAGCTTCTGCAAGCAGAGCAAGATGGAGATGAAAGATTTGGCTGTTCTTTTTCTGCTTACCGTGAGTTTCATTCGTTTTTCAAATTTAGTTATTTGATTAGTAGCAGCGTTTCATTTCATTTCATTTAAACATACTAATTAATTTGAAAAACGATAAATATACAATGAATGAAATTTTGTGTTTTGGGACCGCTATTGCTTTTTGGTATTTGAAGCAAACACTTCTAAAATAGTCACCAAATCTGGCATATCCGCTTTCCTGTGGTGACTGGGATCATCTGGAAAAGTTCTCTTTGCAGCAGGGACGTAGGAAGCATCTCGAACTTGGGGGCACAACGATTCAAGGGCACTTTTTTGGGTTTTTTCATTAAGCTGAAAGGGCACTTCCTAAAAAATAAAAATGGCACTTCTTTGTTATATTGCAAAATCTTGGGGGAGGGGCAAGTGACCCCAGTGCCCCCCGGTTCCTACGTCTATGCTTTGTAGCTGGCAAAACTCCATCTTTAAATGCCGAGGACCTTGATATTTGATGGGTTATTGCCTGTTATTGCCAAGGCAAATATTTTTGGTTGGATTTCAACTGCCAGTCAAGCAAATCATTTGTTATGAGCTTAGGAGGGGGAACTCCCATAGGGGGCCTGGTATATAAGTGCTTGCCTGGGTTATGGGTTAATTTGCGATATTTTGCCCCGGTTATGGGACATTTTTCGTGAAGGTTGCCCAGGTTATCTATGGGGTATGGATGGGTCTGATTTACAGAGATTAGCTGCATATAGATAGTTATGCATAAATGTTGACAGTTTTTGCTATTATTGGCTATTATGAAAAAAACTTTCATTAAAGGAATTTAGCACTACAAATGTTCAATTGACTCTGTACAAATGATACGTAGCATAATCTTGTCACGATTCTAGTGGAAAATTTTACCCTTTTTATGGGGTCATATTTTAATATTTTGCCGTGGTTATGGGGTCACATTTTCAAAATTTTGCCGTGGTTATGGGTGCAAACTCTGAATTCTCAAAGGCACATATATACCAAACCCCATATAGGAGCTGCCCCCCCTCGTTATGAGCATGATTAGTTCGGTCCAATGACCGCATTTAGGACAAAGAGAAGTGGCTAGTACCAGAGGGAGATAACCCACTTTTGTGCACCGATATAGGTATGTGTTCCCATCCCAACAAGAAGAATTTAGCAAGAAAGAGCTCTCCTAAGGAAACAAGTTTAGCCCGTTTTGCATGATTATGGAATGCGGAATGCCTTTAAATCCTATTGTTTTGCGAGGTATGAGTATGACATCATCATAAGGTTGCAAGCAGTGTGAAGGCAGTAATGGAAGCAGTGGGGGCCCTTAGGGATTTTCAGCTTGGGGCCCCCCAGCTAGAAGCATTTGTAAGATGATATGATAGACATGAAACCATGTCCAGTTAAAACGTGAGGCTAAATTTGCGTTGTCTAAGCCAGCATCGTGGCCAGGGCAAATTAGGGTGGGTATAGAAATAAATGTGTCTTGGGGCGAAGCTAATTTGGCATATCCTTGGTCTAGAAAACATCTCCTGATTCCATTCCAATTTTTGAGTAAAAAGTTGTTCAGGATACTAGCAGTGAAAGCTATGATAACATAATTACAAGTTATACTACTTTCAATATTTCAATATTACTCTACTATACCGCTAAAACGATACCAGAGGGAGCAAAAGACTGTGTCCCCCTGCGGCCATAACATAAAGTTAAAAACTACTAATAAATAATACGGAGCAAAAAAGACAATACCAGACAATACACGTAACTACTCTACAATAAAACTACGTTCCCCTTGCAGGTAGCAGCACCTAATCATTGGTAGCATCATTTTATCCAAAGCGTTGCGTTGCATTTATGTATTTTAAAGATGCCTTAAGAATCTCTGTATTGGAATCAACAGACAACCTTTCATCACCATACAGCATCATTTCAAGTAATAGCGCGTTTGAATGATTTGACAAACCGTACGGTTGTAACGTTGCGTTTACACAATCGAGAAGATCTCTTGTTACACAGTTTCATTGCCGGTTCTCATGAGAGATTATTATTTAACCCCCTTGGCTCCCATTCCATCCACCTTGGCCTTAAGTGCGATGGAATTATGAGCTTTTTTTACAACAGCCCCTTAAATACCAATTTTTTAGTTTGCAGTATGCTCTTCAACTTTGCTTTGCCAAGCAGCATCGGTCGATGTGGCGGTGCCATGCACCGTAAAAACAGATAAACAGTGTTCTGAAAGATTTGTCAACGCAACGAGAAGAACAGAAATCCCTCATGGTAAGATGATTTTATGAATCTTTATGCTTGGTTTTGTATCAGAAATCTTTGTAACCAACCTGCGTTTTACCAACCTACAAACCTGCGTTTTACACTTGAAGCAAATATTTTTGCCTTGGTCGGAACTCCGAGACGGGTTTTAGAAATAGTTCTGGCCATCTTTCTTATCCTCTTTTCTGTGAATTAATGACTTTACCAGTCTCGGAGTTAATGTTTGTGTGTTTTAGCATGTTCAAAGTCTTTCTTGACAATTGTTGTGATTATTTTCACCTAAATTTGTTTTAATCAAATGTTTTTTTTGCCATAATTCTTCGACAAGCGTTAAAAGTAGTTGTAGCAATTTGTTGTATCCACTTTGAAGTGAATTATGAGTTTATGATATCTTACTTTCACATTTTGTGTCTTTCAACAATTTTCAGTCTTCGTGATGATTTTTGCTAGAATTTTTTGCAGAATTGTTCAGTGGAGTGGTGGCTAGAACAAGGGCAGATTTTGTAAAACAATACCATCAGTTGCTTTTGATTGACATCTCAATTCATAGTGATTAGCGACTGCAGACAAAGGAAATTCTCCCAACCTGTAATTCAAAACAAACGAAGCCGCAAAAGTTGCCCCGAAACCCGTAGGGCAAAGTCTCGCCTTGTGCATGCGAAAGGTGGTTTTTAAGAGAAGTTATATGCTTATAACGAAGGAAGAAGGGTAAATATAAAGAAGGATTTTGCTTATTTGATTCAAAAGCTGTGTGGTAATCGTTTCATTTAAGCCCTAAATGTGCAAGAATTGCAATGCCTTCTACTTGGCATATCCCATTGAATTGAGGTGTCAATTAAAACAACTGATGCTATTGTGTTACAAAATCTGCCCTTGTTGGTGGCTAGAGTTTTGAGACAAGTGTCAAAATTAATTCTTTCTAGTTTGCATCCAATTTCAATGGAATTAATGAGTTTACCAGTCTCATGCTTTAATGTTTTTATTTTTCAGCAAGACCTAAGTCTTCATACACAGTCCCTGTGATCATTGTATCTATAGCTGCCTTAGCTGCCTTGTTGATGGTATCAGCCTTTATTTTGCGGAAAAATTGGAGCAGAAGAATGGAAAATCGACATTTTACGGACGTGCTTGTTCGTGAGTAGCCTCTTTAAATTTCTGAGCTTTGGGATGAGTGGCATAGGCAGTTTCCGATAGGTAACTGATTTCTGAGGTTAAGCTTATTCAAGTGGGCTAAAATTTGGACGAAGATCAGATAACTCATTTCCACATCCTTTGGACGAGGGGTATCATGCCTAAATGCAGTATCCACTTCTCGTAGTAGGCCTAAATTAGCTGTAATATGCATAGATATCCTGCAGCTTATGTATTTAAAATGAAGTAATGATGATGATAGTGATGTGTATGACTTCACCATAGATGACTTCACCAACCTCGTTCCCAAGGCTTTTTGTCTTCCTATTATGACAAAAGACCCCAGGAACGAGGTTGTGACTTGACAGAACAAAGACAAATTTCATTCTTTGAAAAAGCTGTAAATTTCAGCCAAGACTTGTTGCTTTAATTTTAGGAGTAATGAAATCAGGAGACAACTTTTACCACATATTGATCCATTATGCTAAAAAGGTGGGTGTAAAATTCTATAGCATGTTTCTTTTAATTGAATGGTCTGAAAGGAAGTTATGGTACTTTGCTGTAAATCTGCCGTGGAAATATCAAAATGGCAGCAATTCAATTATTTTTCAAAAAATCATGGAAAATTTTGAAAAGAATTTAAATCATCGTAAATCCTAAAATAATAGTGGAAAAATGATATAACCTTCACGATAACCATAGTTTATGAAGGTCTATAACGTGATGGCAAGCAGAAATCTGTAGCTTTTCTGGTCTAGGATTTAGAAATTTGAAGACGTCATATCCTCAAATTTATTAAATGCTGCCATTTTGAAACTAATCAAGATATCAATAAATTTCCATGACAGATCTACATAAAAAAAACCCTAAATTTCTTATAAGACATTTATTTCAAAGAAAACTGTAATATAATTTTACATCGATCTTTTTAAAGATTTTAGCCCTATGTTTTATGTTACACTCAACCGTAAACATTTTATATATTTACTCATTTTCCTTCATTACCCTTCTCTAGCTGTCCCTATGGGTGATGTTGGAGAGATAGATTTGCAGTGCCATGAACAATCTCTCGTTGACAAGTATGCAAGCCTGACACAGAAGTCAAACCGTCAACATCCTGGCTTGGATAAAAAGATATTGAGTAATGATTTGCCTGTTTCACACCTAAACTCTGTCGATTCTGGTTACGGTGGAACATTCACTAAGGCGCATGAGGTAAGGAGCTGTACTAGACTCAATACGTGCTGCCCTTTTGCTTTTTGATCAAACTGATACCCCTAAAACTAAGACTCATTTAATGGTAGCCCTTATTTAGCTTTGTTGTTCACATTTATGCTAGCTTTGATTGAAGGTTCTTTCGTAACAGCAAAGACGTCCAACACTAGCCCATCTCATAGAGGGAATGGGGATGGAATCACATTGCACCAAGCAGTCTTTTGGAGCTATAAGCTGCGATGATGAATACTTTGTTGGTAGATCATGTTCAGATTCCACCCGCGAAACAGGATATCTCTCAGGAAGATCTGGGTATGAAACACTTCATGCTTTTATTTCATTCTATGTTCTTTGCTTAGGCCCAGTCTAAACATGGTTTTTGCCGTGTCGAATTTAATAGATGCTGCCAAAAAGTTTTAAAGGCACACTGTCGTGGCACTGATTGGATGAATAAGACAATATGAAAGAATAGAATTAGGCAGGTTTCAGTAATTTCGCTGTACACTGAAATTCACGAAGATGATAACGATCAGACTCCCTTTATTCTCGAAACAAAGTATGAGCTAAGAGCACAAAGGCTTTATAATGATCCAGAGGCCAGGTCTTTTGTTAGTGATTTCAACATCACAACCAGCCAATTACAGCCACGACAGTGTGCCTTCAAAGGGAATATGTCATGAAGCTGATTGGTTCATGCAATACAATCCTCTCTATTGTTTATTACAAAGCACAGGATCGAGGCTGAATTTTCATTGCAATACAAATTCATGAAACAGAAAAAAGTCACGAAACAATGGAATTCCACTCAAAAATTGTTTGTTGTATTAACCAATTGCTAATGTGACATATGTGCTTTAAGTCTCAATTGAATAAAAACGATGTTAAAATCGCCTGCCGTTTTGAATAGATAAAACGGCAGGAGTTCACCCGCACAAAAGAACCTGGGATTTTCTCCGACAGGCTGAAATGGCCCCCGTTCCTTTATAGAGATTCTTATATAGAAGGTGTTTAGTTGGCCAAAAAGCAGCGTAGATTTCTTATATCTTAAAGGGGCTGGATAAGAAATACGTAAACAAATCCACGGTTTGTACATCAATTATCGTAATTTGAAAGGAGAAATTCCTTTGTAATTAGCTAAATTGAAAAGGAAATAACCTTATCTGGATCTTTGGGTGTAAGATCAACGAAAATACTTGTTGGAAATCCATTTACATCGCAGCAATCCTAAAACACGTGGAGGTTTAATTTATATCAGAAAGGCTAGTCTCCAAGATGAGACATTTATTTTGAAATTTTGTTGAATAGTCGCAATAAATTAGCTCATCACAAACAGCCAAATCAAAATTCCCCGACAGTTTCTTATCCAGCCCCTTTATCCTGCAGTTTCTTTCATTTTTGGTGTTTACTGTAGCCTTTTTCTACACAGCAGCGTAGCTTCTGACGATGACATCAGCAGTTGTAGCGTTGATGAGCTGAACACATCTGTGATTCTTGGGTACGATGGTGGTTCATTTCATGTGCCAAACACATCTGTTCGGGTCCTCGTCCCAGAGGGTGCTGTTCTGGACGGACAGAGGAAAGAAGTCACTGTAACAGTTCATTTAAGTAGACCAAACGACTGGAAAGAGCTACGACACAATGGGCAGACAATTGATCTTCCGCAGGTTCAGCTAGGCCCAACCGGATCACAGTTCTTGAAGCCTATTGAAGTTGTTATTGAGAATTCACGTAATGATGTTCCAGAAGATATAGAGTATGAGTTTGCCGATGGTGATTCCTTTGAGACGGCAGTGTGGAAGAAAGCAATTAGAGAGAATAGCAGAGAGAAAGCTCAGTCTTCAGCAATGTTAAGAGAACCACATGTTAGTTACTATGTTGGGAAGAGAAACACTCATGCGTTTTATATGCATTTCACCTTCGGGCGAAAAAAGAGGCTACGCAACAAGTCAAAATGGTTGGCAGTAACAGCTGTTATAAAAGGAAATACTCTTGGTGTGATATTCTATGAGCCAAATAATGAAGGCTTGATGGTAAGTGGTTCACCTTTGTGAAATCTAGTTAATTTTGGTCTACTTTCTTCGAAACTTTTTTTATCAGATCAAATGCTTGCAGTTGAACCTCGATAATTGTAACTAAGCTATCTCGAGACACTTGCTGGTTTGACTGAACTAATGAGAGCTTCAGCATCTCAAAACTAACTATCTCAAATATTTTGCTAAAGGTTTTAGCATGGTGGAGCAATCAGTCTGTTTAGACAGCAAGAAGACGAAATAGTTTTGAATATATTTTGAATACATTTTGATTATTCTGAAAAGTTAGTTCTCTTTTGGCTGTCAATTTTACCATATACTGTATGGCACATCGGGTTTCTAAACTACGGTTTTCGGACCGTTTATCAAGCTGATATTTAATGGGGCACAGACTCTAAGTTCTATTTAAAAACTTTAACATCAAATGAAACTGCCAATCAGATTTCTATTCCGCGTTATTTCTTAGCTTCTACAGAGTAAAATGGCAAATTTGATCGAAGTTGTCCAGTTCCAGAAAGAAATCAATGTAAAGAAATGTGATGGTAATATCCAGCTTGTTATGAAGAATCTGAAAGGAAACTGGATGATAGCACAGGGTGCGGAGAAACAGGTACCACTCTTGTTATTGGTTGCTCATCATTTCAACATTTCTATTTGTTTCTGTTTGAAGGAGGAATATTTTGGCTAGTTTGCTTATAAGCAGATACACTTTTAACATTACCCTGTGTTTTGATTTTCAGCCTATTTTTGATGGAAAATTGAACAATAGTTGATCGAAGTATAATTATTGAACCAGCGGGGGTTTGGGGGCGGCAGCCCCAAAATGATCAGCTAAAAGAATATATCAATTAACGGTTCCTGCTGCAGATTTAGATCATGTTGAAAATATTTCGCCTTCTTCCAATCAGTGGAGCCAAGATAGAACTTTGCATTATCAAATCAGAGGATAGGATTTCTATTGCCATGGTTTAATAAGCCAATCAGCCATCAGTTCTAACAATATAATTCAATTCAACCTCTGTTTTCCTTGGAAGCTATGTCCATTAAATTGCAGTTGACCCAACATTTTTATCAGCTCTTGTTTTACACTATCATCAAGGGTATTTCAAATAGCTGTTATGAAAGTCCTGCTACGGCCACATCAACGCTGCATTCTTGCCTGTGTTCATACCAGAAAAGTAACGCCTGTGATATCTCGTCTCTAACAGGAAATATCAATCAAAGATATCTTCAGTCCAGAATTCATTGGTCGTCTGCCTGTTGTTGATTATATACTACAAGGCACGACTGCCGCTGCTTACGATGATCTTAGTTGCCAGATTGATATCATGCAACTTGGACAAGCTTCGCCGGGCAAAACTGATTTGAAAGTGGATATCAGACAAGGTAAGTGTTTTTGGAGACAATCCGTTGTTGATTATACAGTACAAGGCACGACTGCCGCTGCTTAAGATGATCTTAGTTGCTAGATTGATATCATGCACCTTGGTCAAGCTTCGCTGCGCAAAACTGATTTGAAAGTGGATATCAGACAAGGTAAGTGTTTTTGGAGACAATCTAAATTCAGCCGGAGGTTGATTTTCATGCAATGGTGCTGTCAACTGCCAAAAATTGGAACTTTTTACTCGTTCTCTCGGTATAAGGTAGCAAATAGATGCATTTCTGTAACAGTACTTTCTTTATTTGTGCAGAAGCCTGGATGATGACTGTCCCACGGAGAGAAAGAAGTTTTGAAGATGGCACCCCAAATAGGTCGTCTTTCTCGTCTGGATATGCTTCGAAAACATCACTTGTGGAACCTGTTCGCTCCAAGTCACCAGAAAAATCGCCCGTCAAACAGACGTACAAAATTGATGACCATGATTACAGGAAAGAAAAAGGGTTAAAGTATCTTCACAGGATGTGTAATGATTTGGCAGACCTGGCTGCTCCTTATTGCGCAGATTTTGCACGGTTAGTACAGCTTTCTTTCATTCGTGTCGCAACGGTTAGAGCTAGGGGAGACAATTCTTAAGTATTCTCCTTCTTAGAAACAACTTTATTTTTAGATCGGTAGATTTTGGAATTGTAAATTCATCTTTGCAGAATTTTATTTTAATATGTTCTTGACCGATATTCAGACTCATCGTAGTTCATCTAATTTGTTGGGGAGATGAGATACGGTTTATCTGAGGAAACGTATGTGTCCTCCGTGCAGTAGGGTAATTCTCATGCGCTCGTCAGAGTTCCAACCCAAAAAGCTACTGCGCTTGAGCAGTAACCTACTGCGCGGGGGGACACATACGTTTCCTCGAACAAACCGTATCTCGCCTCCCCAGCAATAATGATTGAATCTGTTGTAGAAACTTGAATATAGAACAACACAAGATTGATGCTGCAAAGATTGACTGTGACAAATATGGATGTAAAGAAGTTTGTTTCAAACTTTTATCTGATTGGTTGAAGACTCAACAAATCGGTGAGTTGGATTTCCTAGATTTCCTGGATAAAGCTGGATTTACACCAACGCTCTTTGATTAACATCGCCTTGGAATTTGCCAATCAAATCATTTGAAAATATATTGCCCGCCAAATTTAGGACGAAGTGGAAATCCTGCTGAAACATTTCATTTCACTTCCTTTTGTTTATTTCATTACAAATTGATTGATTGATTGATTGATTGATTGATTGATTGATTGATCGAGTCATTGTTTCCTTCATCCGTTCGCTTATTCGTTCTTTTATTCGTTCATCAATTCATATTCATTCATATATCCATTTGATATAAAAGGGAATGCAAGCACATGAAAATAGCTCAAGCCACGTGCCGTGAAATTCTAGCCAATCACATATCGGTATTCCCTGTTGACTTCGATAAGTTACCCAAATATGGTGCAACACGTGTCATGGCTTATGATCTATACATGGCTCTTTTGATCGAAGGCTGATATATGCTTAGATTCTCTTTAATATTCATAAAGTTTATTTGCATGACTAACGAACTTGTATCTTTTAGTGGTCTATATCCATCTTACACTCATTTTTACCCTTCCTCGTCTCTCTAGTTATTTTATATGCAACGTTTATATCTTGCTTCCATCCTTTTGTAGATGACTCCGAAGAGTGTAGATTTGAAGTCATCGATCTGCTTGAGCATGCTGTTTCTAAAACGGAGATGTCACACCTCATAGCCTTCCCAGGTAAAGAATTTTACCTTCATTAAAAGAGTTATTTTGCATGCAGAGTGAGCAACATGTATAAACATGTACAACGAAGTATAAACATTATAAAATCAAAATGTCCCCCGAACGCAGATTTGAGAATTCCAAACATAGAGAATCAAATGAAGAAGAGCGTATGCAAGTTTGTTTTTGACTGCCTACAGAAGAATGTATGTGAACCCTTTGAAGAGTATTTTGAAAGAACAAACCACGGAAAAGGGACAAGAAATAATAACAATACCGTTAAACTGCCACACATGAAAACGAAAACTGGACAAAAGTTGTCGCTGTGGTGTTTTTAATGAATTGCGTGCAAGGAAGATTGAGTCGGATTGTTTCTACTTCGTTTAAATGAACATTTCTTCGTGAAGAAACTATCGATACAATATTTCCTTTTATAAAACGAACACATCGTAGCGCTATAAGTATCTTTTCCTTTTACTTTTATGAAACCCTTAAGATAACAGAATAATCATATGCTGATAGGTTATCCTGTAAAATATTCGTATTATTATTATTATTATTATAAGTAGGAGACAAGATGCCCAAATAGAATCTTATTTGAGTTGAGCCATAAGTGTAGCAATCTCAGTATTGCAAATGTTTGTTTCATCCAGTAGCTGTAGAAAGCTATCCATTCTGCTGGATAATGCTAAAGAATATACTCTGTGGATAAGATTTGCATTAATTTTGATGACAATTTTCATATTAAAGATGAAGCTACTTTGTTTATCCTTAGTGAACTTCATAGGCGTAGTACTAGAATTTCGTAGATTCTTGGCAATCAAAGTATTTCCAAAATCAAGAAGCGTTGTAGATCTTCCCCCAGCCGGAAAGTTTACATTACAAAGCCTTCCTCACTTTTGAGTGAATTAACTTGATGTAGAGAGACTAGGACCGCAGAAAATACTGGTATAAATTTGAACACACTGATACCTTAAAGACTGACTTCCACTGAGTTTGAATTTCCTGAGCGGACTGGCAGCCTATCAACATTCCATTTTATTGAGCGACAAATTCAGATATTATGATGACATTCCCAAGGATTACGACATTCCAAGAAAGATAAATCATGTTTAATATAAACATGGTTGACTTACATGTTAGTTACTTAATTTTCGAACGTTTTGCACCAAACTTGGTTCATCTTAAACGAATAAATAAACGGTACAAGGAAACGTTATACCCAACGTTAAACAAATGATAATTTAGATTTCGGTTACCACTCAAAGTCACACTTTAATGAGGACACAAGTCCAAAGGTCTTAAAAAATCTATTCTATCGTTGTTTGTCGTTCAAATCTCTCTACATCAAGGTTACAGTTATACATTTTACGAAGTTTTGAGTGATTGAAATGGACTTTACCATTAAGTATAAATGGAAATCTTCCTAATTATACTTTTCGCTCGGAATCTTTCTCCGGCCATAGCCGCGAGACCGTCGTGTTTTCCGAAACTCTGGTAGTTTATTACAAACCAGTTCGTAAGAAATATTCTGATCATCTCTTTCAGACAGAGGGACGAGTTTTTCTGGCTTTTACTTGGATATTTGAGCCCTGAATTGCAAACTCTGCTGAGATCATGTCAAAGACTCGAGGCTTATCTGTAAAGAAAAATGCCAAAGTCAACGGTCAAAAGCCAAGGCTCAAACGGGCAAGGGGCAGATGAATCCTACTTGAGGCCCAAGATAACTGTGAATCAGGAATACAGCTGGACTTCTGTAAGCATTTTTTATCTCTATGAGCATGTAGTTTAGATTCCACAATTTCCTTATGTTGAAAAGTTGGATCCAAAGTAAAGGATACAGATTTTTTGGCCAGCAATGAGAATATGGCATTATTCAATGGCTAACCAATTTGTTTCTAGGTGGTAAAGTTGAACCTATATTCCTCGTTTGTTGATATTGGTGCTTGACCGTTGAAATATTAATTTTGTAAATATTACTCATTAACACATTGTGTAAGGTAGAACTCACCTAAGACCATTGTTTTGTAAAAGTAATTGCATTTTGGTTACTTTAAGGGAAGAAACTTTCACGGGAAGAAGCTTTCACGTGTTTCGCGTTTTTGGCCAAAACTCGCGAAAGTTTATTCCGCGAAATTTCCTAAAGTATGAAATCTGCGAAAGTTTATTCTCGCAAAATTTCCCAAGACATAGAATCAAATCAAGCTTTGGAACAGTCTTGGCCCTGTGATCAGAAATACTTCAACCCTGAGATCGTTTAAAAAGAAGGTGCAACCATGAATTTCACTCACCAATTCTTTTCTGTTTTCTTTCGTTTATTTATGACAAATTGTAATTAGTTTAGGTTTAGGTTTAGGTTTAGGTCTAGGTTTAGGTTTAGGTTTTATAGCAAATTCCGTTTTTATTATAAATTAGTAGTTATTTGTAAGTTTTTAGCATGGCCCCCTGTAAATCAATTTTTATTATTGAGGGGCTACCATGAGTAAGAAAGATAAAATGAAATGAAATGAATTGATCAGATAATCAGATATTGACATTCCTCTTCTTTAACAACGATCTATTCGAAATATGCTACTACAAGCTTATTTATGGACGATTCGGAAGAGTTTGGAGACAGTATGAAAATGTGATAGGAAACCTAACTCGCGAAAATTTACTCCTGCGAAATTTCCTATTTTGGTCCATTCGCGAAAGTTAATTCCAAAAACTTCGCGTTCTTTCGAACTCGCGAAAGTTTCTTCCCTTAAAGTATATGTCAGCTGCAATGCGTTAAAAAGTCATTTGTAATGAAGACGAAAGTGGAAATGTTTTAAACCAAGTTTTATTTTTTGAGTCGTATATTTGTTTTTGATGCAATTTGATACGGAGAGCTCGTGTTGAGATTTCATATGTACACATATATATACGTAGAATTTTCATACTTTTTCTGTTTCTATTTATTAATGATTGAATTTAAAGAACTGTATGCTGTAAATCCTTGAGTTAGCCCTTGCCTTCGGAAAATCTCCCCTTGAATATGCTTCCACTCCGTTCATCTTAGCCAATAGTAGCATTGCATGGTAGCAATTCCTATCATGCTTTATATTCATTTACATTTTAAACGGTATGTACCGTATCACCTCACCTGGGAAGAAGTTTAATTCGAAATTTGGTTTTTTCTCCTTTCCGCTATACCTTTTTCACTTTCAATTATTACGAATGGACTCTTGCTATCGAAAAACGTCAAAGGACTCATTATTACTCACTTTCCAGACAATTATGCAAAACTTCATACTTGCAATTGCAACAGAGCTGAAAAGGGCTTGCTCAAGGACCCACGTCAGTAGGGTATAAGCAAAACTGTGTTCTAGCAGTTTTGTTTTCAAAGAATATTTCATGTCATTTGTAATGTTTTGTAGTCGTTTGTGTGTAGTCTATATATTGAAAAAAATTTTGCAATCGCACTATCAGAATCAAGCTGGCTTGACTTAAGAATTTAAATGAACCCACGGAATATGTTGTAAAATATCTGTGTACAATTTTTAGCTGTGCAATTGATATATTTTTTTATGTATCATTGTATATTTACATTTGATAAAATTTGATACAAACATCTTGCATCAAATCCAGCAGTTATTTTTCTCCTGGAAAGTCATGTTTATGTAAAAAGTACGGCAAGGCAGATATCATGCAAAGCTAACTTCAGCAAAAACCTGCTTTAGGGTAACTATTACCTGTAAGAACCTTGTGGCTCAAAATTTACTGAATATAAATCTCCTAGATCTTTAATTTTTTAGCAAAGTAAAGCTATGGGCTTTCGATTGCCGTTAAATTTTTTAGCAAACAGCAATAGTTGGCTGGTGTTTGCAGTTTCCAATTTCCAGGCTTAAGTTTTGTGCCAAAATCATCCTCCTTTCTGGATTTTTACTTTTCACGTAAAAATGAAAAGCTATGGACTTCAAAGGCAATTACCCTGGGTACCAGAGCCTCAAGAAAAAAAAAAGAAAAAGGGGAAAGAAAGTGAGTTCATTCTCTTTTTCTTTTTTTTCTCGAGGCTCTGGTACCCAGGGTAAGAGGCAATTAACATCGTTAAAAATATTCGATTACTCCAAAAAGTAAAGATAGAAGCTTGCAACTTTCTCTGTAATGGTCCTCTTTTTAAAATTTCCAGTTTTCATCTCAAAAGAAAGGCTTGCAAAATTGTGTAAAAATGGCTTCTTCTCCTCATATAAAATGTTCGCCTGAAGATCAATTCTTGCGATATCCCATAAAATTTGCAATTTTTGTCAATTTTGATTTTAAGTTTAAACAATTTCAAGCATCATAGCTCGACATTTCGTTATGGCACGCCTGGGACGCCTGCTGACGCAGTTTTATCGCAAAATTTCACTTTCGCGGCATAGCTTGCTTGCGAAAGAGACCGGAAGTGACGTCATGATTCAGTCTTGGTGTTGTCGGGTGTGTTAAAGGCAAAGCTACAAGCTCGAATAGTTTGCAAAAGCATTTTGTGCGAAAAGTGTCCACATTTCTGATACTCGACTTTCGACTAAGAAGGCCGGTTAAGAGTTCGCCTGTTTTTAATATTTTCAATTTTTAACAAAAAAGTAAGGCTATAGGCTTACATTTACGGTTGCGATCGTCCACGATTTTCATAATAAATTTCAAGGAATCAAGACTAGAAAGCTTGACTTTTGCTTCAAAATAGGCTATTTTTTGAATCTTCAATTTTCAACCATAACGAAAGGCTACTGGCTCGTATCATTCCATATAATATGGGCCTCCATTCTATAATTTTCATATTGACCTAATTTAAAGTAAAAAATAGGGATTTTCTTACAACTACGCGATATTGTTCGGGATACTATCAGTGAGTCTAGGGAATTTTCTCCGAAAGAGCTAGACCCCCGTCTAAGAGCTTTGGATTCTGTGCACTACCGACTACAGGGTCATGGTCTTTCATTTCTCCTTTGTATAATCGCGCATGCCCCCAAAGCTCTTCGCCCATTCCATTGATTAGCGAGTCAATTAGCGTTATTATCTTATGCATTGTTATTTGCAAAAGAAGGAATTTGCAGTATCCCGAACAAGGTGCGACCTGAAATGCGTGACTATATCGTATTTACCTTATACAAACAACGACTTTATTTGAAAGACTTTTTTGAACGCATGAATTCTGGTTCATTGCATCATGTTTGAAAGCATCAAATGCATGGTGGTTGGGGAATTCTTTCTAATGGGATGACTGAAAATCGTCATTAATACTTGCTTTAGACTGCTTTTACACGATGCCAGCACATTTTGAAAACGGTAAAATATGTGATGGACAGGGCTCCCGTCGACACGAAAATGGCACAGTTTTGCCGGCAGATCTTGAAAACGGTAGATTTTGAAAAGGAAACTCCGACCGGCACATTTCGAGGATGGTATCGTGTGAACGCTAACTCAAATATTGCTCGCGTCACATTTTCCACCGTTTTCAACATGTACCGGTATCGTGTGAACGCAACTCTTGATTGATTCGGAAGTGAAACGTAGAGTGAGATTAAAATGTCAGTTCTGATGCGTTCTGACAAAACTGTTGTTAGATTTATGTAAGTAAGAAAGCTGCGCTCCTTGTTTTTTCTTATATACACATTGCAACCACCTATATTGTTGCGTTATTCCAGTATAACAACAACAACATCAATTCTGTAGCCATGGTGGCAGAGTGCTTCAATGATTTTGGAGCACAAGAGGACAAGAAGAAAGACAGAGATAACCGAGATAACAATCAACCATTTAATGTATGAATTTTATTTTCTTTCATTCAAAGAGCAAATACTGCTATCTTTATATTGCAGTTAGGAAACAGCAGCAACGTAAATTACCTAATATAGTATTACTAGTATTAGCTAGGCCGTCATATTACGCGATTGGGCTTCCTGTGCTGTAGGCAGACAATTTACGAGAAGTATTTTCAAACACTAAAAATTCTACTCCCTTGTCAAAATTGTAAATCACATTGCTCAGTATATATTTATTTACATCTGATTAGTAATGCTTATCATACTTGTTAAAATCTCCACATCTAAATTTAATCAGCAAAACTTCAAATTATTCTATACTGCATTCTACAATTCTAAAAACGTCAACAAACAACCTAGGAATATGCAACTGGCAAAATTCTTGAAAGAAGCATGTACCGGGTAAGCTAAAGTAAGAACCTGCAAAATAGAAACCGCTTTTCAAGAAAACTCCGGCTGATTTTGTTGAGCAATAGTAACCTCATGTCAGAAACTTCTTATGTTTTAATGGAAAACTAAACAGGCTGTTTTGAAAAAAGTGGTTTATTTTTTTCTGTTATTTACGGTAATAAAAACCAAACTAGGCTGCACATTTTTTAGTACTCCTTCCCGTCCAACTCCTACTCATGTTGTTTGTTACGAACTCCTTTTCGCATGCACATCGCGTGAACTAGCCATTCAAACAGTTCGATTGTATCTTTTGCAACTTTTACTTTTAAAACGTGATTAATTCCTGTAGATGCAACGATAAAGAAAGCTTTGAGCACAAGTGCAGTTAGCATCAACTATCAAATTGTACCAGCTGAGGTCACTATAGACTTATGACGATGAGTCCCTTGTATCCCTGCGGTACCTTGCTCACAGGGACTCATAATGAAACAGTTAGGCCCGTTTTATAAGTCGTGCCGCGCCGTGCCGAAACGAGTGAATTTCCAACAATTTTGTCTGGTTCGGCGCGGCGCGACTCTTATAAAACCAATTTGACACTTGGTTCGACTGAGTCGAACCATACGCCACAGGTTTCTCGACTGGGTCGACCTGGTGCGACTTATAAAACCAAATTTCAGTCGCGCCGTGCCACAGCATTTTGACACATGCGCACAACGACAAAAGCCATTGTTTGTTGTGGATGTGCAACCTAACCATACCGAACATGCGCATGCGTCACTGAGGTTCAGCGCGGCACGGCACGGCTGAAACTTTTCCTTATAAAACAGAGGCGCTCCAAGTCGAACCTCAGTCGAACTCAAATTTCTATGGTTCGGCACGACGCGGCACGTCTTATAAAACGGGCCTTAAAAACCTGACCCTATCTTCTGCATTCGATCGATCGAATCTGGATCGAACGACTGCTTCGGCTCTGTTCAACGGTCACTCATCAGAAAGGAAATGCGATAGAAACCACGGTAAGCAGACACTTAATCAACAAAACTTGGTATTCATCTGAAGAAGAAAGTTCACTTTACCTGGTGAGTGCAAAATAAGTCTTTTAATGCTGCAATTTCCATGTTTTTAAGACCAAGCATAGTCAACTATGGACCAAGACATAGCAGAGAAATCTTCAAGTACCTGCTGCAGCAACTTCCTTCAAATTTAGTCAACTGCGTCAATCGAATTGAAGGTTCGAAACTGATTGTTCTTCGCCAAATCTTGCAATCTGATTGGTATGCTTAGACTGATTACGATGAGTCCCAGTAATCGCTATCCAAAACGAGACTATTACGCCAGACCGAGACCGCTCTTACTGGGACTCATAATATTACGGCAATATTTTTGGACTGACTTTTTTCACTTTTGAACGCCCTTGGGAACGAGGCTGCTATACACAGTCATGTACAAAGTACACAACCAAATACAACGCCATTAGAATCTCTGCAAATTCGATTGATTGATGTGGACCAACGGAAACTCGAAGCTCAAAGCAGAGTTTCAAGGAGCTTGGCCGGACAGAACAAAGTCTTATGGTCAAGAATACCACGAAAACAGTTGGCGACAATATCAAATTTTGTACGTAAGTACTATTTTGCTGCTTTCGCTAAGCATTAACTGATTTACTGTGAAGTTTTCAAATCAATGTGTTTCATTTGAAAACTACAAATGTTTGTGCTTTTCTGCGCCTAGGCCCTTATCGAAACGAGGCAGGCATAGTCATTTCAAAATAATGGCGTTTGATTATGAGTTATAGTTAGGAGCGTCTGGCAGTATTTCAATAGCGATAACTACGGCCATATCATCAGTCTATGGTATGCTAGGAATCCCAGCATATTAGGCCTAATAATAGGGTCAACTTTTTCAGAGTAATATGATGAGTCTCTCTGTTGACTGAAGCGCCATCAAGAAGTCAAAGAGCACAGGGAAACAAGAGACTCATCGTCATAAGTCTAAGGTCACTATTGAACAAAACATTGCAGGAACAGGTCCACAGCCGACGCATTTTATCGCATTTCAGTAACTTTGTTAACTGGGGACAAACAGGCTCAACAGCTGGCAACTTATCCAAGTTACATGGACAAAGCATGGTAAAATCAACGAACAAATTCTTCTTGATAATGTTAGCCAGATAGCCAGGAACATGACCCAAAACACCGGAACACCAGAACCCCTCTTGAAAGTAAGATTCAGGAACTAGACACCAAGAGTGCGGGGATCTTTTGCAGCTATCCTTATTTACATCCAGGGCTACAGCGAGGATTTATGGGTCCCAGGTCGGAATAATTTAACCAATATGTAAAAAAAATTCGATATGGTCTCTGATTTATAAGTACCCTACCCTTACAAACTTCAAGCCGATCTTATTTTTCAGACAATATCTCTAATTTCAAAATGTTTGACAGACACCGAAATTTCATTAAAATCACACATAATATATCCAGGAGTATCAAATGACCCAAAAAACTGTGAGGTGAGAATGTTTTTTACCCGTTAAGAGAGTAATCAGCAGAAATCGGTGATTCAAACGTTGTTTGGCAGCTAAATGGCTTGGCTGCATCCTAATTATTTTCTCTGTTGTCATGATCATAGAAAACTGTCCAAAATAAGGATCTAGTAAAACAGGCAGTTATACAACTCGTCGAAATTTTCTTGGGTCCCCCGGTATATGTTGTAACAATATAAAGCATGCATCCCTGTTGAATACATAAGTTCTCTAATACCTAAAGTCTCACTTAACAGTCTTATTATGAAGCCTAGAGTCTTCTTTAACAATACACGCTTCTACATATAACTACAATTTGCTCTAACTAACTTTTAAGATGGTGCTGTAGCATTTGCTTGTGTGGTCGTATGACCCTCAGCATGTCAAAACGAGCAAACAAAATGGCAAAACAAGCAGACATATTTGACGAAACTGCTGAAATCGGCTTGTCAAAGTAAAGCTGTGCGACGTGGCCTAAGGGGGACGCAATGCTTGGCAAGAAAAATCTCAAATAATTGGAAAAAGTATTTGCCAAGTTTGATCAGAGCCGACGAGTTCATCTCCTCTGTGATGTCCATCTCCTCGATTTCTTGAAATACTGCAAGAAATGACACATATTTGCATATACCCGCAATCTTCTCTTGAAATACCAAAATCGTAGACTGACAGTACCTGAATGATCCATCACCTTGAGCAGAAGGAATCGGCAATCCATTTTGACAATATGTGTGAGTTTTTTGTCATCTAGGCTACGTGCAAGAACTTGCTAGCTTTCAAACGAAGCAGCAAAATTACACAGTTGTCTCTCTCTCGACCATAACTGCCTTGTTTGAATCTATGAGGAAGAATGATATTGCTTAGCGGAATGAAAACACACACCAAAGCAGAAATGAAATACAACGAACGGAATCGATCAGCTGGAAAATTCAGCATTCAAGTATCTGGGAAATATCACAAGAAACGATAAATATTGACATACCAGCAAAATAGAAATGAAAGACAACACAATTTGAAAAATACAGTATTCGGTCAACTGTGCAATACTGCAAGAAATGATACATATTTGCATCTACCAGCATGATGGTATGAAATACAACGCACAGTAAAGACGAATTGAAATAAACTGTGCAATACTACAGTATGAAATACAACGCACAGTAAAGACGAATTGAAAATACAGCCTTGAATTGACTGTGAAATACTGCAAGAAAAGATACTAATATTCATGCTTTCCTATGCTGCAAGAAGGACAATGGAGGGGAAAATATTGGAAAATGAAATTAGTCTGGAAGGAATATAAACAACATTTATTACTTACCCGGTAATATGATTCTACATGGCAATCCTGTCTTGTCAAGTGCTTTTCGGAGCTTTGCTAACATGGAGGCCTTGAAATCCGGCACTACAAATGGAGAGAAACTTCGCTTATGAGAGATTAATTCTGGATGAGGTAGCATCAATGTTTTGGCGTTGACCGAGCACTCTAATCATCACTGTTGATCTTCATATATTCTATCGTTTTCCACCATATATTCCAGCCACTGGCCACAGGCTAATAATCTTAAATATTTTACTGCACGTGAAAATTCAACTAGGACTATAAAGCTTACATGAGAAATCATATTAAATTTGCTACTTTTGCTTGACCTTGATGATTTTGAAAAACGTTTGCAGAATACTATGAATGGAATACTTTCCTATGACCGCCCCCATCGCATGGTCGGACGAATTTCCATGCCCTGTGCACCATACCAGTACTAGTAAAAGATGTACATACCATTTTCTTGTCCATTTAGCCAGTGCATCATAAGCTGATAGCAGATTTCCGTGGCACCATTATGATCGTGCGTCATGTTATCGATAACGCAGTCCAAGATACCGAGATTTCTACAACATCAATAAGAGAACAATAGAGATATACCTTCATTGTATGTGCAACAATAACCGAAAAGAAATTATGGATTTCCACCTCACAACTTCTTGGTTACTTTAAAGACAGCTACTTTTTACTTGCTGCCATACATAGTTTTCATTTGGTGCATTATAACATTGATGATGATGATAATAATGATGATGATGATGATGATGATGATGCTTAAACCCGTTCCATTCTCCTTCTTTTGGTCCTTTATCCATTTTGTTTCGACAAAACCACTGTATCTGTTCTTTACGACCAAAAGCACCACAAAAACGATCTGGGCTTTCATTGATACGATTTGCAAACTGTCAGGAAATCTTTGAATTTTAACCGCCATTTTATAGACCTTCATAAACTATTGTTTTCTTTAGATTGTAGTATGTTCCTCTATTATCCGTTTCTGAGGATTTAGAATCAGTGGCGGACAGAACAAAGATCTTTTGCTCAAAAACAGTAGAAACTGCAACAATAGCTATGCTCCCAATATTTGACCAAGTGTCCGCCACTGTTTAAGATTGATTTCAATCTCTGTAAAAGCAAATCAAATTCTAGCCTAAAAGATATTAGTATTTCAGACGTTAGTATCAGTAGATCAGTTACCCAAATATGGTAAGGCACATGTCATAGCTTATTGTCTTCGCGCGACTATTTTTATCAAGGTCTTATCTTTGCGTGACTATTTTTATCCATGTCTTATACAAGCTTAGATTCCCTATAAGACAATCAGGATAACAAAGACTGCCAATAACAATTAGAGCAAAGTACGTGAAGTACCTTTCATGTCATTAAATCAAATGAAAGATGTATTAACCATTCGTGCAATCTGTTCTAAAGATTTGCTGCCAATGTTGTAAACTTGAAACTTTCAAAAAGATGCAGCTTTTCGTCATCTGGTATGAAGCATAGGTTCCAAATCATTAAAATAGTTGGTGTAAATTCTATGGCCTATTTCTTTGAGCTGAATTGCTTCAAAGAAACGTTAGCTGTTTCGCTATAATTTCTTCCAATGCGATTGCCTTTGCTGAAATGTTCAATGTTTTTAGAATAAGAGTTTTTCTTCTCTCTTGAGAATTCAAACAAAATTTGAAAGGAATTCAAAACCGTCATAATTTCTAAACTTAGGGTTAGGGTTAGGGTTTTGACAAAACTTGAAATAATTTTCAAGAAAAATATCGTTGATGGATTTCGAAAATATGGCATCAAGCAAAGGACTTTCACTCTTCTGGTCTATGATTTAAAAATTTGACGATGTCACATTATTGAATGAGTTGAAATAAGATACGCGGTGATTTTGAAAACTATTCAAAATTTAAGCCCAACAGTAGCATTGTAGATAGGTAGCTAAAGTTTCTTTCAAGCCATTCAATCAAACGAAATAGGTAATTAATAGAATTTTACACATCGACTTAAATATTTGAAACCTACGCTCTGGTATGGCTACAAAATTTCAAATACCTGCTGAATTCTTTGTAATGGGCTCCAACGTGGTCTTTCAGTCTCAGGCAAACTTGTTGAATGTACGCTCTTGGTTCAAGCTTAGCAAATTCGGAATCTTCAATGATGTGTTCTACAACATGTGATTCACCGGAAGACTGATAGCCAGATGACATTGAGAGATTTTGATCTTGAGCGATTGACTGGAGATATTCTGAAAAATAGGACACTCACACGTAAGGGACCGGTCGTTAATTCTTCTTGGAGAAGGGGCGGAAGACATCTGGGATGGGGGTTAAAAGTTTTGACTACAAAAAGAGAGGAGGATGTAAAATTAGGCACATCTCATGGAGGGGTTATGAAAATATTTTCAGGTCTAGAAAACTGGGATTTCAAGAGAAACTAGTACTATGATGGCCGAACAAGTAAGAAACTCTAGCGCTACATTTGAAAAGAACTTTAAAACTTTAATGGTAAATTCAAAGAGATGATGGAAAATATGTCGCTGAATCTTTATTCTTGAATAAAATCAACTCTTACTTTTCGGGTTTGAGCGTAATAAACCAAATTTTAATCCCAACTGATGTTTTATTTGCCAAGAAACGTTATCTGTATATGTAGCTGTCTTGGAACCACATCATAATTCATGCACTCAAGCGATAAGAAATAAACTAAGAGACTTTTTGTACTAAAATCGATTAGTTTAAAATGAAATCAAGAAACTTTTAGTTCTATGGTCTGATCCAAGTTTCTTCTTGACTTGCTTCAAGTCTGTTTCCTTTTTCGTCAGTGATTCTTCGTTAGTAATTTATAGAGGGGAAATGCGAAGGAGCATGCGAATGATTGAAAACAAGGTCGGACGGGGGGGGGGGGGAAGGGAACGTCTCCCTCTTTCCTTTCGTTCCCTTACCCCCATCCGGCCTCGTTTTCAATCATTCACATGCTCCTTCGCATTTCCTCTCTATGAATTACTAACGAAGAATCACGCTCTAATACAAAGAGTTGGGGCGATAGGGCTTTCAGCATTGCTGGACCCAGATTATGGAACTCACTCCCCATTGAGCTACGGACGACAAATAACATTGTAGAGTTTAAGTCGAGACTGAAGACTCATTTGTTCAAAATGGCATTCGAGGGATACTTGTAATTTTATATCATTTTATACCTAATTTGTAACTATTTGTACCTAATTTTTCTCTACATCATACCTAAATTTGTTAAGGCGCCTTTGAATATATTTTTTATTGTAGATAAATGGCGCTATAGAAATGTTCTAATAATAATAATAATAATAATCACTGACGAAAAAAGAAATAGACTTGCCGCAAGTCTAAGATTCTCCTAAAAAAGCGTGTAATCAAGATACCTTTGTCCATGCCAATTTTCAAGTCCGTCTTCCTACTCTCCTTTTGTATGACATCTATCGTGCAACGGAAACTGTTGAAATCTGCCTCAGTTGCTTCGAATATGTAGTCTATAACTGGCAGGATACCAACGTACTTCGGATCGAAGATCGTTTCCACAGGGCACTCCTAAATATGGTTAAAATCTGTTAAATTACAAGCTAAAACGATTGCGACGCAAAAATTAGAGATCAGAGAAATTTGGAGAAATAAATTTGGGAAAAGTTAGTTTTGGAAAACAATATTTTGGACAAGGTATCATGCGACACAATAATGTAAGAATAACTTGGACAATTGTCGGGGAAAATTTTTGGACGCTTAAATGGAAAACCACAAATCTGGGGTTCCGTGTGTAAAGGTATTAAAGTACTTTATTCATTCAACCTCACCATGCTAACTGCGTTCTTTAACGTTGTCGTACTTCGTGTCTGCTCACTTGCAAACAAATACTTGACAACTTTTGATATTGATAGAGATTAAAATAGAATTTTACATCACAGTTGAATCGAGAGGTTCAATTGCTTTTATTAGAGTGGTATTTGGATAACACTGAATGGTCCAATCCCTCTGTGGCCTTGTCAGACTGAAAAGCTATTATATATATCCTCGTCATTTGATTTTGTGAATAAGCCCCTCTCTCTAATAAGCCTCTCTTCTGGAGTGTCCAAAATAAATAAGCCCCCCCCCCAGGGGCTTAATAGATATTTTACGGTATGTGTGGTTTTGATTAGGGAGCATTGAGACTTTAGACATCTCCAGTAATCATTGATAGTGGCTGGTGACTGATTTTTGCTTTGCACAACCATCCTCATCCATTTTTGCAAAATCTTTTCAGCTTCTATTCAATTGAAAACCCAAGAGGAGAACAATTTAGGGAGTTAAATTGTGTGCAAATTTGTTCAATGTACCAGCAGTTCAACCTTAGGCACCTATGATGGGAGAACACCACTGTTGTTTAGCGTTGGGAAAAAGCACATCACTTCAAAATTGCTTTTTCTATTTTTTACGAAATTGTGCTGAGCAGCTCTGAGGGTCCTACTCTAATTCTCTGATCTCAAGAATAGACCCTTTAACTATTCTACTAAAGAGTCTGGATCAAACAACATTTATAAATTTTTACACAAAAGATTCGAATGAGTGGCGTTAAAGCTTCTATTCTGCAGATTCCAAAATCTTGAAAATGTACATAAATAATTTTCGATTCAGATTCTTGTCTAGAAAAGCTAAAATGTTTATCAAAGACAAATAATGACCAATCGCATTGTGCATTTAATCACCTGTATATCTTCTCCTGGTCCAACTGCCCATTTTTCACCCAACATCCTTATTGCAGTTTTCACGTTACCATCATTGGCCTTTATTGTGATAGCTTTCCTGGTAACACTAACTTCTTTCATACCAGTCATCCTGTTCTTGAGAATCTGCAGGACAAATATTCTGCAGTTATTGCATGATCACCGGGTCAATACAGGAGAATATTCAGACTGCAGTTTGACGTAGGGACCAAACATACTGAGGTCCCTACAAGAAACTAATGGCCAGTTTCAATCAGTGGAATGTTCCGGGTGGGCGGAATTTTCCCAGGGGGGTACTTCATTATAAATTCATACAGGGGTGTGCGGCGCCAGAATTTCTGTTATGACCCAATCCCAGAATTTTGGTCAAAAAATGATACCCTATCCCAGAATATAGGTAAGATATTGATACCCAATCCCAGAATTTTGAAGAAGTAACAAAGAACAATTCAACGTTAAATGGCACTCAATTTCAAGGCGAAAGAACAGATTTCGTCTCAGTTATGGTTACAAGCAGAACAAATCTGTTCTGAATCAATGGGGACATTCAACACCCATTACCAGAATTTTTAGTATAACAGTTAACCCCCAATCCCAGAAAATTTCAAGTGAAAGTATACCCCAATCACAGAAAATTTCCAGTAAAAGTATACCCCATTCCCACATTTTTTAGGCCAAAAACTACCCAAAACTGGCACACATCCCCGTCTGACCCGATAGTGAAGTATAATAATTTTTTACCATAATTTTTTATTCAACTTTAGAGTAACATTTTCTCTCGTAAACAATAGGCCTTTTAGCTATTCTAAGAAAGAATCTGAACGGACTGATATTTTGACACATTTTGAAGAAGTCTCGAATTATAGAATATATACAATAGTCGAATCTCTTGCATAAAAATATCGTTCGATCCAGGTTCTTTTGTAAAATTGCTGAAAGGTCTATAGAATTTCCGCCCGCTTGGAAAATTTCACTATGCCTGCCTCTCCTCTGGGATAGAAGCGGCATTTCTGATGGGTTGTTAGAAAAGAATAGTAATTATAAATTGTAACACTAAATGCCATCCTCCTTCATCGAAAAGTCAGTTTGTACTCTCGTGCCACATTCAGTGACCAGACAGTCCCCTGTTCAACAGCTGTGTCTCAGTTTTTGAATATCTGCTCTTATTTATAAGCAGCAATACACGTTTTCTTATATACGAAAATTGGATCAAACCATATGTTTTTTTAAAGAATACTATAAATTTTGTCCAGCCTCGATATTCTTAAGAAATTTTTCGAAAGAAAAAACCTCTACTTACCAATTCTCCTTCAGCATTTGGTTCGTAGAAAGCGACAATTAACTTTAGTGTCCTTCCAATAAAATCATCAACTTTCATAAACACCGTAGCTTTCAAAACTTTTTCTTTAAGCTTTGCCTTTTTACGACCCAACGTAAAATGCATGTAAAAAGCATGCAAATTGTTTTCCCCTGCGAAGAATGCAACATGTGGCGAAACTTTCATCGCAGCTTGCTTAGCTTCTTTCCTACTACTTGCTCGTATTGCTTCTTGAAAACTGGCATTGCCGTCATTTGCTCCTTCTGCAAATTCAAAGACAGTATCTTCTGGTACATCAGATGGTGAATTTTCAAAAATGACTTCAATTGGCTTCAAAAACGTAGATCCATCTGGGCCTAATTCTACCTGGGGCAGCCCTATGGAGTATCCCGATTCTCGAAGCTCTTCCCAGTCATGTGGTCGGCAAACATGTACCTTAGCTTGAATCTCTTTGGTCTCTCCACGAGGAATAGCACCTTTTGGTACTCTGAGTGATACAGACGAGTCTTCAATTTTCAACTCGCCTCCTTCATAACCAAAAATATTTGTAGCAACGAGCGTTATTCGACATGGTTCATCAATGTCAGTGTCAGTTGAGCAAAACCTATCAGATTTAAAGAAACTCAAAGTTAGATTGACTGCATGAGTCTCAGTTATCGGTACTGAATCGCAGGTAGCAGGGTATGATTGTAAAATTAGTAAAGATATTAATGATATACAACTTTATTATATTCCATATCGTCTTTCTCTGTTTTGATGATGTTCCTCGTGTCTCTTCACCAAAATATTAGGCCTATCAGTCGACCCAATTTCTCCAAAGAACATGTTTCCTTACCAAACATGTTGGTCCAAATTTAATTTGCCATGGCTTACTAGAGACATTAAAAAGCTACAAAACAAGCGAGACAAGCTTTATATCAAAGCTGTAAAGTCAAAAAACCCAAATGACTGGTTTAGATTCAAGCAAGCTAGAGCATTAGCTAAAGAAGGAATTCGAAAGAGCCACACAAATTACATAACAAATATTGTTGGAAACAGTTTGCATGAAAGCCCTAGAACTTTTTGGTCCTATATCATAGCCCTACGGAAAGAAAGATGTGGTATCCCAACTTTAAATACAAAATCAGGAATTCCTGCTACCTCTGACACAGCAAAAGCAAATACACTAAATGAACAATTCAAATCGGTCTTTACGGATGAAGACACCAAAAATATTCCAATTACAAGTAAATTGTATCCTGATATGCCTGATATCACCTTTGGTGTGGAAGGAGTTATTAAACTTCCAGAACATAAACTCAAAATCATCTGGTCCAGACCAACTACCTGCAAGGTATCTGAAAGAAACAGCCATAGAATCTGGACAAATGTTCCATTTTATTTCAACAGATACCAGTATACTACCATCAACCTGAATCATGCAGTTATATGCCCTGTATTCAAGTTAAAGAGTTTTCCTGTAAATTATCCTCCTTAACTGCCATGCAAAATTATGGAACACTGTATTGTCTCAAAAATGTGGGGTCACCTGAATCTTTACAACATTGTCACATCAAAACAACATGGTTTTCGGAAAGGCATGTCATGTGAGACACAGTTAATTGAGGCCATGAATGACTGGACCAATGCACTAAATGAAAGTAGACATAATTCTACTCGATTTTAGTAAAGCATTTGATGTAGTGCCTCACCAGCGCCTTCTTTCCAAACTGAATATGTACGGGGTTTCTAGTAAAACAGTAGGATGGATCCAAGGATTTCTGGGAAACCGAACACAGGAAGTAGTTGTAAATGGGTCCCACTCATCCAGACAGCCGGTAAAATCGGGTGTACCTCAAGGAACAGTACTGGGCCCTTTGTTGTTTCTCTTGTACATCAATGATATAGAGAAAAAATATCAAAAGCTCAATTCGTCTATTTGCTGATGATAGTGCACTTTATAGAAATATAATCACTTCCGAAGACTCAAAAATTCTTCAAGAAGATCTTTTCAAGCTCCAGAAATGGGCAAACACCTGGCAAATGGACTTCAATGTAGGAAAATGTAAAATGTTGCGTATCACTTACAGAAAGTCTCGTAAAGTTGATGTTTTTTATAAGATGTACAAAGAAAACGTGTCAGGTGACCCAGTAAGTCAAGATTTTCTTCATATAGCTTCCCAAGCAACAGGTATCAGCATGTCCACTCAGAATTCTGTAACTTGGAAGAAGTTACATCAGCTCGTTATTTAGGTGTAATATTGGACTCCAAACTTAACTTCAATGCCCATATAGGCCTACAAAACTGTTAAATTTGTGCCGCAGAAACCTCCACATGTGCTCTGCTGAAGTAAAGACTATGGCATATAACTCGATCGTTAGGCCACACCTTGAGTCCTCAGGGTGTTGGAACCCTCACACAAAGTCAAACATTGATAAAGTAGAGGCAGTACAAAGAAGAGCGGCACGCTTTGTCCTCAACTACTATGACTATAGTCCAAATTCTGATCTCACAGGAAAGATACATAACACTTTGAAATGGCCTCCATTACAACACCGCAGAGCCATAAATGATTTATGTTTGTTCTACAAAATTCGGAACAGTCTAGTGAATATATCATTTCCAAGTATTGTAGCTGCATCTTCCAGATACGTTCACCGTTTCAACTATATCCAGTCGCTGCATTCTGAAGCTTACAAATATCAATTTTTTGTCAGGACAGTTCGACTATGGAACGTTATTCCAGATGAGGTCATCACAAAACCTTCGGTAGATTCCTTCAAGAACGGCATTAGTGGATAGCTCCACAAGCATGGATCAAAAACCCTGCCACAAACACTTGGGCACTTTGCGCCTCCTCGTATTAATTAATTAAAAACTTATTTGACATGTTTATTTTTATCTACGTGTGGTGGGGGGCGTTCATTTTCTTGTCTCTTGTTGTGGTTGTCGCCGTCTTGCGCTTCGTGTTCTGGATAGTCGGGGCACGGTTGCAGGGTGGCGGGGGCTGTGGTGAGGGGTGGGGGTGGGCGTCTTCTGCTACACGTAGTGAAAAACAAAAAGTTTGTTTTGGCTTTCTTTTGGTCTGAGGTCACTTGGTCGGTATAAAGCCTAGGTTCATGTATTGCTTTCCTTGATATCTGAAACTGCAAACCACGCAAGCCTCTGTTGATATTAATGTGTCATATCTGTCATATCACTCAAACTGTAGCATGTAATTGCCATGCAGCCAAAGTAAAATAAACCAAGTGCTCTTGCACCAAAACTACTAATCCGTTAACATATCGTATGTAGTTCTATGTAGTTGCGTAAAGTAGGTGTGATGTAGTGTGAGTATTGTGTATCTCCGTCAAAGATTGACATTGTAGATTGTAGATTGTAGATTGTAGATTGTTTCGTTGGGGACTGGGTCGAACGATAGGCCTAATATGTGGATGGAGAGACACGAGGAACATCATCAAAACAGAGAAAGATGATATAGAATATAATAAGGTTGTATATCATTAATATCATTACTAATTTTACAATCCTACGCTGCTACCTTTGATTGAATTTAATAGTTTTAACCTCAAGCTGAGACTATCACAAAACAACATCAAAACAGGGACTACTTTGGCCATCTCCGTTAGGTAACCGAAGTTAAAGGGGCTCCGTCGTCAAACAGTAAACAAATCCCCAAACTCGCACGTGTCGCCGATTATCCATTGTTCATCAATTGTTCTCTGCAGTTTGTTTGGTGGCTTCACCCAAGCCACCAAAAAGCGACCGTTAAAAATCCAGTTATATCCGAGCAATCGTAGAAGATATGAATCTTTGGTTTGTTCCTTAGTGAAGTACAATGATTAATGCCCAAACAGCAACTTTCATTTTGAAAAAAATACGAAAATCCTGTGTGATATCACCTTTGAAAAAACTGCAAAATCATCGTTTTTGTTTACATTTTGACAACAGAGCCCCTTTAAAGTGAGAGTGCAATGGTATATAGGCTTCTCTATGAATAGAACAAAGAAAATATTCAGACATATCATTATTTCTTTGGCTATCGATTGTTCACAGCACGTGTGGGACATCGATTTGAATAAGCTAATTTTAGATTGTTTTGCTCTTTGCAAATACAAGCTTACAATCTTGCACAAACTCTATAAGCTTGGCGGTGCAGTCAAAATCCCGACGAGCGACCTTCCGGATGCCAAACCAAGCAGCTCAACTTCGCAGTCCTTCGGAAGGGACATTAAACTAGGGGTCCCATGCACGGATACGGCATGCATAGTAGAACTTGATAAGCTTTAATAAATGATTAAATATAAATGATGAATAATGAATAGGTAATAAAGGATTTATTAGATAAAAAGTTGACACATATGAGACATTCAACTTTCATCAACGTTTCGTCAAATTACTTCAGATTTCTCGTCCAATTTTACTCCCTGTTTAGAATCTGTTTGGTCGTGAATCCTTGTGCGAGCGAACAGATTCGACGGAGACAAAAATTGTCTTCGGTGCGAATGCAAGAGCTCATGTCGTAAGTCTACCTCAAAGCTGTGTTGGCCTAACTTGAGATAAGATGGTTGTTTTAATCTAAATATGTCATATTTAAATTAAAACAACCATCTGATCTATTGATGTCCATTTGTCTTTTGTTTCTGGTAACAGGTATGGTTTTTAATTTACACTACACTCGTCTTACGGCCCTTGACTATAAGTTTCTTTTTCTGCATAGTACAAGTTGCCAACAATTTTTGACCCGTTTGTAAGGCCTTATGGAAACAAGGACAGATTTGGGAAGACAATAGCACGAGTTGGTTTTGATTGACACGCAATTCAAAGCGATTAGCGATCGCAGACAAAGGAAATTCTCTCAACCAGTAATTCAAAACAAACAAAGCCGCAAAAGTTTCTCTTCAACCCAGGTAGCTAGCCAGCTCATTGTGCATCCTAGAAATTCCTTTTAAGAGCAAACATGAGCATAGATCGCAAAAAGAAGGATATATCTACACATCTGCCATGGGCTTTTAATTTATTTGATTCAAAAGCCGACTGGGAGGCAATTCAACTTTCCAATTTTCTTCGGTGTAATTAAAACACGTACTGCTCAGCTTCTGAACCAAAGAATTAAAATGCCTGAGGTAGATGTGTAGATGTATCCTTCTTCTTTCGATATATGCTCATATTTGCTCTTAAAAACAATTTCGGGAATGCACAACGAGCGCACTAGCTACTTGGATGTCAGATAAACTTTTGCGGCTTTGTTTGTTTTGAATTACTGGTTGAGAGAATTTCCTTTGTCTGCAGTCACTAATCGCTTTGAATTGCGGTGTCAATCAAACACAACTGTTGCTATTGTATTACAAAATCTGCCCTTGTTCCTTATGGACACAATACTGACCTTGATAAAGTTGAATTCGCTGATCTTGCTCGAGGTCTGTAACAGCTTGCTACTCCACTATCAAGAGAACATGTTCTCGGTTCACAAGTGCATTGATCATCAGACGTTTTTGGTATCTTATCATAAATGTCATCAGGTCTGCACTCAGCATTATCAGGCATGGGCACATTATCTTCGAGATTCAATCTGTGTAATACCGGGATTGTCTCCTAAAATAAAGATAACAAAGAAAATGCTTCAGAAAAAGGTGAACCCTTACTGCCAAACAAGAGAGATTTAAAAGGTGCGCCAAATATGCTGAAAAGCTAGAAAAATCTCGTAGCCTCGATGGATAAAAACAGACTCTTACTAAAATTTCACTGACAGCAGAAAGAGCCATACATTTTCAACACTAATTTTCAAATTAGAAAATGAAAGCAAGACAAGAAGGCCTAAACTTTTCACCTAAACTATGTTATCTTTTGAAATGCTCCAAGTGACGAAATCAAAATGGGTGAAAATGTGGCAGCTTTCAAAAGGGTAATCAAAACATGGAAGGGGGCAAACTGTAGCTGTAAATTTTGTTGTGAATAGGACGTTTTAGTATACTTTTGTAATTATCTTAGTTTGCAGTTGGCTTGAAATAGTTGCAAGAAACAGCATATGCGCAATGTGTTGAGCGTTGGGGACTCTGGAGGGGAATCAGTAGCGGTAGCAACTGCTGTCGTTGTTGTTCTCTCGTCCGGGGTTCTTATTGCTCAGCATCATACTACTATGCTGGCATTACATCCAATGTGAAACGGATTCTAGTATTCATCAGTAATTTATCGTATTTGTAGCTTTATGTAGTTGTTTATTTAGTTGCTATTTTTTGCATGTCTTTATGTTAATGTCCATGGGGTAGTCATTGTCTTTTGCTCCTTGTGGTCCCGTCCCTGTAGTGTTGTATAGTCTGTAAAGTAATTAGAAAGTATGGTAGGATGTAGATGTAACATGTATTGTAACATTTTAAATGATTATATAAAAAAAAATAGTTGCTTTATATCTACCGGGTCACCCAGAAAAAAGTGACTCAACGCAATATGTTATCGAGAAAAAAGTAAGTGGCCGATTGAAATATTTCAAACGTTGTTCTGTCGCTAAAAGACATTATAAGTATTTTTTGCAATTTTTTTGGGCACGGTAAAGTTTCCGAATTAAGGATTTGAGGAAAAGGGCAGGCTTGAAATCCTTAAAATGTCGTCAAAAACAAGGGATCGATTTAAAGCCATTTCAGATCTTCAAAACAACGAGGAGCGCGTGAGTGACAACTTACGGTAACAATAGGATCACTTGAAAAGAATTGTTGTGAAGAAGTTGGCTCAGGTGATGACATATTGCTTTTAACTCGAAAATCACCACATGAGGTGTATGTGTTTGCTACTTCCCACGATGTTACCTCAACATGATCAATAGGAGGAATCATACGCTCAGTATTTGAGATATCCTTGAGAGAATGTGCTGTAAAGAGAACAACGCATGACTGTACGAAATATCATATGTATCTGGAGTCATGCCGGGTGAGGAAGAAAAAAGTTCCCACTTTCCAAAAATTCGTAGAACCACAATTTCTTCGTGGATTGGAGTGATTCAAATTCTAGTTAAAAGCCACAAGATCGAAGTATTTTTGTGATTTTTTTCGTCTTCTTGTGAGCACTGCAAATATAGGTAAAATTCAACTTTACAAAAATGTCATAGTTGCAAAATGACTGAAAAAGGCTTAAAACACTTGATCAAATCGTTAGGACCCACCTCACACAGAACGATACGCACATGTATTTGACCTATCTTAAGAGTTATAAGACATAGATTTTCAAACATCTACTAAAGATTTTCAATGTCATGGCAATAGATGTGCTGACGATTCTCTCACCCATGAGAAATTGCATTTTCTCTGTTGTTTTGAGCGAGGAGTCCTTTATGATTTGATCAAGCATTTTAGGCCCTTTTCAGTCATTTTGCAATCATCAAGTTTTGTAAACATGAATTTACCAATTTCACAAGTGCTCGTAAGAAAGTGACAAAATCACCAAAATTCGTTAACCTTTTGGCTGTCAAGTGAAGGTGAAGGTGAAGTTGCGTTTTTCAGCGTCAAGCACTGCACTGGGATCGCAGAAATAGAGCAGACCTAATCGAGTCCGCGACCCCTTGTCATGACGCTCAAGTGGCGGGGTCCTACCGGGTATCGAACCCGTTCCGCCTGACTGTTCTGGCTGCAAAGTCAGAGGATTACACCACTGCACCACAACACCTTCAAGTACATATTGATTCATTCCAATCCATTTAGTACTCTTGATGCTATGAATTTTCAAAAGTGGGAACTTTTTTCTGGCTCACCCGGTATATCTAAACATTTCTTGGCAGCAGAAATTACTTCTGCTGTATTATAAATGATAATTCTGTAACCAATGGTTATCCTTGCAATTCCTATTGTAAAGTACTTGGATGCATATAATGTCAAGGATACATATACTGTATGTGTTGCTCAAAGGGGTCCGTTTCAGTGTCAAAACTCTTTAAACATAGGTCATTTTGAAGCAGACATTCCCTACACTGCGTTGGAACTCTTTGATTGAAATAAACAAACGATTTAAGTAACAATGTATAATTTTCACCAACTGCAACAATTTAGGAATGGCGGTACATTTTGGCAATTATTGTTTAAGTAAGTCTGGAATCTGAATGACAGCTTAAACTTTCTGAAAGTGGCAATTATCATCCATATCTGCGAGTTCTTACCTCAATTGACTATCAACTTTTGCTTGCCATTTTCAAAAGATTTAAGGGACAATTCACTATAGCCAGAGGCTATGGTACGGAAGAGAAATTAGTTGAGTGAATAATTTCTCAAACTCTATGCCGGTTGTGTAAAAAATCATGCATTGCAAAAATGTTTTGGTAAAAAGCCCTACCAACTTTAGTTTGAATTGTGTCCAGTGAGAATATACTACCTTTCTGGTGACAATGACAGTTGGGTAAAGTGTTCTTCAGTGATGTTTTTTCTCGGAATGGTAAAGAAATTTGCATTTGCTCGCAGTTTAAAAGATATTTCCATTATCAAATTAATTTCTCTTTGGTTCGAGGCCTTTGGTTAAATAATGAACAGTCCCTTAAACACGGCTTCTGCCAGGAGTGGGATGTGGAATAAAACAGCCCAAATTAGCAGGCATACATTTCAACTCAACGGTAAAACTTTGTTAAAAGTACCATGCGAGGTTTGCATTTCCTTCCGTCTCTTTATCATATGATACAGGAAGAGTAAATTTACAATCGCGAATGCCAATAAAGCTGATATGAGGATGACACTCAAGTTACTGATTGCATGGTTTGCAGAAGATCTTTCTCTGTGTGCTCGTGTGTTTGGTGTCAGTTCCTGTGGAATTGACGTCCTGGCTTCTAGGAAGAAAAAAATAGTGAACATTTACTCAATAGCAGGTGGCGAAGCTAAACTCGAGTACACGTTCTTTTGGGCATATCTATAGTCTCGGAATCTTCTGAAAACGGTAGACTTCAGAGAGAGAAATGCCAGTTACCAAAAGAATGCGCATTCTGAAAACGGTAGAGTTGGCAGACTTTGCAGAGAAAAATCCTAAAAGAGTGAGAATTCTGAAAGTTTGAGCGAGTTTGAATGCAGTGCACAGCCTGTTTGTTTGTTTGTAAATTTATTTTGATTCGATTAACTACTATAGCTAACAATATATACACATATATACATATATACAAAGTTAACTAATCAAAATCGAATATAACTACAGGAAGTAAATTAAATTTGTTTTTTGTTTTATAAATCATAAAATTAAATTGCACTAACAGGCACTAATTTGTAACACTAGGCAGGCAATGACAAGCACTGCATTTACAGGAGGGTCCGTCCCATCGTTTTATCAGATTTTTAAAAGTTTTCAAGTTTTCTGCTGCTTTCAGCTCGTTTGGTAGGCCATTCCAAATCTGTGGCCCAATAGACATCAGACTGTTGGACCCGAATGTTGTTTGATTAGGCCTAACGTGGGCTAAGTTATTTGGATTTCTTAATGAATAATTTGATGACCGTAATTTAAAAACGTTTTGCATGAACTGTGGGTTCAACTGTTTCACTGTTTTGAATATTTCTATGCACAGGACTCTTTGGCGAGAGAGCCGGGAGAATTGGAGCCATTACAATGCATTGTACTATCGCTATGCAAATCCCCAATCTCGTTTTCAGGGTGTTTTGACATCATACGCTGGTCACGAAGCCGAATGAACACCCTGGTACACTTGGATGAATTTTCCCAATATGAGGGCAAATTTGCAGCCATTACGGATTTGCAGTTTGCTAGGCAACGCTAATCGTTGAAAAATGGCCGTTGCCCTAGCGGTAATTTTGAAGTAGACAAATCGAGAAACTAAAAACAAATACTTTGAGGACCTTATTTCAACCCTTTTAAGGTATTTGATCATTAAACCGGGGTTAGCAAGTGCATTTGGTAGGAAAATGAGCACAATCATAGAATGGCTCGTTTTCTGGGAATTTTAGAGATAAATTGGAGATTAAGAGCGTTATAGTGAAATAATTCCCGTCGATTTTTGACATGCCGCGGCCGTTTACCCCTCGCAAACGGAGTTACGCTGTAAAATGGGGTAGGCCAAAACTGTTTCCCATTTTTGGGGGACACGCACTCCGCTCCTGAGGGCAATATTGAACCCCAAATTGCGTTATTAGACGCGCAGACGAGTGGTCTCTTGAAAACTTTTTTCCGTTTTGAAATCGGCCTTGTAACCATGGAGCATCGACTCCAAACGTAGCATCAGGTCGGAAAATCGCAACATTTTTTTTTCAACCACCTGTTATGACGTCATAATGACCCCAAAATTTCCTGAAACCCCGAAATTCGGATGCGCCGTGGTCCATAACCCCTCTTAAACTCCTCACTTGCCCCATACAACCCATTGATTTTGTGAAATTAGCTATTCAATAGAGGTCATTTTTGAATGGGAACCAGTTATAATCTGATTTTGCTATTGTTTTCGAATAGCCAATCACATTACCGAACGGCCTCTTGTATCCCAGAGTAGAGGTAGAGCAACGAACTGACTCTGTGGACGAGATTTGCAAATCCAAAGAGAACTGAATTTACAATGCTTTATTTGTGTTTTCGAATATTTTTGTAAACTTTTTCATCCGCGAAACAAGGCTCTTTGCAATCTCTCAGAAGTCTACGAGCTTCAGAAGCAGAAGGTTTTCAAGGCCCCACAGGTCTGCCATTTTCAGTTACTACCCAAAAGAATATGTCAAGAATCTCTCAGAAGTCCATCAAAAACAGAATGACCGAAAGAATGGGCTCTCATAAAAAAGGTCTGATGTCTGCGAAATCTACCACTTTTGGCACAGTGGATAGAATGGTATTCTAGCTCCTTCCATTACTCTGCCGTTTTCAGAAGAAGAATACGTCCTGAGTGCTTAGTGCTTCAGAAAATGCAGGGAATCTTGCCTGAAGAGATACAATACCGGGTGTGCCAAAATAAACTATGCTCGTTTGATCCTCCTCAACAAGACTTGACACAAATTCCTCGTTTTGGTAACAGATGAAAATTTTTGCTGTCATGTTTTTCCTTTTTGGAAACTTTTCTTGGTGAAGTTGAAGTTGTGGTTTTTAGCACCAAGCACTGGGGATCACACCTAAATACTAATGGAGTATGTGACCCCTTGCTCGCCAATGGTGGGGCTCTCCGGGTATCAAACCCTGTCAGCCTTACTGTTCTGGCTGCAAAGTCAGAGGACTACACCACCTCGCCACAGTCAGAGGATTACATCACTGCGCCACAACACCTTCTTACTCACCTGGTATTGTCTTATAACTTGCTAGATGAATGTTCCACACAGTGGGCTTCATACTTCTCCTTCTGGTTGCTATTGTGGCATTGAAACCATGTGATGTGCCACAAACAGCATCTGCTGTTGGAGTGCATGGCATGATTATCTCTTCATTGGGATCACAGAATGAACAAGCTTTACATGTTTTGTTGATCCCATGTGTATCAGAATAATGAAACTCATGACATGGGCGGCATTGTGAAACCTCAAGAGCATCATCACCAAAGAATGCATTCACTTTACTCTTCAAGATTATTGCATGAGAATTAGATTTGAGTCCAGCCAGACATGTCTCTGATGCTTCAAAGCCTGGGCCACATGAATTGCAAACAGCAAAACTTTGCAATGCACTGTCAGCATCAATGTATTTGGGAACAACCACAATTGATTTTGAATCACAAACTTTCATGGATAAAATAAGAGTGCTCTGCAATGAGAGATGAGAGAAAGTCACAATCACCTTGAGGAAAACTTGTGCTGGAAAAGGATAAAAATCTCTCTGATTGAAAAATATAACTTTTTTTAACGGGTTGCTCGCTCCTCGATTAGTTTATCTACTGAGAGAGCTCCCCCTTAAGACATTCCTTGCAATTTGCAGACATTCCATGCAAATTGCCAATTTTCTGTAATATCCAAAGTTTAGCCTTTTTGTTGGCTCTCATAATCTTGTTATAATTTTAGTTAATTGTTGTAATGTATAAAGGAATGTTGTATGTAGTGGTGGAATTTCAAAATGAACGAACTGAACTGAACTGAACTGAACTGAACTGAACTGAACTGAACTGAACTGAACTGAACTGGAAAAGGCCAGGATCATATGCACATTAATCTCATTGAGATGCATAACATGATATGGATGTGTGCAGAATGAGAAAAAAGCTTTTATCAGTTTCATTTGAAAGCAACTTCTTCATTCCATAGTGCATTTCAACTTTTCTCTCCACCGGATGTTCCCGTCAGGGATACAGGCACAGCAGGATTCCCCGCCAGTGGCAATTTTGCGCTGTACACCAACTACCCACCAGACCACAAAAAACGTAATTTCCCTGCCAAAAACCTTAGCGTGAATGAAAAAATCAGAGGATAGCTCTCCGACGGATTTCTCTGCAGGGCCGTCGAGAGAGGGGCCGGGCCCCAGGGTCAGGGAAGAGGGAGGGCCCCCGGCACCTAAGGCGCCAGAAGTTTTTGTGAACCACACCCTTTTATCCTTGGGCCACGCCCTCCTATGCACTGGTAAAACGCTGCTTTTTTATATTTCATTTGGAATCTCAGTGGGCCTGCGGGCCTGAAAATGTTCCTGAAAGAAAACAACAACAAAGAAAAAATCCATACCTTATTTTTTGCGGGCCCCCAATTGCCCCGGGCCCCCTGGTAACTACCCTGGCTAACCCCCCCTCTCGACGGTCCTGTTTCTCTGGCGGGAGGGCCTCGGAATGCACCCTGGTAATCCTACTTCTTCAGGGATGTAGGAAGCATCTCAAACTTGGAGGGGCACGACCATATTTCTATGGGCACGACACTTGAAGGGCTCTTTTTTCATTAAGTTAAAGGGGCACTTCCTGAAAATAAAAAGGGCACTTCTTTGTTTATTCCAAAATCTTGGGGGGGCCGTGCCCCCAGTGCCCCCTCGGTTCCTACGTCTCTGTACTTCTTCTTCTCGTACCATGGTAGCGATCACCCGGGGGGGGTACTCATATATTTTTCAGTACGGGGACGTGCCGCCGAACAGGGTATCATTTTCAGGATTCCTACTCCGGGACAGGGTATCACTTTTGTATGGTCGGCTCCATGACAGGGTCCATATTTTGTATAATTGACTACGTATCGTCGTTGTAAGCCATTTGCACTCCGCGAATATGATTTAAATCGTTTGGATGGCGACATTTCCGCATTTTCTGATAGATTTCTATCAAATTTCTATCAAATTCCCAGGGCAGGCTACAATTTTGTATGAAGAAACCCAAGAATAGGGTATTATTTTTAAAGTTTTACTCCGGGACAGGGTATCATTTTCGGGAATTTTACTCCGGGACAGGGTGCCTTTTCAGATTTTCCAGCGGCACGTCCCCGTATTTTCGTAAATCAAGTACCCCCCCCCGGGAGCGATCATAGGATTTACATATTCAACAATAACCCTACAATGATCTAGCCTACTGGGTCTACTACTCCCATTTTTACACCAGGAAACAAGGAAGCCCTACGAGCTGGGGAAAAAGGGAAAGGCGCCATCATTGCTAACAGCTAAGCTAAGGCCTACTTACTAGTTACTGGCGGCCTGCTGTAGAGTCTACTTAGAAACTCTAACCACACACAGTGGGTATGATCATGCAAAAAGGCACATGTAAAACCAAGAAAACACAGGGAAAAACATTTTAATTATGTTGGTTTACAAGTGATTAAAGTAGGCTGTTACTTACCGAAAAGAGCAAAAGTTCCAGCAAAAACAACAGCGTCGCCATCGTTCGCGCTGCTCCTCTGCTCACAACAACGGCTGCCGATTTGTGCATGGGAAAGAAACGGAAAAAATCAGAGCCAGGGCTACAATGTGGACCACCAAGATCAAACAAATGAGATGTTTGAAGTGTTCAGATCTTGGTCCGTAGTTTACCTGCAGGGAAAAGGGATTATGTCATTTCTTGGAAAGGGAATTTCCCGTTTCATTAGAAAGCCGCTTGAAGAACATTTGTTACTTGTTGCTATGGTATCCAATCCATATTTGGTCAAAACATGAGACAGAAACATTGTCTTTTGTTGAAACGAAACTGCTAAAATCAGGGGACTTTATTGGTGAAGTCTGCGCGAGCATGCAACCTCCTTTGGGATTGTTGAGGCCGCACGCAGACTGCAGGCTATACAGGTGGGGATCGCGTGACGATGAAAAATTTGAGCATTTTGACTGTTAGGCAACATTGAGCATTTTGCTTGAAAAGTAGAGCTCAAAATAAGGTTTTTCGACGTGTAATTTATCTACCTCGTTGTATCAAAAGCAAAACAAATTTAGCATCTATAATTAAAGATGTTTAGGTTCTTTGATAAAACAAGTCAAAAAGAAAATTGTATGAAAGGTTTGATAATGATTTTTTGTGATTTTTTAAACAGGACATGAGTACTATTTCAAGACGCCCCAGAGGAAGACCAAGAGCTATGTGGATGGACAACATCGGAGATTGGGTGGGAAGAAAACATTATGGATGGCTTGTAAGAAAAGCCCAGGATAGAGGAAAGTGGAAACAATTCATAGCAGCCTACCTACAACGAGTAGACGGCACATGAGAAGAAGAAGAGTACTATTTTGGGACGCCCGGTAGCAAGCAGCAAGCTAGCAGTGTATCCACTGAGAATGGTGAGCTTGCTCCCAAACTTTATCAGATTTTAAAGCTCAATCCAAACCTCTTTTCTAGAAAGTAAAAAGGTCTATTGATCAAAAACATACATAAATGCCAGATTAATCAAAATCATTGCGAATTGTATTAATTGGAATGTATATGGTATGCTTACAGTGAATAAGACTATTTTGATATATTTTTTTTTTTTATATTCAATATGAAAATTTACAACAAAGTTACCTAAACACTACCTACAATCTACTACACCACACTACAAGGACGGGGACCAGGAGGAGCAAAATGTCATGTCTACCCCCTGGAATTAATATAAACTAAAATACAACTAATACAAACTACTATACATACGCTACAACTAATACAGATAGAAATTCTAATTATAAAAACATTTGAATAAATATTTGAGCCGGTTTCACATTAGATGTCAGGCCAAAATATAATAGTGAACAATCGGAACGCCGGCCGAGGAAACAACAACGACAACAACTGTCCCCGTCACTGCTCCCCACCCAAGGTCCCCATCGCTCGAGACACCGCTATCGTGTCTGGATTTCTAATATAAGCCTAACATCCAATGTGAAACAGGCTTGCAAAGGAATATTTGACAGGACTCTACGACAAGAAACTTTACGAAAATGGACTTAGTGGTTTGGTGACGTTTAACTAGATTTACGGTGATCTCAACTGAAGCGACCAGTTGCGTGGATGTAATGTAGAGTTAACTCGAGTATATTTCTGTTGAGGTCCTTTGGAAGGTCTTTATCGCCATATAATAAAAGTTGCGTCAAAACCTCATTTGAAAGATCGATATGTTCAAATGGTCGCAGCAAATCAAACACTCTAGCGAGAAGATTTCGACGTTCAACCTCAAAGGAGGGGCAGAGCAACAAAAAGTGTTCCGTAGTCTCGATACCATCGTTTGTAGGACATTTGGGAACTGGGAGTAAACTGGGTAAGAGAGGAACTATATGGGAATAAATTTCGTAAAAACCAGATTCCCACATCTGTCATAGCTACAGTGGCGTGGTGGCCGGGGCCCAGGGGGGTACTCATTGACTTTCAATACGGGGGGGTCCATGCCAATATTTGGGGTCCGAAATTTTATGCTCAATCAATATTTGGGGTCTGTGAATTGCAACATGGACAAAAAATCAATATTTGGGGTCCACAAATCTGAAGAAAGGAAGAATCCTGCAATTTGGGCCTGAAGTTGCGAATCATGAAATAAATGTTTAGGTATTACTCAAAAACTGAGAAAGATCAAGAAGGTCAACTTGAAATCATTCAAAAACATTTCAGGGACCCCAGAAATAGATAACAATATTTGGGGTCTCCAAAACGTTAGACTCAATATTTGGGGTCCCCAAAACATCAGGCTTAATATTTAGGGGTCAGCAAAGAAATAGTGGCATGGACCCCCCCCGTATTGAAAGTTAGGGAGTACCCCCTGGGGGCCGGGGGCACATGCCCCCTAGCGACGTGAGAACGAGGGGCGCCGAAGGCACCCAAGGTTTAGGGGGCGCCGAATGCCTGGAATCTTGCTTCACACTAATAAGAGCTAGAATGTACAGAAAAAGTGTGGGAAATATTTTGCCTCAATTTTTGATTTTGAAGGCGCCTTTTGAAGATGTTTAGATGGAATCAGAAATGTTTTTATTCGATGTGGAATCGATAACTCACTACAAACGCGTTTATAAAGTGTCTAGAGATCGTGCCATCCCAATTCCAAGGCGTTTTTACTCAAGTGTGAACCAATCAAACAATCCTATGTAGAAAAGTCAGTGTTGTGGCCATGAGAGGTATTCTTTCCACAAGGGGCGTTTTCTAACGATAAGAAGGGCATGGTCTCAAAAAAATTTTCGCTCGCTCCGCTCGCACAGAGATTTGCTCCGATCACCAAATGGTACGGTTTTTTGTTCCGACGAGAGTGCAGAAGAATCATCATCCTTTAGTTTCAAAGCAATTTCTAAAGAAGGAACCAGCCTTGGCGCATTGTGTAGGAGACGAGAGACAAAAGTCACAGTTTTCTAGGGGGGCGCCAAAAACAGGTTTTGCCCCCCAGCTAATTTTGAGCCACCATGCCAATAGCTACATACAACTGTGTGAACCAGGGATAAATAGTAGGGATGCGAAACGCGCATTGAGCTAGACTTATGACGATGAGTCCCTTGTATCCCTGCGGTACCTTGCTCACAGGGACTCATAATGAAACAGTTAAAAACCTGACCCTATCTTCTGCATTCGATTGATCGAATCTGGATCGAACGACTGCTTCGGCTCTGTTCAACGGTCACTCCTCAGAAAGGAAATGCGATAGAAACCACGGTAAGCAGACATTTAATCAACAAAACTTGGTATTCATCTGAAGAAGAAAGTTCACTTTACCTGGTGAGTGCAAAATAAGTCTTTTAATGCTGCAATTTCCATGTTTTTAAGACCAAAACATACCAGAGAAATCTTCAAGTACCTGCTGCAGCAACTTCCTTCAAATTTAGTAAGCTGCGTCAATCGAATTGAAGGTTCGAAACTGATTGTTCTTTGCCAAATCTCGCAATCTGATTGGTATGCTAGGAATCCCAGCATATTAGGCCTAAATAGGGTCAACTTTTTCAGAGTAATATTATGAGTCTCTGTTGACTGAAGCGCCATCTTGAAGTCAAAGAGCACAAGGAAACAAGAGACTCATCGTCATAAGTCTAGATAAATAGTAGGGATGCGAAACGCGCATTGAGCTGCATAGCGCGATCATGAATGCGCGACCTTTGGTCCCCTGTGGTGTTGACAGTGAAGATCAAAATGGGCGGATCCGAAAAGCTCGAGTAGCAGCGCTGGCAGTAAATGATCGTGGATTCGTATCTAAAGGTAAGGAATTGTTCAACTTTTCTGTTGTTTAAGTGCTGTAGAGCTTGTTTTTTGTTGTTGTATACTCTTTGACAGGTTTTGATGCCCAGATCGTTGTTTTGTGGAACTATTTTGTTTGCATCATTTTAGGCCAAAGAATACATCTCAGCTTTGCCGATCACGCTTTGCTAAAAAAGTCGACTTCCCCGTGTGATCCCGTCTTTCAGTGTTTGATATTTACATTGGGGATGTCCTTATGAGTATTTTTATTGCAAAACATTTTTGAGCTACGTTGAGCTGTGTGCGTGCGATCGCTTTTTCTGGAGGGCCTACCTTCCACTGTAAACCAAAATACAAATCGGCAGCTGATTCAAAGCACGTTTCATAGTTTGGCGGTCTGGGACGAGTAATGAATGGCATCCCATTGCAGTGCAACTTCTTTTTCAAAACCATTGCGTTTCGCATCCCTACTATTTATCCCTGGTGTGAACAGCCTCTCTTTGTGTTGCAAATGTTGTCAACACTTTACGATCTGGCATTTTCCTTCCATTATTAACATTTCTCGATTCACCAAGCCTACCCATTTTTCTGCCAGACTTACGACGTGATTCCTTGTATTCGCTCAAAAGTTTAAGTCTGATTTTGTATTCAATGATGCGTAAAGAGTATAGCTCTGGATGAAGTTTTCCAATGCATTATTTCACAGTCACGCCCTTTAGTAATGAAAACGAACATTTTGCCCTCTATGAAATGTTTTATCATAGAAATATTAGATCAAAAATAAAATTTCAAGATGTAATTGATAATTAAATGTTGGCAATTTTTCAAACGAGAGTACTTTTTGGGGCATCCGCAATGTGTGCCCAGACCTGGAGACAATTAAAAAATCGATTTTTTCAAAAACGATTCCTTTAATTTTTCTCTTATTAACAATGCTCTGAACTCTCTGAAACTGAAAACCATTTTTTTTTCTATGTCTTATGGTTTTTTTCTGTGAATTTATAAAGTTGTGAAAATCTTCAGTTTTGAATCCAATATGTGATCCAGCTGCTTCTGAAAAACTACTCATTTCTATTAAATCAATTGAAACTGTTATACTTGTCCAAACCATTTACACTATGGCTTATCTGAAAGAGGTTAGCTTCTTTTACTTGAAAGGAATTTAAGACGAGCTTAAGGAATTAAATTTGATTTTTTACAATATTAAGATTATTTCATAAAAACACAACTTTTGATTTTCATGTTTTAATTGATGCATCTAAAATACTGTTTCTAAAAAGTTCACAGTGTTTCACACCAAAGCCGATAGATTTTCCTCTAAGTATAACCATTCAAGGATAGAAAAATCAATGAGTTTCACGTGCGTTCACGTGGGAAAACATGGATTATATGATTTGCTACCCTAAATCATATGGGCTTTTCGAGCTACCATTTATGGGGGATGCTTTCTACTCCCTCTCAAAACTGTCTTAGACTCGCCAGAACTCAATACAACTTGGCACAGTTACAGAACAAGCAATTTGTAACTTGTAGCGTAATTGGAGTGTGGTTGCCACGCTTTGTGACGTCACAGTAACGTCACAAAGTTGAACATCTCTGAAAATCAGGCTTCAAAGTTAAATTAGTGTTGAAAGAAGATTCTGCATGAACTTTAAGCAGTTTTTGGCTCAATTTTTCAACATATTTGATGATAGAGTATTATTTTATTGAAAATGACGATTTTGAACTGATATGTTGGCAGAAATTAAACCAATTCTGATGACGTCATTTGTGCTGCTAATTTGTGCTATGTAATAAGAGACCAAAAGAACCTGCAAAATGGTGATAACCTATTACAAATGTATCATTACAGTGTTTTCATTGAAAAAGTTTGAAGAAATTCAAAAAAATAGCTAATTAGTTCAAAATGGCAGCCAAAATGATGTCATTATAAAAAAATGCTGATGTCATAAAATTCCAGAAATTCCGGGATCAAAATGAAGCCCTTTGTTTGCTGATTCATTTGCCATATAATACTTCATAATTCAATCAAATCTTTCCATTGAAATAATTGAAAATAATGATTTTGCTGCTACCTCCTTCCGAGATTAGGTCCCAGTCCCCCAAGATCGCCTCAAAACTGAAATTTTAGAACACAGCTGAATCGGGCATGCAATTGCGCATCTAATGATCCCCTCCCTCGATATATATGACAATATTTGAAAAAGTTATGAATTGTTTCCCGAAAATGAGATCCTGGGCACATAGTGATCCTGTGCTATAGAAAAATTACAGGTTATTGTCACGAATACTCATGGTTAAACTACCACGTTTCTTTATTGTTTAAGCAGCCCTTGGCGTCGTTCTGATATCAATCGTTCGCAGCAAAAAAACGTTTAAATAGCAAAGAAAGTCGCAAAAACAGCAGAAACAGCAATTGTGGCGAAACTCGTTGCTACCATGGTTGCACCAGCAGGGCGTCGTGTTGTTGTGCCATTTCTTGTCGGCATCATTGTAGAATTGGTCTTTGGAATCATCTTTGTGGTGCTTGGCGCTTTTGTAGTGTTAGGGCCAACTTTGTAAAATCTGTTATGCAAGCCATATGGGGCATTATTGGGGTTCTTGACAAGTGCCACTTGTGACAAATCTTTAGCATTCAGAATAACCATGAAACTTGTCCCAGCTGGTGATGAAATTGGACCAGCTGAAATAATGACTCCTTCATCTTCTCCTACTGCATCATCGGCTTGGACAAATACTGGCTCATGTGGGTAATAACCTGCAGGAGGGTCCCAGTAAATGACTTGTTTTGTCTTGACATTCAATTTGGCTATCTTTGCACCACGATACAGGGCATTGTGCACGAAATATGCGTATGTGTAATCTTTTTGATGGAAACGATCGTAGTTTATGACAGGGAATTCAGCTTTACCGTACTGCTGTTGCTCGGTCAAGGACATGCTCTTTGTAGGGTCATACAACCACGTACGTTTGTTTATGGCAATACGCATGAAGGAGGAAGACCAGTTATAATCTGCAAAATAGAAACATATTTTCTTTTCAGTGCCTTTAAGTTAAAGAACTTTCTTCAATTAATTCACAAAAATGTTAAACGTTGTCAATTCATTCATTTCTTTTTCTGACTTTCAAGATCAAAACTATCTTGACCAAATTTCCAAATAAAATGCACAGTTGGTGGCGGGGCACATGCCCATTACCTTGTCCTTTCCAGCTATGGCAGCCACAGAATACTTGTATTTCATTGTAGTTATTTGTTTTCATCTGTGATATAAAAAGAAAAAAACCTTGATCGAGCACTTCCTCTGTATGGCTCTGTATATGTAGGCTTATTAACGACTGTGAAAACTTTTACTTTGGTTAATTCGTCTTTGGACATCAATAGACAACATCGGAGTATTTTGGGGGGCTTACAAATCTATTTTGGCAAAAGTTATATGTGATGGGATGGGAGTCATACAACCTGGCTGCACTTGTGAACCCTTAAGTTAAGCGAAACCGGCCTGTAGCATGACTTATGAGATGCTTGTTGATTTCTCTCTACTATGCACAACCTTGCTCACTGTGGGAGGAGACATTCCCCTTGCGGCTTTTAATAGCACTTGCGTGATGGTGCAGTTCTGGGGGTACGGTTAACTACAGGTGAATAACAAGTGTTACTTGTCTCACACGATGCATGCCTTAATCTTGGAATTGGAATTCAACCTACCCATGAGTTTGTTACCAAGCAACTTGGACCCCGCATTCAGTGCTCCCTCCCTCCCCCTAGCCGTGAGACATCAACTTATACATACCTGCAATGGCTTCTTTGATGAGTGGCATTTTCGCCAATCCATCAGCATTATCATAGGCCAGTGTATCGAGGTATACATGAGTGGTATCTTCGAATGCGTTTAAGTCATGTGTAAACAATTTGGCATATGGCAAATACACGTGATGCACTTTGGACATGTTTTGTCTCTCGAAGATGAGAATGCTTGTGTTAACTTCGGGGTGCCAAGCATATGAGTATATGAATCCTGGCTTAAGTGATCCAGTATTTTTCGAAACTTGGCAGTAGTCATACCTGATGTCAGAACGTAAGAAATTTTTACGAATCTATGTATGTGTGTATGTTTCCATTTGCTACTAAAACTTAAATATTCACAATATTTTAAAAGCTAAGAATAGATAAATTGCGATCCTTATACGAGTTAAATAAATACATATAAAAGCACTCCTGTATCTGTAGTGGCAGGGATAGCATCAAAAGGTCGACTTGACCTTATAAACGTAACGGTCCCCTCAGAGGTAACCTATTGAGAGGGCACCAAAATAGCCCCCAAAGGGCATTTTACAGAGCCAATAGAAATTTGTCTGTACCATGCAAGAGAATCAGTCTCTAATGCCTTGGCTGTCTTTGAAAGTAAACCTAATCAAAAGAGATGGAAAAAGAAGTGTATGAAGCCATGCGAAGCAGCTTCACGAGAAGCTATTTTGTCTTGAAGGAGGAACAGGGGAAGAAAAGGAGAAGAAAAGGAGCACGCTGCATAAAGGAAGAAAATGAGGTAGAAAGGAAAAAGGGAGGAAAGAAGAAATGCAAGAAGAAATGAAAGCAAAAGGAAGAATGAAAGAAAAGAACAAGGAGACGAGGAAGAAAAACAATGGAAAGGGGAAGAAGACAGGATGAAAAGAGAAACTAAAGATAGAAAATGTAATGCGGTAAGCAGGAGAGAAGGAAAGCAGAACAAAAGAAATGAGCAATGTATGGTTGTGTTCTTCTAGTGCTCACATGCGTTGGGCAGTAGTTCAATGCTTTGAAGTCTTTGAAATCGGGCACAAGAAAACATTGATAAAATAATACCTAGAAGAAAGCATTTTAGATTGAGCTCGCTTTGCAGAAACGTAAATATTTTTTCCAACACTGGAGAATTCACTCACCATGATGAATTCATTGAAATAAAGTCATTATCTTTAATGCAAGTTAACATCAATGCAAACTGTTATTAAAAAAATCTGATAACAATACAAAGGGGTGGCACAAAATGTTGCTTTGTGATTTTTTCCACATCTATCTTCAATAGACATTCATCATACTCTTAAAAGATTTTGCGATGGAAAATAGCACTTGCTGGCAAATGGTGGGGACATTGGGGACAAGATGTCCTGTGCAACTAACATGATTGTTCGTATCTCCTTTGTCTTTGATAAAAACCTATTTTGCATCAAAGAAAAATCCCAAAAATTTCCATAAAATCCTATAGCTTTAAGAAACCTCCTAACAGTGGTTTAGGATGTCGTTTAAGATTGAAAGAAAGTAAAAGAACGAGGGGTATTTCACTCCCAAGAAAATCTCGGACACCTGTGACAAAAATCCTTTTGCTCTCTATAAAAATCAATCAAAAGTCCTTGAAAATTCGTTTGTTCTGAAAAATCTCGTACCCATTATTGACGTAGTGAACTGCCCAACCAAATGAGGGAGCTATCGGTAATCTGATATATATTCAGTGGTGTAGAGCTGGGGGGCTCAGCCCCCCTAGTTATTTTTTCCGTAATTTTGGGGGGCTTTAGCCACCCTAGTTATTCTGAAGAAATTTTGATTTTCTTAATTTGTTTCTTATGACCAAAATGACAGAACAAGGTAATGTTATATTCTTTTAAAGAAGAGATCCTGGTTTCTGGTTTGCACCAAGATGAGATCTTCAATGATTGTCAAGCTCTTATCTTCCTTGATGTTTATAACCATAAATGGGTCTCCTGTACATCTATGGGGTGCCGTGCCACTAATGTTACATCAAAATGGCTTCAGAAACACAAAATTGCAAATGACAATAGAACAAGGAAGTGCAAACAGACATCATAAGTGGCAAGGCGATGGGGGCATGGGGTGCCCCCCACTTGTTTCAAAAATGGTCCTCGATATTCCTTTAACACGGAAGAGAAATGAATGGGTATAGGTTCGGTGAGAATTTTTCCGTAAAATGCCAAATGCTAGAAGGAGATTACATAATTGAACTGTGTTGTCAAAGCTTCGGCAACGCTTCGGCAATAGCACTGGTAAATATGGAGTCAGAGGATGCCTTCTGAGCCAAAGAAAAGGATGTTTGTTCAAAATTTTTCTTCATGCTCTGATTTGTAGGATAAATGTCAGTTGTCACAAAACTATCAAGGTTTCTTGTTGCTAATGGCAAGCATGATATTGGGAGATGCATTCTAAGCCAAAGTAAAGGATGTTTCTTCTAAAATTTTCTTCGTGCTCCGATTTATAGGATAACTGTCACAAAACTATCAAGGTTTTTTTCCTCGCTGCTAATTGCAAGCATGATATTGAGAGATGCATTCTACGCCAAAGTAAAAGGCGTGGCCCCAACAAATTTCCTGGTACCACATCTCTTTCTCTACCTGAGCCCCCCTAGTTATTAATCTAGCTCTACACCACTGTATATATTACAGATGCATTTTGCTCATATTGAAGAGAAAATGCTTTGAATTATTCAATTAGAGGAAAGACGGCTATATTCGCTGTAACATTAACACGAGGAAAAGGCAGAAGCAGCAGTTGGAGTATTAAAAGGGCTGTACAACCCGCCCTCTCTGCGTGGCTCTGCGTGTCAAATTATCGAATGTGTTTAGGCTAAACACTGCATAGCTAATGGCGATTATACACAGAGAATATAGTAATCCAAAGTATCTGCGACAATCTTGGTGATCGAAAGTTTGGTAGGGGACTTGCTCTATTTTTCTAACGCCGAACATTTGAAAGTTTTAATGGATATCAAAAGTTCCATCACATTTCATAGAGATAGACAATAAAAGCACTGCAATGAAAATCACGTAGAAGCTGTGATGAAACTGGCCGCCATTAAACACTCAAGGCCTTAGTCGCATGCGCGGGTAGTCCCGTAATTTCCGATGGTTTACGAAAATCTCGTACAGCCCCTTTAAGCAGCCTTGATTACCATGTGCTATAGTGGCTGGCTTAACAAGGAGAAAAGTTTATGAAGAAACCTCTTCGCTGCTAGCTATATTTTCCCACTAACTCAGCTGACGACATGTAAAGTATTTCTTGGAAGGGTTTCTCAATTGACTGAAACTTGTTCTCTGTCGCAAAATTTAGAAGAACTGTAGACTTGCCCCAAGTCTATTTCATCAGAAAAATTTCATCAACAAAATTATACTTTCATCAGATAGACTTATCACAGTTGACGAAATAGACTTGGGGCAAGTCTAGAAGAACTGCGATCACTGCGATTCATAGAAAATGAGAAAATGAGTTGAGATAGATATAAGAGGCTAGGCGATGCGCTGTGAAGGAAAAACCACATGAAAATAATTTCTCTACATACCGATAAGACGTCTGAGGTACAAGTATGAATTTCTCAGTTGTTTGTATGTAATGTGTATATCCAGGCATCATATCCCTCTGTGCTTGACTCAACGGTGAACTGCAAAAGGACGTGTTATACTTTCCAAGAACATGTCGTGCCTCAAGAGTGCGGTTTGGGCCTTTCATTTTGTACACTGCTACTGCCAGCTCAAGGTTATTGAATTTCGTAGCATTGTCAGACAACTCGATATCAAGTGTTGATGACCAAATGGTACCATCTGGGTCCCTTTGTTCATGAGCTGGGTTATCTGTTACTTCACGATGCTCTGTGAGGATCTTGAACCATGAGGGGAAATTCAAGTCACGTATTTTTGGGAAATACCAACCCAAGCTCAGTTCAGGTCTGCTTTTTACCTCGGTTGGGCTGAAGAAGGACTCAGTCATTGCAAGAATTGGGTCACTGGGTCGTGACTTCCAAAAGCTGACAGTAGGTGAAACATAAAGGGTTTCATTCCATCTCATTCTGGCATTCTTCATATACGCTGCTAGGGAGATATCAGAAAAAATTGTATGCCAGCCAACTTTGGACTCACTCATGTTGTAATTGAAATGCATCCAAATTCTGTTCGGTTTTGTATCAAATCGTTTATTTGAATAGGTGATGTTGTTTCCCTCAATTTTATATCTACCGACCATCGGAATACAGTCGAATAAATGTGATATATACTCGTACCTTGCTCCTAGAATAAATTGTAATTAGACTCTTTAGACTTTATTACAACCATGCATCATCATCATAATCATCATCATCATCATCATCATCATCATCATCATCATCATCATCATCATCATCATCATCATCATCATCATCATCATAATAATCATGATCATCATCATCCTCGTCGTCATCGTCATCGGCATCGTCATCGGCATCGTCATCGGCATCGTCATCGTCATCGTCATCGTCATCGTCATCGTCATCATCAGCATGATCTTGAGATATGCAAACAGTTGGATTGTTCTCAAACTCGAAACTTCCCTTGTATTGCAAAACCCGCCCCTCTAGGGGCACATAACTGCTGGTGAATGGTAGTAAGTACCCCCCCCCCCAACAGATTGGCAGCTGATTGTCTTATACTACTCTTCTGATGAGCTGCATTTACTTAATTTTATTAACAGCCAGTTAAGGGTACTAATGCAAGTCAGTTAACTCCAATTTTAGGTTAGTTTGGTTTGATGAATTTACTAGGAGAGAAATTATTCTCGAACATCACGATTTTTCAATTACAGTGGAACCTCCATATAACGGACACATGTATGAGAAATGTTATTGTAAGGAAGAAAATATGTCCGTTGTTCGGAGGTGTCCGTTGCATAGAGGTACAGAGACAGGGAGGCACAGAGGTTGCAAACTGGTTCTCTGTCGAAGAGTGAAGAGATTTAAAAGGAAAGGGCGGTCAAGGCAACTTGGGACAATTCGAGCACACTGCTGACTGACTGAGAATGTTCCTCTTGAATGTTGATATCAACTTGCAGCAGATAGGAATTCATGGTGTTTGGTGTATTAACGCAAGATCATTCCTGTTGAGAGCTAAAGAACTAAGAACTGTAAGAAAACAAATGAAAGGAAAGTGCAAAAAGATGCACAGGAAACTGTTGGTGACTGGCGGTAATAGTGATGGTAAAAATGTGACTGGAAGATAAAAATGGCACCAGGAAATTTCGCAGGTAGTAAAAACGGGGCCCCTATCGGTGGGGAGGTGAGTACTTCATTGTTAAATGATACTCTGAGTGCGGCTCATAAGGGTGGGTTTTTCCTCTGAAATTCCCTACATATGGGTCTGTTTTGTAATCATAATTCTGATAGATGGGTAGTTTTTTGAGAATGTTCTCCTCAATGGGTCCCATAATGATAATCCGCACCAAACAACTGATCAGCAGGTCGAACCACGTTCACAATTTTATAAATAAAACAACCTTATCTACCTAGCCTTATCTGTATCAAATCCATTCATACAAGGAATTTTTACACAGGCTTTTGTATCTACTTAAAGTGAATCAACTGAGCTAAGTAGAGGCAATCTATAAATAGGACAAAGAAAACTCCTACGCACGTTATTGTTCCTCTTGCTAAACAATATCCACTAACGTCTCGAAATCATCAAATACAATAGGCTAATAATAGAAAACCCAGACTCCTTCCGCGCGGGGCTTTTATCTCCGTTGATTCTCTTTAAGTATTTGACTAAATTTCTTTAGACAATCTTATCACATATTACCAACCAGTAGTTTACATGTAACTTTTTTTTAGATAAGAACCTACCTTGAATTTCAGGATGAATAGGTTCTTCTGTAATGGGGAGAAATTAGAACATTTTAGGCCTTAGGTTCTTATAAGTGGGTGGTTCTTATATGCGGGTTTTTACTGTATCAATGTTACTTCATCAATGCTGGACATCAAAAAGTCTACTTCTAAATTACTGCGAACAAGCCATTTTTAGTTGTTTTTGCGCAATTCTGGATTAATTCCTAGCTTCAGCATGAACTAAGTCACTATAAGATGATAAAAAGGATTGCTGTTGAGAAACGATTTCCATTGCACATTTTTGAAAAAGAGCTTCAAAGTGTACAGAAATGCTTTCATGTTATCTTTCAGATATTCATGATTCCTGGAAGATAACTAAATTTCGAAAAGTTGCACTTTGATTCTAGGGCATCAATCATGTTATAAAGCCATTGCCAATGAAGTAAGTTGCTAGCGATTTTCTTGAAGCTAGATAGTTAAAATAAACACAGCAAGGAAAAGTTAAAAGTAGTTATATTTGTGAATTTTCCCAATTCTCTGCTTGAATCAAATTTTTGACAAGCCCCGCGTTCCTAGCCTGCGTGCAGACTCTACTGATTTGTTTTTATTTCAGAGAGGTTCTCCTCCAGAGAGGTTCTCCTCCGCGTGACCAAAAACAAGGATTTGGTCGCTGTTGCGCAGACTCTACTGGAGGAGAACCTCTCTGAAAAGAAATCAGTAGAGTCTGCACGCAGGCTACGCGTTCCCTGCAATGATCGGTCTTGAGTGGGCTCATATGGAGTCAGGTGCTGGACAAATTGGGTGACTTCACTTCGTGGAGTCGAATTGCAGATCGGCCAGGGGGAGGGGATAGAGGTTTAAATTTATTCATTGTATATTTCGTGATGTCTGGTATAACGAACAGACATACCATGAAAGCTCTATTTATTGAGCCAGCTTATTTAATTTCAGACACTCCAAAGGGGGCCTTAGAAGAGAGGGGGGGGGGGGGCTTATTTAAAATATTTGCTCAGAGGGGAGGGGCTATTAGAGAGGGGGCTAAAAAGACCTTTTACGGTATTGTATCCGATTGTTAGTGAGTTGAGTGTAAGTAAAGAAAAGTAAAACGTTATCAAAACATGCAGAACAATATCATCTTCTTCGAATCTTTTCCTTTGAAGCTTTTTATCCTTCAAGACTCAAGCAACTCTTATGCGAATTATACGTATTTTTTATAAGAAACCGCTACTTATAAGAAACTCAGACTCTCAGATCGCCAAAAAATTAAGAAACTCTTGCATGTTTTTCTTTATTCTCACTTGTTTCCTGTATCATATGATTCGGAAAGTACTCGAGTAAAGTCTCTAAACATTGTTTTGATTTTGAAATGTTCAGGAGGGCACAGATCTGATAATTTAAGGAATACGTGTTTGTATTTTTGGGAGCAACTTTACGGCTAATAATTGTTTATGTTAGCAACTATCAAGAACTATTCAAATCTATCATCTCCACAGAAATCGCACAATGAAGTGCGTCTAAATATATCTAATTACATCAGCAACTACTGAAACACAACAAGACGCAAATGATAAACAGAATCTGGGAGATTGTTTGGTATATCATAAAAGCAGGACTCATGGGACCGGACCCAGGGGTGTGGGGGTTCTTGGCCAAATTTTGGGTAGGGGTCTGCCGCGAGCATCTTCAAAAGGGTACCGTTAGCTAGACCAACTTTTACGAAAATGGTACCCTTGGCTAGACCAATTTGACCATTTCCTCGACCAATATTGTCAAATTTTTGTGCCAAATATGATATAATGACCGTTCGCTAGACCAATATTGTCAAAAATGATACCCTTGGCTAGACCGTTGCTGGCCAGGCAGTCGTTGATTCTGTCTATTCTGTCTATTCTTGTTGATCATCCATAAAGAACCATCTTTAATCCAGACAGGAACGTAGGAAGCATCTCAGACTTGGTGGAGGGGCACGACACTTCAAGGGCACCTTTTTCATTACCCTGAAAGGGCACTTCCTGAAAATAAAAAGGGCACTTCTTTGTTTATTGCAAAATCTTTGGGGGCACGTGCCCCCAGTGGCTTCCCTCCGGTCCCTACGTCTCTGAATCCAGACCAAAAAGGGGAAAGACGAAGAAGAAGCTTTTCTCCCAGTGAGCTTCCTGCAGGTAAACTGTTAAGAAACTTTGAATACTCAAATCTGATAGTTTCAAGAAACTTCAATTTCTTAATTTCTTTTAAAAATACTGCTAAACTGGCTGGTTAGCCACTGGGGGAATGGGGGAATGGGAGCCCCCCCCCCCCACTTTTCTCTATGGTCACTGTTCCACTTCTTCTAAATCCGTTGAGAAAATGTCGAAGGAGGGGTGAGGTAGGTACCTCTAGGGTACCTCTACAGTTTGATAGACACATAAGAGTGTTTCATGACGGTTAGAAGGGCGTTTCCTGAGTATATGAGTAAAAAGGGCGTTTGCATGATCAGCTGTGTTCCGGTGAACCAACGAGGAATTATCCAAATCTCTAAAAATTCGTCTTAAAACTTCAGGGATGTAGGGTCCAAATTTTCTTGTGGAGGCAACTCTGAAGACGCCATTTTAAATCTGGAGCATATAAAAATGAAGTGAATGTTGCAGCAATACTGTCAATCAAAGCGCCTCGACGAAGAGCCATGTGAAGCGAAGCGCCTCGACGAAGAGTCATATCATTCAAAGCGCCTGCCTCGACGAAGAGTCATGTCAATCGCAGCGCCGCGACGAAAAGACTTGCTCCACTCCCTCGACGAAGAGTAGACTGCCGAGACGAAGTCAAAAGCGACTCGACGAAGAGGGGAATGCCCCAACGATCTATGAATCCTGCCTCCCCGATCTGCAATTCGACTCCACGAAGTGAAGTCACCCAATTTGTCCAGCACCTGACTCCATATACACAGAACTTGCACACGATAGCCAATGATTTGAATCAATGTACCTGATATATGCGTGAGGTCATAAATCGGTACATAAATTCAAACATTTCATATTATCAAGGGCCCGCTTTTTAAAATTCTGAGGGGGCCCGGGTGGCGATCGCCACTTAGCCACCCGGGCCAGTCCGCCCCTGTAAACAGCAACGAAAAAACCAATCTAAGTATGTAATAACAGAAAGACAGCAATAAACAAAATGTATAATATAGAATGAATAAAACTAATTTCGACTATACATCGTGCTAACTCTCTTTAGTCATTGACATAGGACTGGGAAAGGGGTAGTGGTTATATGCAATTGGCATTATCATCTGAGCGTAATTCAGTAATTCAATAGAGACGTTTTTATGAAACTACACACAAGCTACAATGCCTGCCAAAAGTCTTGGAACACCTTTGCTATTTTTGCTTTTTTTTGCGATTTCCCCCTCTCCCCCTCAGAACAATGTTATTCTGTGATGACAAAATGGGGATGGCAGGACGATTCGCGACTCTGATGGTATGCTAGGATAATAACCTTGCAAATCAGCATTGTTTTGGGGGTGATGGGGTGTTTAAGCCTAATCGCTATGGTTAGAACTACGGATTGTCAAGAAATGGCCTAAGTGTTCCAAGGACTTTTGGCAGGCATTGTACAACTGATAAAATGAGGATTTGACTACGCACCATCGATATTTCCAAAAGATGCACAATCTTGTCGCAACAAATCCCCAGATAACCATGATGGAATGCTTCCTGTCATGTCACTGAGTACTTCGTTATTTGCCTCTTTCGTTGTTTGCTTAAAAATGTTCTTGAAATTCGGGTCGGCAGCACTGAGACTTAACGGTGGCATGAATGCTGCCGCAAATAAGATGAAAATCATGCCCTCCATCATCAATGCTGCAAAAGACAGCAGGATGATAACCTTGTTCACTGCACTTGCTGTCTATATGATCTGTGATTGACATTCCTTTCCGCCAAATGAAATTATTACTCAGAAAGATTTTCGTTTTCAATGAACGAGGAAGTCTTTGATCATACAATATCAGCTGCTGTTGGTTGACCTGATTGATACCGCAATTCAAATTGAAAGTGAATCAAGGTAGAGGCAATCTATGAATAGGACAAAGAAAACTCCTACGCACGTTATTGTTCCTCTGGCTAAACAATATCAACGAATGTCTCGAAATCATCAAATACAATCGGCTAATAATAGAATACCCAGACAACAAGGACAAATAATGTTACAATAGGCGCTGTTTTGGGGAATCACCCGAATTATTTCGCAAACCTCGTGAAGCATAAACTTGAATAGAAATTCAAAGACTGAAAAAAACAGTAACATTGACAAAGTTGGTCATCATGGGACATCGTTCCTCATCTACAAGAAACTCTACAACTCAATTCATAACTTTGACATTCAAAATAATAGTTCATTCATCGGCTAAATGATGCCCTTGGGCATTGATGCATTTGTTGCATCTTGCAAGCATTCCCTGAAATGCATTTAAGATAAAGTCTCTTGGGATGTCTCTACACTGGCGTCTGATCGCATTCTTCAGTTGATCAATCGTCGTAGGCTGCATATTTCTTTGCACATCCCAAATCTTGGTCTTGAGGTAACCCCAAAGGAAAAAATCTAAAATTGCCAGATCTGGTGATCTTGGAGGCCACAAGAAATCTCCACGCTTTGAGATCACTTTTCCGGGAAAGCGACCATGGAGATATTGCATTGTCTGGTTACTCGTATGAGCCGGGGCCCCATCTTGCTGCCACCACACATTCTCCTGATTTATGTTTAAGGCTGCGAATTCTCTCTGAATAACATTATACCGAATAATGCGTAGATACTCTCGTGAATCTAAATTTCCGTTAACAAAATGTGGGCCCAAAATTCTGCCATCGCCTGTCAAACCAATCCATACCAATACTTGCCCGGCCCCTTGCTGACGATGAATATAATGACCATCAGGGTGACCTTGTCCATAGGGGCTATAGTTTATAACATTATGCGTGTTCACCTCAGAATTTAACGAAAATATGGCTTCATCGGATGTGATCAAATTTGACAAAAATGTTTGATCTTCCTCGCATTTCTGAATAAACCAATGGCAAAACTCTAATCTAAGGGCAGGATCGCGGGGAAGTAATGCTTGCTGTTTAACGAGGACATAAGGATGAAAGTTGATGTCCTGACGTACAATCCTACTAAAGGAACTTTTTGATATTCCAAGACCATTTCTTCTCGCAGAAGATTTATGCGAACCATCTCTGTACACACCCAAACACGTTGATCTTTAGTTAGCTGAACCATTGTGAGCAAGACTGAATCAGAGAGAAGGGGAAAGAGAAAAGAAAGGCCTTAAATACCCTTTTCCGTCGAAAATATAGGCATGTTTTTGGCTTATTAACCTCAGGGACAGTAGACGCAAAAATGGCGCGCTAGTTTAGTGAACGTGCAAACAATTTTCAAAAATCAAGGCTCGTTTTCAGCAGAGTCCTAAATCTATTTATAAAGTTTCTTTGACAAAAAATAAGTAAAGTCAAGATAGTGAAATCTTTTGATATCACAGCACAGCACAACTATTGAAAGAAATAAAGCATCAGTCGCAAGATGTCCCTTTCAAAAGGTGATTGCAACATTAACCAAATGTATCTACCCTTGGGGACATTTGCCTGTAGTTAATGAACTAAACTCAAATGTCTACTCGCATTGGATATCTAGTACGTAGAAGCACTTTTCATTAATAAATAGAACTCGCTACTTTTTATTGACACCTAGATGCAAAGCAATTTGTGATTGCAGACAAAGGGAATTCCATGCTCGGTTGGTCAAGACATAAAGAAAAACAAAGCAAGCCGCAAAAATTGCCCTGAAACCCGGGTCGCTAGCTCGGTCGTTGTGCATTCCAGAAATGGTTTTAAAGAGCAAATATTAGCACAGATGTCACAGATCGAAAGAAGAAGGACATATCTAAACTTCTGCCTCGGGCATTTTGTTTTTTTTTTCATGCAGAAGCTGAGCAGTAAGTGTTTTAATTGCCCCTAAAAAGTACGAGAATTGAATCCCCTCCCAATTGGCTTCTGCACAAAAGAGATAAAATGCCCGAGGCAGAAGTTTAGATATATCCTTCTTCTTTCGATCTGTGCTAATATTTGCTCTTTAAACCATTTCTGGAATGCACAACGACCGAGCTAGCGACCCTTGTTTCAGGGCAATTTTTGCGGCTTGCTTTGTCTTTGTTTATGTCTTGACCAACCGAGCATGGAATTCCCTTTGTCTGTGATCACAAATTGCTTTGTATCTAGGTGTCAATGAAAAGTAGCGAGTTAGTATTGTAATATTATCTGTCCTCGTTTACCCAGACGCCTTCCGCGCGGGGCTTTTATCTCCGTTGATTCTCTTTAAAGGCCCCCATTAGCCTTGTTTGAAAAATGAGATCATGCACGTAGCTTGCTTCATGAAGAAATAAAAAGTTAATTGCACCCCATAAACATTTCCCTTGATATTTTCGTATCCTTACAAAGAAGCGAGAAAGATTTTCATACCTTTATCAAAAATCCACCGCAGCTGTTCCCAGGATTGAAAATGACCGCTCCTTATAGTAGGAACTTGGTATTTTCCGAAAATGCATTTAATTTTTTTTAAGACTTCAAGGAGTGTTGGAAAATAGTAAAAAAAAAGACAAGGAAAAATGAAGTTTTTATACCCATTCTTTCCTGACACGTAGGCATAGACAATAGAAAGACAATAGGATGATGCCGCATTGGGAGTTTTGCCATTTTGGTCAAAGTCTTGTTCATTTAAATTCTTGGCGATTGTGTCTTCTTAATTTCTCTCATTTTTGGGCTTTTCATTTTTATTCGCTTTCTAAAATTCTAAAATTAATATTATGTGCACTATTGCAGTATAATCTTACAGCTATTTTGTATTTAGGCTAGAAGCATTCTTGGCTTAGGTACTTTTTTCATTAAAATGATTATAATTATTCATCCTCATCCTTGTAAATTCACAGCCAACAGCAATACTGATTAGATAAGGACTGCATGGTCTACATAGGTAAAATGGAGAATGTTTGGAGTAACATACGCGACAGAGAAAATGTGAGTGAATTTCGTGTAAGGGCCTGTTTATGAGGCGGGCTGGCCTGTTAGCGAGCTGGCTCGCCTTCAGGTGAGATCCTACTTACCTGGTCACAGCTGGCACGTGACACAGGCTCGGCTGGTTCGGGGCTCGCTCACTATCGAATCTCTCATATAAAACCGAGCTGGCTTGGATGCTAGCCAGCTAGCTAACGGGCCAGCCAGCCTCTTATAGTCAGGCCCTAAGTCATGAATCACAAATCCTTTTCCAGGTACAACTATTTGTACTATTCTCCTTTGTTGTTGCGACTGATGATTCAAAAGTTCACGATCTATCGTTTCTCTGCCATGAACACTAGACCATCTACATATCTAGATATCTATATATCCATGAACACTAGACCATATATATAGCATTCGATCCAAAGTGTTCTGTATTAAAGAAGAGAAAAGGGAGCACATGCATGCTTATTTTGGAGATGTGGCACGACTTTATCACTCTTACCACATTTTTACTATATTTGTTTAATCAGCGCCATGTCAATGCATCTTTTATTCTTTTCAAAGGCAAAACACGGAAAATTAAAGTCTACAGGTACTTTGGAAAATGTCCATGATACAAATCATGACTAGGCCCTTTTTCAAAACCTCTGGTTTTGGGTGCACCGTAAATTTTGACTTTGCGAACCTGCATCTCCGGTGTTTGGTGGACGATTTCTAAATGCAAGGTACGTGCATCTAAGTTGAACATTGATAAATTTAGCTGTGAAGTCGGGGAGCAATGGTATCTTTTTGCTTGGTTCCTATTTTAAGTCAAAAGGGGGTATTTTTTTCTGAGACACCCGGTATAAGTACTCAATAGCTAGCGAGCAACCAGGATTTCTCCTTTTTCGGTGCAAACAGAAACATTTTTAAATTATCAGAAAATTCGAGAAAATTAAAAATTACCACCGCCGGAAATCGGACCACGTATCTCCTGCTTTCCGGGCAATTTATATATATAAGCGATGAAGCACATTCCGGTTTATACCCATCAATTCATCACCAGACAGCATTGTTCTTTGTTTCAATATCTGAAATTCATTCCAACGGCACAGGTGGTATATCCATTGAAGCTACTTTTTCCAGGATAGGTCAAATTTGATGCGACATGATTTTCTTAATTTTGTTATTATTGTGTGCAACACAGGCTAGAAAAACCCCGTTCCAAATTGAAACAGCTTTCAGGACACAAGAAGGTGCATACATGAATACACAGTCTGTCATCCTGCGCGGAAAGATGCGTAACAACTTGCAGCGAATTTGCAGTGAACAGTAGAACTTGCAATGAACAGTAGAATTGGCAATTGACAGTAAAGGTTGCAATCAACAGTAGAATTTGCAACGATCAAAAGAACTTGCCATGAACAGTAGAATTTGCAATCAACAGTAAACCTTGCAATCGACAGTAGAATTTGGAGCAAACAGTAAAAATTGCAACGAACAGTAAAAGTTGCAATCGACAGTAAACCTTGCAATCGACAGTAAAACTTGCAATCGACAGTAGAATTTGCAACCAACAGTAAAAGTTGCAATGAACAGTAAAACTTGCAATGAACAAAAATTTGCAATCAATAGTGAAACTTTTAATCAACAGTGAAAATCGCTTCAGGCATCTGAAAGTTTTGCATGTGACACAAAAAATTGCGATAAACAATATAATATACTGCTTTAGGCAGTAAAAGGTGTAATTTTCTTGTTATGTGCATTAAAAATTGTTTTGTGCATTAAAATTTGCCATGAGCATGTCCCCCTATGGGACTCCGTATTATCATTCTTGCAATTTGTCCGTCGTAGTTGGAACTCGATGACATCATGTCCTTTTCAGCTATGGCAGCCATCCTGAATATTGATTTGCAGTTGCAGGTTATATACTAGTTGTTTGTGATAAAGGACTGTGCAAAATTTATTTTATGACATTGCTGGTGCAAAATGTAACGGACAAGCTAGGTTTTTTGAGCTTTTACAGAACTAAGCCAGCAGTTTTTATAAAGCAAATGTGCACTGGGCTGTAACATACCGTATTATAAGCTCAAGATTAAGTCTAGGTTTTGTTCATTTTGAAGTCAAAATTTTAAATCATGCTTGGAAAGATGTGTATAAAATGATGCAAATTTTCCTTGTCAGTGTTTTGCAGGGAAGATTCATCAGTCATACCTCTTCATCTTCAAAGTCCAGTTTTTGGTTGAAAGACCACGATGGGGGGGGGGGGGGTCCTTGACCAAATTTTGGGTAGGGGTCTGCCGTGAGCATATTCAAAATGGTACCGTTGGCTAGACTAATTTTTGCGAAAATGGTACCCTTGGCTGGACAAATTTGACCATTCTCTGGACCAATTTTTACGAAAATGGTACCCTTAGCTAGACCAACCCCCGTGAAAAAGACTCGCGTTAGGACATGAATTGATTTGGCTTTGTCTCTGGCTAATTCATCGCTGGTACTGAATGTCTGTGGTTCATGAATATGGGGCAGACATATTTTCGTTTTGGAAAGGGTGACGGGGCAGTCGGTCTCTTGCAATAATTTCATAAGGGGCAAGATGTTTTTGCAAGACATTTTCTTCTCCAAAATTTCACGGAGACAGGTTTAATTTGGTCTATGAATCAATATTTGTTGCCTTTGTGCAACAGACTGAAGTAGTCCTTCAAGGAATATCTTTCGGCTGAACCTAAAGCATTAGTCATTGCCTTGTATTTGTCATATAATCAAGTTTGCACTGTCCCTAAAAAGATTAAAATTAAATCAGCAAGGTATATGACTTGAAAAACGTCTACACAGCAAAGAAAGTGGCAAAAACAGCAGAAACAGCAATTGTGGCAAAACTCGTTGCTACCATGGTTGCACCAGCAGGTACCTTTGTTGTCGAAACAGGGCGTCGTGTTGTTGTGACATTTCTCGTCGGCATCATTGTAGAATTGGTCTTTGGAATCATCTTTGTGGTGCTTGGCGCTTTTGTAGTGTTAGGGCCAACTTTGTAAAATCTGTTATGCAAACCATATGGGGCATTATTGGGGTTCTTGACAAGTGCCACTTGTGACAAATCTTTAGCATTCAGGATAACCATGAAACTGGTCCCAGCTGGTGATGAAATTGGACCAGCTGAAATAATGACTCCTTCATCTTCTCCTACTGCATCATCAGCTTGGACAAATACTGGCTCATGTGGGTAATAACCTGCAGGAGGGTCCCAGTAAATGACTTGTTTTGTCTTGACATTCAATTTGGCTATCTTTGCACCACGATACAGGGCATTGTGCACGAAGTATACGTATGTGTAATCTTTTTGATGGAAACGATCGTAGTTTATGACAGGAAATTCAGCTTTACCATACTTTTCTTGTTCAGTCAGGTACATGCTCTTTGCAGGGTCATACAACCACGTGCGTTTGTCTATGGCAATATGCATGAAGGAGCTGTTCCAGTTATAATCTATAAAATGGAAATTCACTTTCTATACAGTGTCTTCAGGGCAAAAAATTTCATTCAATTCACAAAAATTAAAATTTCTCAACTGATTTATTCGTTTTTCGAGTTTCTACAGCAAAATTGCCAGAAAGTGTAGACTTGCCTTGCCTCAACTAAATATACTGCCGACAAATATACTCTAGGGGGTTCGTGGCATATCCTCAGTCACCGCTACCATGGCAGAATACAAAAAGGTGAGGTTGTGAATTTACCAGGGATAGAGAAGACAATAAGCGGGATCAACAATAGACCATTATTGCTAGATTCTTATGTGTGATGCGCTCTCTCTCGATGAATTTGTTGGTGAAGTCAGAACGATGGTGACAGGAAACGGATGAAATAACCCATCAGATTATTTAATTATCGGGGGAAAGGAAAGGTATGCTTTGGATTCTCTTCCCATTCATTTCGTTTGCTTCTAAGAAGGCTTAGGCATTCCTGGGACACTATTTTCCCTAATTTCAGTGGCAGCTTAGTACTTTTTTGCCAATATACCGTGGACCCAAGTTGGCCTGACTTGGCCGTCCAGCAGCAATTGTCCTTGTTGCTTTCTATTTTCTCCCAATAAAGTTAAAGAACAATTGCCATTTGTTTTGTGATCATGGCTAGAACAAATAATGCATTATCCAAGTTCCAAAAACAGTAAGGCCCCGCATTTAAGAATCTACTTTTCTACATCTTAGCCTAAAAGGTTTCTTATATCTATAATACTTATATCTATGATGTTACAATACATGTTACAGCCTGCTATACTTTCTAATTACTTTACAACCATACAACACTACCAGGACGGTAACCACAGGGAGCAACAGGCAATGGCTACGCCATGGTCGTAGCATAAAGAAACCACGGGGGGGGGGGGGGTTCTTCCATAGTAAAGGTACCTGGGGATGTGCCGCGAGCAAGGGTCAAATTGGTCTAGCCAAGAGTACCATTTTCGTAAAAATTAGTCTAGCCAACGGTACCCTTTGGAAGATGCTCGCGGCAGACCCCTACCCAAAATTTGGCCAAGAACCCCCCCCCCCCCCCCCCCCCCGTGAAAGAAACATCCAACTTGATTATAACTAAATATACAATTACAAGAAGCTACACATAAATGATTACTACTATACAACCCTCCTTCCAGCCAAAAGACATTAACGTAGACAAACCTGCAAGGGCTTCCTTGATGACTGGCACTTTCAAGTATGCATCAGCATTATCATAGGCCAGTGTATCGAGGTATACATGAGTGGTATCTTCAAATGCATTTAAGTCATGTGTAAACATTTTAGCATATGGCAAATACACGTGATGCACTTTGGATAGGTTCTGTCTCTCGAAGATGAGGATGCTTGTGTTAACTTCAGGGTGCCAAGCGTATGAGTATATGAATCCTGGCTTAAGTGATCCAGTATTATTCGAAACTTGGCAGTAGTCATACCTGATATGAGAAATTACGCATAAAATACAGAGTGCTTTAGGAAAAACGCAACCTAACTTTATTTATTTTCGAGGACCTAATAACATTAAAGGAAATGTAAGCATATGAAAGTGGCTCAATCCACTTGCAGTCAAATTCTAGCCTTTCAGATATCAGAATTTCCTGTTGACGTAGATCAGTTACCCAAATATAGTGCGGCACGTGTCACGGCCTATTGTTTTTGTAAGGTTGTTTGTAACAAAGGCTTATATTTAATATATATCCTTAGATTCCCTTTAAAATCAAGTTGACGCTTATCATCTGAAACCACGATCTATTTTTTCCAGTCATGTCCAGGCTAGGCAAATTAAAGGTAATGTGTCCATGTAATTACAGCGAATTTGCTATTTTCACGTGATATTTCATGTGATCACTTTATCGTAGATTTACAAAAATAGCCAGGTCTAATATAAGCGGACTGATGACTTACTTGCGGCTGTGATTCCAGAGCTGAACCTGAAGTCTCACAGCAGGCAGCCTCGTTGTGAAATTCAAATTCTAGTTTTGCATGTGTTCAGTTAAATTCTACCAATCACAGTGCGCTCCTCGGGCCCTTCGTCAGCATCGTGTCAGCATATTTTGACAAGAGTGTATACGCTGCTGTAATTACATGGACACATTACCTTTAATTGAATCATTCACCACTTCATTGGCGTTTTTCCAAGTATCTGTATCTGCATCATACCTCAGCTCACGTGGGGGGGGGGGTTCTTCCATAGTAAAGGTAACTAGGGATGTGTCGCGAGCAAGGGTATACTTTTTCGGACTTCTAGTCTAGCCAAGGGTATACGTTTTTGCAATTTTGCCCTACAACGGTCTAGCCAAGGGTATCATTTTTGAGAATATTGGTCTAGCCAACGGTCATGATATCACATTTGGTTCAAATTTGACAATATTTGTCCAGAAAATGGCCAAAATTGGTCTAGCTAAGGGTATAATTTTCGTAAAAATTGTTCCAGAGAATGATCAAATTGGTCTAGCCAAGGGTACCATTTTCGTAAAAATTGGTCTAGGAAACGGTAGCATTTTGAATAGGCTCGCGGCAGACCCCTACCCAAAATTTGGCCAAGAACCCCCCCCCCCCGTGATCTAAATGAAGAGTTGAGTATCCTCTCTTTGCTGACAGAGAATCAATTTCAAAGATCCCATCATCAAGTAACCTTTGCTGGATCTGAATCTTCGTAGATGCTTGGCTTTTGCAATTTAAGTATCTTGCACGCTTCAAGGACATCGTTCGTCATGTCATCTTAGTAGGGTGATGTCCATCTATCGTGAATGGTTTTAATGCCCGGGGGGGGTACTTAGTATATTTGTCCGACGGTGATGTGCCGTTTTTAAGGGTATCGTTTTCACCAATTTTTTCTAGCACAGGGTATCAAAATGAGGCAATTTTTCTAGAGCAGGTTGTCAAAACAAGTCAGAGGGGAATATTCTGCTAGATTGGGTCGTTTTTCGGTCAAATTTCATTTTTTTGAGTATACTTTTCATCAATTTTTTCTAGAACAGGTTATCATTTTGAGCGAAAAATTCTGGAGCAGGGTAAAAAAAAATTTTTTCGTGGGCACACCCCCGTACAAATTTAAGTCAAGTACCCCCCCCCCGGGTTTTAATGTTCCATACTCTGCAACGATATTAGCGCCCGAGACTGACCCTGCTCGTACATATTGATGATTTGTCTTCTTATGTAATAAGGCAGGGGTTTGCTTGGAAAGTAAACCCCAAAAGATCTATTTGCAACAGGATATGTCAATTTGAAGTTCCTGGTTCAATTCAGAATATCAATTTGGACTTTCGTGTGGGCTTTGATATCTTGAAATAAGACCTTACCTCACTCTCGCCGCATTTACTTTTGGTTTAATCTATGTACTCAAAACTCAGAACAAATTGTCAATTTGAATTCCGAAGTTACCCTTTGGATGTTTGAAAACTCATCCAACGCTTGAGGTCGTTTGACTGTAATTAAGTCATTAATGACCAAACAATATGCTTTACATCCGCAAAGAAATTGATCTGGCAATCATCAGTGCTTCTTTGCAGTATGATCCAAACCAGGGCTTAAATAGATAAGAAGAGCTTAAAGTGGCTCAGTTTCAAGCCAATTAAAAATCAGCTTGTTTGGAAAATAATTTGGTCCTTGATGTACTTGACAAGAATAGAAAATCGAAGATCGGTTGCGTAATCAAATTTTGGTGATTTTTCAAATGGGAGTACTTCTTTTTGGGACACCTGGTATCTAAACACAGTTGTGCTTCTGAAGGTGAAGGTGAAGTTGCGTTTTTCAGCGCCAAGCGCGGGGATCGCAGAAATAGAGCAGACCTAATCGAGTCCGCGACCCCTGTCATGACGCTCAAGTGATGGGGTCCTACCGGGTATCGAACCCACTCCGCCTGACTGTTCTGGCTGCAAAGTCAGAGGATTTACACCACTGCGCCACAACACCTTCATTTTAGTGCCCGTGATGGTTCTTTTTTTCCAAAATGGCTGGGCAATTATTAGAAATATGGACACTGAGAGCCCCCTCGAGACTGGATAGCAAGGGATTCCTTTGTTACAGTTTCTTAATTAAGTGGCGTGCTTGTCCGTAATCCTGTTAGATAAATAAATGAATTAATTTTGCTATGCTTTTAATTTTGCAGTGTGCTTGGTACTAATAGACCTTTTAGCTATTCTGAATAGAATCATAATTGAATAATATTTTGCTATATTGTGTACAATTTTTGAGTGTGCTCAATAGTGATAGAAGCTCGAAAGCCACTCAATCGAGCCTCGCACATAAAAATAGCACTCGATCCAGGCTCTTTTGTAGAATAGCTAAAAGGTCTATGCTGTTGGCTCGGGTTTTGCCCGGAAACAGCAAATTTGAAGTTGCTTGATTTTCAACTCTGCAACCAAGTCACGAAAAATTCTGAAAAATATATCAATATTTAATCTAATCATTGCAAATTCAGATAAAAATTATTAGTTGATTATCAATCTGAAACAGTATGCGCCATAGTTTTTTGAATCTGCTTGGTTTTTTTTTTGGGACACCCGGTACTATTTCAGCAAAGATGTTCACATCGTCTAAAGAAAATGCATCTACATTTACTCATTTTCTGCGGGTGAGGAAGTTAAACTTTCAAATTATTATTTCAGCGAAGATGTTCTCATCGTCTACAAAAATACATCTACATCAACGGCGATAATCAGTAATACCCGAATGGGCATCGCACGGATGAGGACAGTTCCATGGAGCAAGAGTCAGCAAATATGCATCATAACCATGATGCAAGGCAATGAAGCAATTATACTGGATGAGGAATAAAAATCTCTTTGCGTCGTTTGCCGCTTGGTATTGGAGAACAATCTATTTAGAAAACTTTGAACTTTGAGCAACTGCAATTCACAGAACACGTGCTAAGGGGTAAAAGCCCAGACTATGCTCTACAAAAGAAAAACCACATGAAAACAATTTCGCTACATACCGGTAAGACGTCTGAGGTACAAGAATAAATTTCTCCGTTGATTGTACGTAATGTGCATATCCTGGCATGATATCCCTCTGTGCTTGACTCAACGGTGAACTGCAAAAGGACGTGTTGTACTTTCCAAGAACATGTCGTGCCTCAAGAGTGCGGTTTGGGCCTTTCATTTTGTACACTGCTACTGCCAGCTCAAGGTTATTGAATTTCGTTGTATGGTCGGACAATTCGATATCAAGTGTTGATGACCAAATGGTACCATCTGGGTCCCTTTGTTCATGAGCTGGGTTATTTGTTATTTGATGCTGCGTTGCTCTGGGATTAAACCATGATGGGAACTTCATGTCACGTATTTTTGGGAAATACCAACCCAAGCTGAGTTCTGGTCTGCTTTTCACCTCAGTTGGGCTGTACAAGGACTCAGTCATTGCAAGAATTGGGTCACTTGCTCGTGATTTCCAAAAGTTGACCGTAGGTGAAACATAAAGTGTTTCATTCCAACTCATTCTGGAATACTTTTGAAATGCCGCTGGGGAGATATCAGAAAAAATTGTGTGCCAGCCAACTTTGGACTCACTCATGTTGTAATTGAAATGCATCCAAATCCTGTTTGGTTTCGTATCAAATCGTTTATTTGAATAGGTGATGTTGTTTCCTTCGATTTTGTACCTGCCAACCATTGGAATACAGTCGAATAAATGTGATACATACTCGTATCTTGCACCTAGGATAAATCATAATTAGACCAAATCATCATCACCATCATCATCATCATCATCATTATGCGACAGGGTACAAAATCGCGTTCTATTCTGTGTTTGAGAGGCAAATTTTTATGCGACCAGGTATAGTTTTGGCGCATTTTTTATTATGCGACAGGGTGCAGGGTGTGGAGAGGTTTTCCACGCACCCCCGTCATTTTCCTAGTCAAGTACTCCCCCCCCGCCGGGGAACAAACCGGCTTTAATCTTCAAAAGCTTTTAGTTTTGTACACAAACGTGGGAGTGATTTCGAAGTACGATACGATCAAGCAAAGTGCATAGCTGCCTCAAGGTGAGATCGGTGAGATCCACCTTTTCAACGTAAGAGGCGCGAAAGCGGACGTATTTCGTTGTTTGAGATTTTGCATGTTGAGACTAAAATCTTATTGTGCGTACAAAGTTTAATGTTGAGACAAATTTTCACCTTCATATCTGTCTCTCTATTCAGAAATCATGATGATATAAAGAATTTGAATTCAAAAGAGCTTTGACCGTGGAAATCCGAGTTTGGACACAAATTTGTCCAAACTTTGATTTCAAGGTCAAAGCCTTCATGACTTTAAATTCTTAAAATAGTCATAATTTTGAAATGGAGACATCTACGAATGTGAAATTTCGTTCTCAGCTAAACTTTCTTTGCACGCAGAACACAAGATTTTGTCCTCAAAAAATGCAATATCTCAAACAACAAAAAACTTCCGCTTTCGCGCCTCTACCTTGAGAAGGTGGATTCAGTACATCATTGCATTCATAGTCACCAATGGCGCATTACCATCAGTGTGCCCCTCTGTACCGCAACAACACAATGAGTAAACGTGGAACATAATTAATAATTAACATCAATTAATAGCAAAAACACAAAACACAAGCTACAACTGATGAAATGAGGATTGGACTACGCACCATCGATATTTCCAAAAGATGCACAATTTTGTCGCACCAAATCCCCAGATAACCATGATGGAATGCTTCCTGTTATATCATTGAGTACTTCATTATTTGCCTCTTTCGTTGTTTGCTTAAAAATGTTCTTGAAATTCGGGTCAGCAGCAGTTATAAGTGGCAGAAAAGCTGCCGCAAACGAGATAAAAATAACGCCCTTCATCTTCGATGCGTCTATTTCGTCAACACCAAGTTACTTTGGTTTGGTCAACAGATTTGTTTCGAGTACATGCTGTGCTGTCAATAGCCATTTGTGATTTAAATCTATGTCAAATACCAAATTCCAAGTCAATTGAAGTTGATTTGCACCCGGTGATAATTCCCGGCGGGAGTTGTGACGATACCAAGCTTGGTAGTGGCGTAGTAACAAAGCAGCTCAAGGCCCTACGCAAAATACGCGGCAAGAGGCCCCTCTCCTCGGGTTTCAAATGAATTTATGAAATATTTCCAACTTGTCTAAATCAATCTACAACAATGTCTGTTATCTGCAATGCCATTTCTATACTTTCTGCTGGCGCTCTGCATGCAAATCGCAATTGGTTTTCCTTACAAAATTTTGAAAATAGAGTCTCAAAATTGCGCACTGGATGTTTGATGTGTAGTAAGGGACAGTGCAAAGTTTATTTTATAACATGGCCGGTGCAAAACGTAACGGGGCAACTACTTTTTTTTAGCTTGTACAGAATTGGGTCAACACTTTTTACAAAGCAATTATGAACGGGGCAGTACCTTTTTATAAGCTCAAGATGAAGTTTGAACTATGAAATGGCACATTTTGAGGCCAAAATTGTGGATCATGCAAGTTGAGAAATGCTTCGAAGGATGTGTATGAACATGACGCAAAATTTCCTTGTCAGTTTCTTGCAAGAACGATTCATCAGTCATTTCTCTTCATCTTCAAAGTCGATTTCTTCGTTGACAAAGTCTTTTGTTATGGTCTTTGGTTAATTCATCTGTGGTACTATACAACATTTGATGTTCATGAATACGGGGCAGATACATTTCTTTAAGGAAAGGGTGACAGGGCAGTTGGTTTTTTTGCAATAATTTCATACAGGGCGAGCAGATTTTTTTGCAAGAGTTTTTGTTCTCCACCGGCCATGTAATATGATAAATTTTGCACTGTCCCTAATAATAAAAATCATGTTCAGTTGAGTTGTAATATGTTGTAAGTAGTAAATAATGTTTTCCTCCACAAAAGAAAAAGCTGTGGGAATCAAGCAGACTTAGACTTGAAGGCGACAAAATGATAAGTCAGGGTTGTGAAATTGCAGAGATCTTCAATCATTACTTTGCAAATATCACAAACAGCCTAGGGATCTCTGAAAATGACTCACTTTTGCTGCCAACAAGTGATATACTAGATCCCATTGACAAATCTATTAAGAAATATGAAGCTCATCCAAGTATCTGCAAAATAAATGAGCAAGCTATGCTTTCCAACAATTCTGAGTTCAGAGAGGTCACTATGGAAGAGGTTGCTGTCAAAATCAACCAACTTAATCAGAGTAAAGCCTCTCCAGTTGATTGCATCCCTGCAAAAATCCTGAAGGAAAATTCTGATGTATTTTCTGTTGCCATTCGAAATTTATTCAACTCTGGTTTATCCAAGGGTACTTTTCCCAACGAATTGAAAGCTGGAGATTTAAGCTCACTCTTCAAAAAATGCCTTTTCAAAGAAAAATTACCGACCTATTACAGTTTTGCCATCGGCATCAAAGATATACGAAAGGTTGATGCAAGATCAAATGCTGCCCTTTGTCCAATGTTTCTTGTCTCCACTCCTCTGTGGATTTCTACGTTTAGTTGAAACCTGCAAAAAATCGTTGGACAGCGGAGGCGTCGCAGGGGCCGTCCTGACGGACCTTTCGAAAGCCTTTGATTGTCTAAATCACGAATTATTGATTGCAAAATTGAATGCTTATGGTTTCAGTAGATCTGCATTGCAGTTCATCCATAGCTATCTCGTCGACAGGAAACAAAGGGTAAAGGTCAATGGTTCATTCAGCAAGTGGACAAAGACCATCCTAGGTCTAGGTGTACCGCAAGGTTCTGTCCTAGGCCCCCTTTTGTTGAACATATACCTGAATGACTTGCTCCTGTTCCTAGAGGAGACTGAAATATGTATGCGGACGATACAACGATTGATGCGAATGGTCCAAACATCGATAATGTAATTGCACATTTAGAAAATGATGCCCTTCGTTAACTGAGTGGTTTCCGAACAATCTCATGAAGCTAAATGAGGATAAATCACAGGGAAACCAGGAATTAATCGTTCCTAAAATGACCAACAGCAAGCACAGGGGACAAAGAAATACAATTTTTTATCAACAATTATTTCGAAAAATAATTTCTATTTTTAGCAACGATTAATTCCTGTTTTCCCTGTGAGAAGATATGAATGTTTGGTTTGTTCCTTAGTGAATAGCCTGTGAACGGCCGAAAAAAATTGAAAAAAGCCGTTCAAAGCCGTTCACAGGCTACTTATTGAAGTGCAATGATTATTGTCCAAACAGGAACTTTCATTTTGAAAAAAATATGAAACTCCTGTGTGATATCACCTTAAAAAAACTGCAAAAATCATCGTTTTGTTTACATTTTGACGACAGAGCCCCTTTAAATGAAATGAAAACTTCATCAGTTTGGTCATCAAGGGTGTAATCAAACTTTTTTGAATACAGTATGTCCCCGCATATAAGAAATGGACTTATAAGAAACTGCAACCTGCCTTCAAAAGAAATATTTTCTCGTTTATAAGAAACTGGACGGCCTGTTTTTTGCAATTTCTTACAAATGGTTAAAATTGTGAAATAGGATTTATTGCGATATCAAGGTTGTTTTCAATCAATGAAATTCGATGTTAAAACACATGAACTAATGCATCATTATTTACACATTAGACCTTTTACTGCTTTAGACCTTTACAAGTATTCAGTATGATTCAAGAATCTTAAAGAGACTATTTAACAGAAGAAAGCTGGCATATAAAAGGGAAGTTTCTTATTGGACATATAAGAAATCTGCCAGCCTCAATCAGAGATATTTTCTTACGTATAAGAAACTAAACAGCCTGATTCAAAATTTTGAGTTTCCTATATGCTGGGACTTGCTGTATCCGTTTTTGCACTCCTATCTCTCAACGATCTCTCCCATCTTGCAATCATCTTGATATGAAAATCTTTTTTCTGCAAGGCCATCCTGATAATGATCAACCACCATAGCTGCTGTAGGAAGTGAAATGCCATCATCATTGCTACATTGAGCATATTTTAAATCAATTGCTTCTCCTCGGGACGAAACATTTTCACTACTGAAGGATCTATTGAATGGCTCTTGCTGTGGAATCTGCATTGGAAACTCAGTAGAGAGGTTTTGCTCGGAAATCATAGTTTCACCAAGGTCATTATCGTTAGCAATAGAACCATCCATTGAACTGTTTGCATTGATATTATGATTCGGGATGGTTATTGAAGCAGGATAACTTTCTTGGGCCTCACAATCGCCATTAATGGTCCCTGCAACAGCAGTTTGATCCAATATGTTGGTTGTTGCAGGAACATTTTCTTTAGCGATAAATCCATCAGTTTCTTGTTGACCTGCCATTGCGTTTCCTTCATCTTGCTTTATTTTGCTTGCAAATGCTACATTCTCATCCCCATCCTCTGTTGCTTCTTGTTTCCTACCCACAGTACAGCAGCAATAACAACAACAACCAATCACACTTGCAACACAAGCAAGTATCAAAATAAATTCAAGATGATGACAATGTCCCACCACCTTCTGCTTGTTCCAACAGATTGATGCCTTTGGTGCTGTTATGCAGATGTGCGAGACATATGTCCCACCAGATCTCAATTGCCTGGAAATAGAAACGAGACAAGCTCAATTGGGTACACAAAAATGTTACATTCAAGTGAGCTGACTTTGATCAATTTTTAAGATTCTCTGCCGGGTATCCCAAAAGAAAGTATGCAGATTTCGTTGACTCCAGCGATGTGAATTTAGCCTTAATCAATTGTTAATCACTCTCAAACTGTTTCTCGATAGTTAACTTGAACAGAGATACCTCGTCTTTTGGTATTGGTGCTTTGAGAGCGTCCACCTGCAAACCAGAGCTTTGGCTTTTTGGCCTACGCCAGTTTCTGAAGCACCTTGAAATTTAGAACTGACATTCATGAAAAGTTAAGAAACTTCCCAGCGGATGACTGATAGGCTAGAATTTGATCGCAAGTGGCTTGAGCCACATTTATATGCTTACATTCCCTTTAACTGTTCACATGCACAACTAGAATTTAAATTTCACAACGAGGCTGCCTTCTGTGAGACTTGGAGCTGGCAACCTTTTGGCTTATATGGTAAAATGATCACATAGAAATAACAAAGGGGTTTTACTTAGATAGATACACCACACATTACCTTTAAGGTAACTCTGTTTTCCGCTCTGTGAACAGAGGGATGCCGTTGCGCAAAAGCTTTTTCAATCAGACTTGGTAAAGCTGTATATCAACTACCGAGCTAAAGAAGGAACGAAAAACAGATTGCTTTGCTACTTAAGTCTTTTTAAAGCATACTCCACTGTTTGCCGTAGATTGCCTAAAAGCAGGCAAATCCTTTACAATGTTTTCTGATCTTATTTCCTTGTGCAGATGGCGAGCGCATCATTATGCCTTTTTTCATATGGAGAATTATTCACGAGATAAATCTACTTTTCTGAAACAAAGAAAAATGTTAACTAGAATTTGCGAAGCCAATATTGACAGAAACATTGTGATTTATGCATCTTTCGCTTGCCTAGACTATACAGAACAACATCCTTTTGCCACTTTTCGATAGGCCAAGGCCAGCAGATCTTAATCTTTGTTTACAAAATTTTGTACAGCCCTTTAAAGGCAGTCTGTCCTGCATCTGATTGGGTTATAAGTAAAATACAAAGGAGAATTGAATGTCTGCTAATCCTACTGACTTTCTACGGCCGTAGGAAGTGCTAACGATCAGCCCTCCTTTGTTTCAAGCGCATAGATTCACAAAGAAATCCGTTGTGTTGAGCTCTGACTTTATGGACAGCCAATCAGATGTGCCACAGACTGCCTTTAATAATGGTTGATATGGCAAAACTTTTTTCACGCAACATGAAATTATGCCACCTTACGTCACGCGCCAATTAGAGAGGAATTTATCATTGAATTTGATGATATTGGCTAGCTGATCTTTATCTTTGTTTACAAAAATCTTGTACAGCCCCTTTAACGCCACTCAATCGAACCATAGAGATGTATAAAGATATCGCTGTAAAAATAGATAAATCATGAGCCTCCTCGATAACTATATAAAATTAATAAAGATTTCTCAAAAATATAGAACTTGCATTTACGTTTCGCTTTCGCTTCATCAGAACTGCTTACGTTTCGCTTTCGCTTCATCAGGCTGTAAAAATAGGACTGTAATGCATGGAGTCCAGTCGGTTTGAGGGTCTTACGGAATGGCTACCAAATGGCCCTATTTGTCAAACCCATACTACCAATTGGGGGTATTCCAAGATTCCTGGCTAGTTATAAGATTTCAAATCAGCATGCTCCTCTGCATGGCAATATGGTCGTTGCAGGAATAATTATCACTGAATTTTTAAGTTTTTATTTGAAAATTTTTGAAAAACTGTAGAAAATTTTCGCTACCAGGTGCTACCAAATGGTCCAATTTTAGGTCCACCAACTACCATTTGGGGGTTTCTGCAAAAAGATATACCATTTGAGGGTATTTTTCAAAATACTTACTTTGGCCCTCTTGAACCCTGACTGGACCCCCTATCAGGCCACAATGGAAGTACTCCCGGGCCCCCAAGGGACTGTACTGCCTATGGTAGAGTAAAGTAATATGATATACGTTTAGCTTCCACTCACTGTAAGTAGTGTAACCTGCTATAGTCAGTGAAATAGAGGTTCTTTCTGTGGATATTCTGTTTGGAATTCGCATGTGACAGTTTTCTCTAGCAAGAAGTGTTCCAGCAGTTGCAGAAGATTTTATTCCAGTATCTTGTGAGCTCCATATTGAATATTTTAGTTTTTGTAGTTTGAATTTTCGTTCTTGTTCATGGGAGCTGAAACGAAAGAGAAGTTGATAATTTAAATCAAACCCCGGTCAAATGCATGCAGCATTTCATCCACTGCGCAATGAAAACAAATTCACAAATGTTGGATGGACTGTTGGATGCGTTTGACCACTCATGGTGGGTCATCCATTTCCAAAGTGATGTTGGATAAAGTTTGACTGAGAACAACAAAAAAACCTTCCTAATGACCTCAATAAAAGCATACTTCTCTTAACCTTAAATTTTATCCATCAAACTGGTCGACTTGATTAGAAATTCTCAAGCTACACTACGAGTTCCACAACCACCATAACCGGTTTTTTAGCTTTTATGTATTGTAAAGTAATTTTGTAAGTAGAGTAATTAGTAGAGTAGCTTTGTAAGTAGTGTAAGTAGTCTTTTTTTCATCGCGTGTAGCTTAGTTGTATGTAGTTTAATGTTGCGTGTCTTTATGTTTTGGCCATGGGGTAGTCATTGTCTTTTGCTCCCCTTAGTTTCGTCCCTGTGGTGGTGTATAGTGATCTGATAAGTACAGTAGAAAGTATGATTATATTGTAATTATTTGAAATGAGTAGAAAAAAAAACAAAAAAAAGAAAACAAAAAAAAGCAGTTTTTGTTTTCAAATGTAGGATGCGAGAAACCTGAGCACCCCAAACAATAGATATACTAGAGTACCCTTTGGGAAAAAATCTTCCAAAAGTGGTCCCCGTAACTCACAAAAGATCCGATACGAAGACCACAGTGCCCAGTGGCGTGCTGGCAGGGGGGGCAGGGGGGGCAACTGCCCCCCCTGCTGGTCGAGTTTGAGGGGCGCCAGAGAGAATGTCTATCTTAGGGGGCGCCAAAGGCGCCCTGATCAATTAGTTAGTGAACGAAAAGAACTTCTTTAAACATTGCAATGATACTAGGATATCAAATGGAAACTCAAAGAAGGCGCTGTTTAATACCAATTGTCTCAAAAAATGTATACAGATTTGGTTGACTCCATAGCAATGTGAATTTAGCTTTAATCAATGGCTAATTACTCTCAAAATGTTCCTCGATAGTTAACTTGAACATAGATACCTTGTTTGTTGGTATTGGTGCTTTAAGAGCAGAAATATCAATCTTGAAAGCTCAAATTTGCGTCCACTCAGGGGCGCACATTAGGGGGGGGGGGGTGTGGGGGGTGAGACACCCCCAATGATTTCTGAGTCGGTCCAAAGATTTTTTCAAAAGGGAAAAGTCGATCCACGACAAAATCGGATGAACCAACTTAGTGGACCGACTTTTTCATGGACTGACCAACCACGACGAAGCTTGAAAGTTCCACAATAGTTTGAATCAAAGTTGGTCCGATTTTAAATGTTTTGGGCAAAGGTCGACCCATGGCGACAGTTATTCACAAGGAGTGCTTGACAATAACTGGGAGAGTCGTTCTAAGCCAAAGCAGAGGATGGCATTTAAAAAAATTTCTTAGGTGCATTACAAAATTGAACAGGCCTCCATTTTTAGAGGCAAGCAATCATTGGCTTGTAAAAAGCGGTCTAACACAGAATGGAAGGTGTTTGTTGTGCAAAGATTGTCCCAAAGACAATGCTGTTACAAATACTCAAAATTTCTAATCTGGCACTGGGGTGCCGGTGCCGGTGGTGGTAGTTATGTGGCGTTGGAAAACAGACACTTCTGTATGAATCCCAAAAAAGAAAGGAGACATAGGTTACAAATATTATCCATCAAAGGTGGTATACGCTTCTACCAAAAACTAACACTGCTGACACTATGATTATAAGGGAAAACCTTCATAGAGGACAAACACACTAAAACAAGTCGCTTTTGCTAGGCTTGGCGGTGAAGAAGAAGTCGTTGTTCTTAAGATTACGCCTATACTTAAAACTCCAAGTCCGTGATGCATTCTAAGCCAAAGTAAAGGATCTTTCTTCAAAAATTTTCCTCGCTGCTGATTTATAGCATAAATGTCACAAACGATAAAGGTTTCCTTGTCGCTAAAGGCAAAGCATGATATTGGGAGATGCATTCTAAGCCAAAATAAAGGGCGTAACCCCAAAAATTTTCCTGGGGACCCCCTCGTTTCAATACCTCCACTTAATTTACCCTGGCCACACCGCTGCTTGCTATACGTTCAGTCGGTCCGAAAAAAAATTAGTCGGTCCAGAGCATGTTGACACCCCTCCCCCAATCAAAATTTGAATGTGCGCCCCTGCGTCCACTTGCAAACCAGAGCTTTGGCCTTTTGGCTTAATACTAATGACACAATTAGCAATCAAACGTCGAATTTGATTTTGATGTGTAGACCAGCCAAACAGAAAACAAACCAGCGAATACATGATGACTATGATGATTATGATGAAGGATTTGATTGGCCTGGTGCGATTCACAGAAAGCAATTGACGAAAAGAGCAAGCTGCCATCCTTTTCTGATGCCTTGCAGCTGCTATGTCATCCCACGTACCATCTCATGGATGAATATCCCATCTTAGGGCACGTTTATACTTTTGCAATTGCCATTCCTGTGAGCTCATCAACCCCTGAGCATTCGTTTTCCACGTCGCGGAAACGCTCAACGATGGTTCAGGAGCTCCTTGAGGGTCTTCTGATGATGGCGTTTGAAAAAAAGATTTTTCTCTCCCTCGACAAAGACGAGCTCATTGAAAAGTTTAGAAAGAAGTCTTCGAGAATTTTCAATAGCATTTTATCATGAAAAATTTGCATTGACTTGCTTCCCTTGCAAAGAAAATCTGTATTGGTATGAACAAATGAACTGGCATAGATGAATTCAGCTAACGCTGCTATCACTTGGTCAAAGGGACTCGTACCATATTACTATTACAAAGGGCCCACATAGAGTGGTTCCGTATTTACCCATCAAATTGCTAGAATTTAGTTTTCAACCAATAAGGACAATTGTTTTAATTGCTATTTAGACAGTCGTTGTTGTACCCTGGGTACCAGCCTCTCTAACATAAAACTCTGTTTTTATGTTAGAGAGTCTGGTACCCAGGGTATCGTTGTTGTTGCATCCAAAAAACGGTTGATACGGCCTAGAGTTCTCGTAGCTGCGATGGATCTATTTTGTTTCTACAGAGGAAGATTACTGCTTAAAAGGTATATTGTCTGTGATGGGTAGGTCAGGAAAAAATTATTTTTTTGTACTAAAAGTTTACTTTCAATGTTTCAACTCCAAGCGATTTTGTTGTGTGTACGAGAACTCCCGCTAGTTTACGCCGTGGTTTTGAAACAGAGGACCCACTTTATAAGAGTAATGGTATGAGTCCCTATTGAGCAACTAATATCAGCAAATCAAAGAACGCGGGAAAACAAGGGACGATAAGTCATGAGTCTAGAAAGGGGCGCCATTTTGACCTATTGCCCCCCCTGCGATCTCATCCCCAGCACGCCACTGACAGTGCCCAATGGTGTCGTCCCTTTTTAAAGGATTCTTTACGAACGCTAATGTGCTATCGTACAAGCAGACAAAAACAATGTAATCTGGAAGGACCTTGCAAGGCCATATGGCTGACAATTTCTATTCATCCATGGTTGTTGATAAAATTGGCATTACAATTTTATGAATAATTGAATGTATTATCTCGAAAAGCTGTGAGCAAAAAACAGGTTGAAAAGTGAAAACCAGATTCAAGGACTGTCAAGTAGTCTTTCTCTTTGAAAAACCAGTAAAATCTTAATGCTCAACCAAAACTATGTAAAATAAAATAGTATTTGGTCATAGAGCTACCATGCATTATATTGCAATAAATGCATGCTTGGTATCATTTAAAACATATTGAGAGTGGAATTTGAATCTTTCAAGCATTATGAAATTTTGTTGACTTCAGGGGCTCAGTCCCTTAGGAATTATTTGAAGCTTTTTACTTATCAAGATTGCAAGACAAATTTGGTGTCTTATGAAACTGTGGTGCCTCCTGATGAGGAACCTTCCAGCAGAATTCGGAAAGATTCGTTCCTTATGAATGTCAAAACCTGGCTCCTTGCAAAACAAGAATGCCGAGAAATGAACAGCAATTCAAAGAATTTGCGATATGTATCAAATTTTGATGACTTTTCAGAAATTTTCACTTTCTTGGGTGGCCTCACCCGGTGATCCTTAATTCTCCTCATTCTTAGTGTCCTGGTTCCTTAACCCTATCTGACATAGGTGGGGGGGGGCGGATTCGGCCCCCCCTAGTACATTTTTGTTTACACCGCTTTCAACACATGCAGCAGGCCTCTGATACTTCGTAAGTTTAACTTTGTATCATAGAGCTAGACTGATTGCAAGTTCGTAGTTATTGCTATTGATAGGCTGATGGACGCTATAACCAGTTTGAGCAAAATATATATTGTTGTTGTTGTTGTCATTGCTGTTGCTGTTGTTGTTGCGATAACTGGGACTATTTCGTGAGTCTATCATAGAGCAATAAAATTGCAACAATTTGGACATTCTATTTTTAGCCTTGTTTCCATGGTTACCAATTTTTCATACTACACTCTGTGAAAAACATACTTTGTATCTCTCTTAATCATGTTTAATTGGTCAAATTAAGTCTAAATTAAGAATTTATATATATTTTGATCTATATCTTTCATTTCTTTATGAAAAATAAAGTTTCATGACCTTTTAGCAACCTTTCATTTATATGACGTCATATGACATCATAATGATCATCATGCTCTAGCAACAACAACAACATCGCTAATTGGATTATTATTTCAAATTTTCATTGTTTATATAATTAACTACCTTTGTGCCAAGCTTGGCTGCCATATCTCTTAGAACAACAGAGACAAACAGGAGGAATCCGCCCCCCCCCCCAGGCATTGAGTGTTTCAAAACACCCAGGTCAGATAGGGTTAAGATCCTTAATTTCTTTGAAAAAACACCCTTACTTACCATTCTAAGTACATCTTTCTTTTGCCAGTGTTGCATCTCCGCAAGCTGCTCAGGAAGCTGCTTTCTCCAACAGAGCAATGAATTAAGTCAACAGGTAGAACTTGCAATGCACTGCTGTTTGAATCAATCGAAAATACATCCTCTGGGCCAAAAGATTCACTTATCTTTGTATAATTGTTGGTCAAAATAGCGCTGCTCGTTGTTATACATCCAAAGATGATGCTGTAAATTATCCCCAGGCCAAGCATGCAAAGAAGCACCATGTTACTTGAGTGCTTGATGAGTGATCTGCTAACGTTTGTAGATATCTTCTTTATATTCAAGGCTATATATGGCCGATTTCATTCCAAGTTTGTAAACAATTCTGTAATACGTTTGACGCACAATGTTTTACAGCAAAATGTACAGTATATAAGCTGTCATTTGCTGTAATGTGAACAAATTTTTACACCAAAAGCCACACCTCGAATAGCTATGATTTTAACTGTCTGGCAATAACTTCAAACCCCCTTCAAACAACGCCTTACAGCCGATTTTATTGCTTAGTTAGAAGTAAAGATACGCTAGCAAGTAGATCAAAAATAGAACATACGCTATGCTAGCTGCAATTCGTTCCATGTTAAACACAGCAACGAGAAAGATCTTCAAAACAAATCATCATTTCACTGCTTAACATCCTGCTGCAGTTTGCAAAGACCTGCTCTGATAAGATCGTTGAAAGTTCATTAAACTAATTAGGGATGCGTCTGTAACGAAATGGCTGTGTAGCACAAAGCAGATAGCTAAACATTCACCCTATAGTTATTCAAAACAAGGATCTCAATCAAACGATATTTTTCGTACATTAAAGGCACGGGGGGGGGGAGGGGGGTTCTTGGCCAAATTTTGGGTAGGGGTGTGCCGCGAGCATATTCAAAATGGTACCGTAGGCTAGACTAATCTTTACGAAAATGGTACCCTTGGCTAGACCAATTTGACCATTCTTTGACCAATTTTTACGAAAATGGTACCCTTGGCTAGACCAATTTTGCGCAAATTTGACCATTTCCTGGACCAATATTGTCAAATTTGTACCAAATATGATATCATGACCGTTCGCTAGACCAATATTGTCAAAAATGATACCCTTGGCTAGACCGTTGTAGGCCAAAATTGCAAAAAAAGTATACCCTTGGCTAGACTAGAAGTCCGAAAAAGTATACCCTTGCTCGTGGCACATCCCCATGCACCTTTACTATGGAAGAACCACCCCCCCCCCCCGTGATTGAAGGACTTTTGAATGTGCGCAAATCAGGGGCAGATCCTCCGAATTTTCCAAATCCAAAAGATCGTTTTCGAGAGTTGCAATCACTTTGTCTGAGGTAAACAAAATTCGCGAAAGAGCACTGCGAATTGTATGCAAAGATAGTGGAAATGATTTTGTAAACAGTACAGCGTGAATAGTTCTGTAACCACGCATAAATGCAATCTGCAGTTGCTTCTGGTAGAGATTTTTAAAACAAAGAACAATCTTAACCCAACATTTATGAAAGATATTTTTGCAGAAAAATAGTCTGCGTAATGTAAATCACTTGCAGCTGCCGAAAGTAAGGACAACAATATATGGTACATAAAATATTCAGTATAGATGCTACCTTTTATGGTCCTCACTTCCAAACTTTTTGAAAGACTGTAGCGCAATTCAAGAATTCAAAAGGAAAGTAAAACAATGGAATGGCGATTCATGCACCTGCATATTGTGTAAAGTTTTTATGAAAGATTTGGGATTTTTAGATAAATTTAATTTCTAGGTTATACATTGTAAATCATAGATTCTTTTAGTTTTGTTAGCCTTAATTAGCTATTTTAATTAGAAAAGCCAACTTTAAATAAATAGATAATAATTAATGATAATAATTGCAAAAAATTACAATAAAACTGGTTTTTTAAGAAGGGTATGCCAGATCAAGTGTTCTTCTTATGTAATGAAATGACCTGATGAATATTCTTACCAACAATCCAACGAAAATCTACCTAATGGGCGTTGCCTATATTTCCCATGAATTTGAAGGGCGTGGTCATGCAGCCCCTCACTTCTCAAGTGCTGGCTCCACCGCTGGCTATTTTTAATCCGAAAAATTTTTGATATTTTTCCCTCTTATCTGATTCAAGCTACCTAATGGGCGTTGCCTATATTTCCCATGAATTTGAAGGGCGTGGTCATGCAGCCCCTCACTTCTCAAGTGCTGGCTCCACCGCTGGCTATTTTTAATCCGAAAAATTTTTGATATTTTTCCCTCTTATCTGATTCAAGCTACCTAATGGGCGTTGCCTATATTTCCCATGAATTTGAAGGGCGTGGTCATGCAGCCCCTCACTTCTCAAGTGCTGGCTCCTCCGCTAGCTATTTTTAATCCGAAAAATTTTTGATATTTTTCCCTCTTATCTGATTCAAGCTACCTAATGGGCGTTGCCTATATTTCCCATGAATTTGAAGGGCGTGGTCATGCAGCCCCTCACTTCTCAAGTGCTGGCTCCACCGCTGGCTATTTTTAATCCGAAAAATTTTTGATATTTTTCCCTCTTATCTGATTCAAGCTAATTACTGTTACAGCTGCATTCATGAAAAATTCTCCACAAGATAAAAACACAATGCCCTCGCCATCTGCACGAGGAAATAAGATCCGAAAACATTGTGAAGAATTTGTCTGCTTTTAATTTCAGTTTTCATTATTAACAATATATCTAAATACACCAATACATCAAAGACTACAAATAAATTACAATTTTTACCTAAATTAAATAAGACAATCATTATACAAATGACAATATATTAGTACACAAGGATACACTACAAGGATACACTTACACCCAACACAAAAGAAATGAAAAGAGACATAGTACAGTACAAAACATAAGTATTTAGATATATTCGTCTAAACTTTTTAGGCAATTCACGGAAACAATGGAAGCCAATTATGATGTCATCTGTCAAGTGGAGAGAGACCATGCCCAAAATTGCCCCTGGTAGTTTTAGAAACCTTTGCTTATCAGTGAACCAAATCAAGTAGAATTTTTAATTGACTAGGTGGTTTGCTACAATCTTAGACAAAGTGTTAAGACACTTGGCTATGGTGAAAATGTTGCAGATGAATCCACCACTATGTCTTCTTCAATAAAATCAACATTACAGTAGGGGGTGGGGGGAAGGGGGTCTTTAGAGGTGGAAGGTAATGATTTGCAGGAAAGAAAAGTATTTTACAACACAAAACGCATTTGTCTCAACGACTTTTGTCTAAGATGGCAGATGCTTGCAGCCAGCTATTTCCCTGCCCGGTAGAACGGCAATCGGGAGGGCCACAGAGTTCCTCACTGGATCTTGTTGTTTGCTTTCCCAGAGCGCTCGGTTTCTGAAGCGATCTCATAGACTTATTACAGTTCGTCCCTAGTTTTCGCTCGCTATTGAGTTGAATTACTAATTGAATTGAATGGAATCGCTCTCTCAAACAGGGACTCATAATCAAACTAACTCAAAATCAGGACAAAAACTCGTTTTCACGTCAAGTTCCTGACGTTACAATCAGATTGCAGCATTCGGGGCTGCTCGGCTGTGATTGGCTCATTTAAATTTCCCGCGTAAATTTTTGAGTTTTCGGTAAAATTTTCGGTAGTTTTTGGAATTGTCGGTGCCCTTGGTCGCCCTGTCAATAAGACAGCGCTTCGCGTTGCTTTTTGCCAAAATGGAGGTTGTTATTATCATCGCAGCTACGGACAGAATAAAGGTGATCTCAAAAGGCACTGTACGAAAGAGTTTTGAAGGGAAAGGATGCATTTGTTTGTTTGCCAACTTGATGTAGGAAGACCCCGGAGGACTTACTGTTTGGCGAATTTAAATCGTAACACAGGATTCCTTTTTGGCCTGAGCAAAACAAAAAAAGGAGCTTGAGGTAAGCACTTCGACCCGGCAAAAAGTTAAGAGAAAACTCACACATTCGATGTGGAAAAGATACCGAAATTTCTTGAAACATTCCTCTATAAACAGCAGAAGTATTCGTATTTGAAATTCTATGCAAATTATAGTAAATTTGTCAAAAAGGCTTGAACCTTGAAAAAGTTTCTTCGTTCTTGCAAAGTGCCGATCAATATATCTTTCCTTATGAAATTTAAAATCACGAGGGGGGTGAATCACTCCTAAAAATCTCGTACACCTTTCACAAATTACCAAAAAAAAATCTCTGAAATCTCTATGAAATTGTTGAAATCTCAAAATCTTTAGAAAAGAGTCATAAAATCTAAGAAATCTTATAAAAATCTCGAAATCTTTCAAAAAATCTTGGAATCTTGAAGAAAAATCCGTGAAATCTCAAAATCTTTCGCAATAACCGAAAGAATTTGCGCAATTTCGGAAAATTCAAAGCCTTGGAGGAATCAAATTTCAATCAATTGCCAATCGAAATATTCTTGCATTTTTTTCTTGCTTTTATGAGCACTGGAAATGAGGTAGATTGACTCTACGTAGATTTCTTGTTTTCAAAAAGGAATCCCTCACCATGAGCAATAGGACACCAAGTGTGTGAAGATTTATTGGTAGCGATTCACCTTAACCAATTGTTTTTTGTGTGTTTTTATTTTTTTTTACTTGGTAGTGAGCCACCTTATCGCTGTTTCGTCATTTTGAAATTTTCGGCAGTGAGTCACCTTAAGTGCAGATCCACCTTAACCGTAAAATCTCCATGGAGTTTTTGCGGTTAAGGAGGACCTGCACTTAAGGTGGCTCATTGCCAAAAGTTTCAAAATGACGAAACAGCGATAAGGTGGCTCACTACCAAGTAAAAATAGGTAAAAACACACAAAAACAATTGGTTAAGGTGGCTCGCTACCAATAAACTTTCACACACTTGGTGTCCTATCGCTCATGCCCTCACATTGCACAAGACCCAATGGTGTTTCTATCTCTCCCGAGATTGAGGGAAATGGATGGAACATCTGTCTAAATATGTCTCTAGAGATGTTCTGATCCAACTCTATAAACGTTATGTTAGGCCTCATCTTGACTATAGCAATATAATTTATCGCAAATACGATACTATACTCAAAACAGGCAACTGCTGGAAAATGAGACACAAATATGCGAGCTGAGGCTGAGCAATATTCGTATAATATTCTTAAAATTTGGATGATTCTGAGCCTGAATATTCTTATAGACAATATTCTTATAAAAAAAAAAGAGTGTATACTAGTATGCGCCTTTATTTCAAGAACAAACTCGAACAAACTCTGTATGCTGCTGCCGTAGCAGCTAAATGTTCCAAAAATCCCAAAATCCTTAGGTTCCTACCTTTATCGGAATGAAAAGTCAAACCTCATAAAGATTTTTAAAAATCTTAAAATCTCATGAAAAATCCCGAAAAATCTCAAAATCTCTCATTTTATCATGGGATTTTTCAAAATCTCAAAATCTCGTACACCCTTTTCAGGAGTGAATCACCCCTCGAATTTATCTTTCCTCCTGAAGTTTAAAATCACAGACTACAGTACAAAGCTGCTTAAACAGAAACTATTTTCAATCTTACGAAACAAATGTGTCATAAGAGTTTTGTGGATAACTATACATTTTTTTAGGAGAATTATTTATAGTTTTGAGAAGCCTTTTTGGGTGTTTTTCTTTGCGAGAATAATTTGTGTTCGTTTCTTGAGCTTCCCCGACCGAAGAACATTCTAAAAAACATTGCAAAGTTCCCCTGAAGATAACGCCAGAAAACTCACGCATTTTAAGATAAAGAATAACCGAAACTTGATGAAACGTTTATGCTTTGTTGACCATAGTATTGACAGCAGAAATATTAGTGATTGAAATTATTACAAAATAGCTAGTGCAGGTTTTTTGCGTAAAACAGTCTCACAATAAGTTGCAGAAGGCTTCAGCAAAAAGTTTCTGAAATATACCGTGAGTTCCTTTAGCAATCGAAACAATCATGATTGTATTGTTTTAGATTTATCATTGTTTCATTTGAAAGAAATTAGATCCCGCTGGCTGGCTGAATTTGACGAAATCTTTATTGTTTTGATTGTCAAAGGAACGCAAGTTTGTCTGGGACTCATTCCGAAAAAGTTTGAAGGCGTGGAAAAGTCACATGACCTCCATCACAGCTAGGAAGTCTCCCTGCGGCACGAACAATCAATCGAATCCATCAATCAATCAATCGACCGACCAAGTTTCGGTCAAATTCTCGTACATTAGTTTTGTCCTCGTTTTCACATAGCTTTTTTATGAGTCGTAGATTGAGCGAAAGGGTTAAAATCAAAATATAAAAAAAGAGCGAATTTACGACGAATTGTAATCAGTCTAGATCAGGCTTACTTCTGTAGATGTAGGATATTTGCCTTGTATTCCTGTTTATACGGTATGGGTCTTTTTAATGTATCAGGATTAAGCTGTCCTTTCAAGTCACTGTTTTCCTCCCGAGGGGGGGGGGGGTACTTGATCCACGAAAATACCGGGGCGTGCTGCTGGAAAATCTGAAAAGGCACCCTGTCCCGGAGTAAAATTCTCAAAAATGATATCCTGTCCCGGAGTAACATTTTAAAAACTATACCCTGTTCTTAAGTTCTTCTAACATAGGGCTCAAATCTTTAAAATGGTCGGTGTAAAATTCTATTACAGTTTCTTTTAATCAAATGTCTATGAAGAAACTTATGGTTTTATTCTGTAAATCTGCCGTGGAAGTTTATTGATATCTTTATTAGTTTCAACAGAGCACACGTAGGAATCAAAGAATTTAAGAATATAAATTGGCTCCCTATTAAAGAGAGATTTAAACAATGTACTGCTACAAACGTTTACAAATTTTTTGATAATTCAGCCCCATCCTCTATGTCGGAGATGTTCTTCCCAGATGGCCAGATTCGGATTACTCGAAGATCTAAAAACAAATTAAATCAACCTTTTCGAAAGAGCAACATAGGACAAAGTCGCCTATCTTACCTAGGACCTAAAATCTGGAACAATCTGCACTCTGACCTGATGTCTGCAGAAAACGTTAACAGTTTCAAACATAAGATAAAGGACAATTTCTTTAAAGACATCCAAAGTCAAGAAAACAGTCCCTATATATATTATTAAATTTCTAAAAACTGCATAAACAACAGGCCAAACAAGCTGTTTAACTTTCTTAGGAATGAGCCATTACATTCTATTTTTGACACAAAAAATTTTTGTCTCGTTTTTTTTTCATGAAAACTTTTCTTTTCTATAATACCCCTGGAGGAACCATTATGGAAACAAGGTTGTACTGACCTTTTAATGCTATCCCTGCCATTTTAAACTAGGGGTGTTTTTATACTAGATCTTAGTTTTTATCATATTGTACGCATGTAAATAGCCTTTCTTTCATTTCGTAAGTTTTTAATTTGTATGGACAAATTTTACATACATACATACATACATACATAAAATGGCAGCATTTATTATATTTTATGCTATGACGTCATCAAATACATAAATCTTACAACAGAAAGGTTACAGGTTTCTGCTTGCCACCATTTGTAGACCTTGATAAACTGGTTTTCATGAAGGTTATATCATTTTTCCTCTATTGGTTTAGCATTTACGGTGATTTAAATTTTTTCAAAATTTTCCTTAATTTTTCAAAAATAATTAAATTGCTGCCATTTTGAAAAAATCAAGGTATCAAAAAATTTCCACGGCAGATATATTTACAGCAAAGTACCATAAGTTCCTTTGAAGCCATTCAATTCAAAGAAAAATGACATAGAATTTTACACCCACCTTTTAAAGATTTGAAAGATTTGAGCCCTATGCTGATGTTTCTTCATACAAAATTGTACGCTGCCCTGGGATAGAAATCTATCAAAAAAGCGGAAATGTTGCCATCCAAACGATTTAAATAAGCATACGTTCCAAATCTTTAACTCTGGGTAAAAAGGTGGATGTAAAATTCTATGACCTATTTCTTCTGATTGAATGGCTTGAAAGAGAGTTTTGATACCTATCTATAATCCTACCGTTGGACTTTTTAGAAGCTTTGAATATTTTTCGAAATTACAGCGTATCTTACATTTCAACTCATTTGAGGATGTGACGTCATCAAATTTCTAAATCATAAACCAGAAGTGTGACGGACTTTTGTAGATACCATATTGTAGACATCCATAAACTATAATTTTCTTCGAAGTTATTTCATGTTTTCAAAAAGAAGAAAAACACTCTAATTCTGAAAATATTGAAGATTTCAGCGAAGTCCAACGGTAGAATTATAGAGAAATAGCTAAAGTTTCTTTGAAGTCATTCAGTTCAAAGAAATAGGTCATTGAATTTTACACCAACCTTTTTAAAGGTTTGGAACCTATGCTATTTAAATCACACTTGCAGAGTGCAAATGGCTTACAACGACGCTACGTAGCTAATTATACAAAATATGGACCCTGTCATGAGTACCCCCCCCCCCCCCGGGGGCTTTTCCATTGATACGGTGCATTCTGAAATTACACAAACAACTATTCACTACGCATTAACTCATAAACTTATACAGATACGCGTTTGGCTTTGCAGAAGGTCCTGAAAGTAAGATTAAAGGGGCTGGGTCACACTGCTATCTTTATAATTGATACATTTCAGGCACATGTCCATTGTTTCCTTCACACATTTAGGTGGATGGAGTGAAGCAACAATAAAGTTACTTCTAGAAATTCAGCTATACTGTAAACTCTTATTCGTATTCTCTGAACTCAGTGTTAACTGAATTCGTATTCTCTGAACGCCATATATTCTATGAACGACATATAAGTTCAGCCTTTTGCATCAAATCTAAAATGTTGTCTGGCAATAAAGGCCGTTGCTTGTTCATGCTATCTAAGGCTTGAATTTGAGCAGCTTTATCAATCTTTTTTTCGACAGAAGAAATCGCCCTAAACCACAGCCAGCATCCTTAAATACAATTTAGCCTTTCGGCAATCGGATAAAAAAAGTGTTCGAAAATCGGTTTATTGGTTAATGGAGGTATAAGCAACCAAACGATAATGCATCATTTTGAAACACCCGGTATATGACTTAAATACAGCAAAACCACGATATCTATAACAAACAGCATAATCTACAATTGCATCCTTCCCCAGCCTATGCTTTGATTTTTCAGTGCAAATGTCCAGTCAATTTGCTAGGGCTTTACCCTCAATCGGCGTAAAAAAAAATGGAAACTAATTTCAAGTCAGCGTCTTTTCCATTAAATATGGTGCATGCTAAATACGCTTAGAATGGTAACATTCCTGACTTGAAGTCTTAACTCTTTTTGGTGCACATCACGTTTCACTAATGAACAACTGAATTGTATGCAGGAGGTGGGACGGTAGGGTACACTTCTGACCCCCCTGAGGGTGGAACATTAGACGGCGGATAACTAGCATTGGCATCAACGGCCCAACTTTCCTGTGGTGGATAGCCAGCTGCAGCAGGGTAACTTCCACTGCTTAGAGGTACAGCAGCTCCCACTTGTGGATAAGGAGGTACCCCTTTTTCTTGACTCGCAATGTTGGTTCCGTCTTGTGGATACTGTTCTTGATTTGCAGCCGGGAAAGGTTGTTGTGGCATCGGGTAGGGTTGTGGTTGGAGAGCATTCTCGGCCCCAGGGTATGCAGGAATAGCTGTAGGATACGCAGTTGGATATGCTTGTGTGTAAGCAGGCGGATAAGGATTTGTTGTACTGTCACTGGTTGTACCTTGGGCTAAAGGTGCTGTCTCTTCCTCATTCTTCGCAGCATTGACCTGTGCGCATCGTTCTAGAATTTCTTCCGCCATTCGACGACGTCTTCGTTTTTTCCATCGTAAGTAAACAAGGTAGATTGCGAAGACGATAATGAAGACTACTGCTGGTCCAGCAATCTTTAAAGCAAGTTTTTTGGCAACGGTCCCAGCAATCAATCCAGCCTTATCATCTGATTTTGACCGTTTACCTAAAATGTTAGAAGCACAAAATTAGATAGAGCTGGCTCTAAATAACAGATTTCATGAAATATTTCCTTTTAAAATTTAATTACACAGTAAAAATGAAAATAACTTAGGGCCTGATTGTATAAGGCAAATCATCCCACCTTCCAGCCTGTGAGCTGAGAGGTGAGATTCCACCCTTCTATACGATCCTTTGTAATTTTCATCTAGCGTTTATATGGAAAATGAGCCAGCCCGGCTAGGCGAGATCCCACTCTACGAGAGGTGGGATCTCACTGAAGTGGGATGAAAATTCTCCATATAAACGCTGGAAGGTAGGATGAAAAGCTGGAAGGTGGGATGAAATCGTCTGTTTTTGCGTACGCGCCAATATGAAAACAAAAGGAAACCTAATCGCTGCTGGCGCCAAACACCAAAATTACGATTATTATTGTCTGAAATCATGGGCCGGGAGGTGGCATGAAAATGTTGGAAGGTGAGATAAAATGTTACATATAGATTTCATCCCATCTGACAGCTGATAGCCTGGAAGGTGGGATGGTTTTCCTCATATAAACAGGCCCTAAGAATGGACAATTTATTTGGTCAAATTGGACTTTCCGGTCCATACTTACGGGTGATTTGGTAAAATTTTGTGTCAAAAAATAGGCATTCAATTCAATTCATATTCATGCACGTGTAAATTTCCAAACCATGACAAACATACTGTTTCTCTACCAACAATTGAAACCAGGCTGGCAATGCGTTGCAAAACAAAAGGAAGAACTATTTTTTCCCTATTTTGCAGCCCTTGGGAACAATTAATCTAAATGACCTTGGCAGGAAGCAGAAAGATCTTACAAAAACGATTCTCGTTATATTTGGTTGGGGGGCCATAATGGTCCCTCATGTGGAATAGAGTAGAGCCTGTTTATTTGAGGAAAGACACCTCACCTGCCAGACCCGGGGCTGACAGGCGAGATTCCACCTTCCCATAGAATCCCATTGTTTTTCATTTCGCATTTATATGACAAACGCAACACCACTGGAATAGTGAGATCTCGCTTCACCAGAGATGGAATCTCAACTGGGCGAGGTGAAATTTTTCCACATAAACGAAACACTACCGGTATGGTGAGATGATATTTGTGTACATCTGTATACGAAACGTTGGGGCATTAGGGCTTCTGTACCTTTTGTGTAAATTCGAAACTTTTACAAAATTTATCAAAATTTCAAAATATCGTTCGATTCAGATTCTTTTTTAGAATAGCTAAACTCACCTCAGCCCCGGGGCTGACAGGTGAGGTAAAATATCTCATATATAAACAGTCACTGAAATTTACTTCGCCTGTCAGCCCCGGGTCTGGTAGGTGAGGTGTTTTCTCTATATAAACAGGCCCTTAAAGACAGATCTTTAGAGCTTGGAATCCAAAAAGACAGACGACAATAAACACTCACCATAACTAATATATCCTGCCACAAAGCCTCTATTGTCTTTTCCACTTCCATATTTACGGCTGAATGTGAATTCTAAATACCTTTCTTTTGCTAGGTATGATGTTATGGAACTCAAGGTATTACTGCATACCTTCCCACTAATGTAGTATTTGTATCCACTGCTTGTTTCGGAACCTGAAGATCAAATAACATACAATCTTCATGTATATACTGAACGATGAGAAAGAAGAGAGACAGCATCTTCAGAGAGCAGGCATCGACTTGATCTTTTGCGCTATTCATTCTCTATTCAGTTATCTGCTAACTAGTTTCGGCCACCAGGCCATCAGAGCAACTGAAGAATTTTATAACTACATGGGCTTTTATAGAGAATAATTCAATTAAACTATGTATGTATAGCATGATAAATCATGCACCTCCCCGATAACAATATAAAATTGATAAAGATTTCTCAAAAATAGAGTACCTTCATTAACGTTTCGCTTTCGCTTCATCAGAACTAACCTTACAATGTTTGGGGCCTACATACGAACCTAAATTACAATGGGGAAACGTGGTAACAACAACCTAACAAAGGGACCTACCTGATACAAATGTCCAAATACAGCAAGATGAGAGGGGAATAGACACGGGGGGGGTACTTGACTAGGGAAGTGACGGGGGTGTGCGGAAAACCTCTCCACACCCTGCACCCTGTCGCATAAAAAATAGGCCAAAAGTATACCCTGTCGCATAAATTTTTGCCTCTCAAATACAGTGTAGAACGCAATTTTTGCTTGTGATACCCTGTCGCATAAAAATTTTGCCTCTCAAATACAGTGTAGAACGCAATTTTTGCTTGTGATACCCTGTCGCATAATTTTCTTACCTATTATAATACCCTGTTGCATAATTTTCGCTAGAAAATGACACCCTGTCGCATAATTTTTACCGCAAAAGGACACCCTGTTGAGCGGCACATCCCGTCAGGTCAAGTATGGGAGTGCCCCCCCCCCCCCGGGGGAATAGAACCGTAAAGGAAACAGAAGAAATAGCAAGAGAGTTGCGGCAACAGTTAAAACGCAACAAAACACCGAAATCTGTAGAAAGAAGACTTTTAACTCCTGTAAAAGAACAACAACTAGAACAAACCCGTAACCAGAGAAACAACTGTTAAACCCTGCAAGAGAAAGACGAGTTAATCTTAAAACGACTTGTTATTGACATGTTATTTTCAATTCCTTTTATTCGTCTGGTGATAAAAATGGCCTGTTTTTATCGCTAATTTGCTCTTCGCACGAACCACGAACCGAACTGACGAGCGTGCGAAGAAACGCGTTTTTGGTTATTCAGCGTTGGTCTTTATCGCAGCTACTGGTGAATTACTACTGTAACTTATTTCTTTCCTTTCAGGTTTTAACAGTAACTCATTTTTCTCTTGAAGGATTCAACAATTTTTTCTCTTGTCAGGGTTGTTGTTCTTTTACAGGAGTTAGCAGTCTTTTTTCTACAGATTTCGGTGTTTTTTTGCGTTCATGGGTTTAATATGATGAGTCCGCTATTAAAGGCTATTTCTAAACATGATAGCAAGACCATGTTCTCACTAACGCTGTTACTAGCATATTAACGCTGCTACTGAGCATAGGCGTCAAATCTTCGCAAAACGTCCAAATTAATCGTGCAAATATTATTGCCCCATCCTTTCAAATGAATTACTCAAAGGGCACTTGAGGAGATTTGCCACAATCCTAGAAAGAGCATTTTTATTATCATCATCATTTTCAGAATTATAGCGTTTTAATATTCCTGCTTAGTTCTGGTGTTGTATGCTTTGGCCTCAAACTTGATATGAAAATAATACAGGTGGATCTGAGTTCGCTATTGTTTTATATAGCATATGGTACCAAATAAACCAGTCTGTCTAAAAAATTCGAGGCATAAAAATGCGATTTATGGGTTTAATATGATGAGTTCGTTATTTAAGGCTATTTTCAAATTTTGTACCACAAATCATTCGTTTGAACAAAACTTCATAAGGAGGGTAGCCTGTTATTGTTTTTTGCATCACTATAGGCCCAACCAAACAACGTTTGGCTCAAATAGTCTCAGGTCTCTTGGGCCGCAGATTTTGAATTTTCTGCCAGATGATATAAAATCAGCAGAAAATCGGGTCCAATTCAAAAGACTAATCAAGAGATGGGATGGGGCCACCTGCAGATGCAATGTATGCCTTGACACACATGCACACACACACACACACACACACACACACACACACACACACACACACACACACACACACACACACACACACACACACACACACACACACACACACACACACACAGAGTTGTAAGATTGTATCATACCATCGTACCTTTAAGCTCTACATACTCTTTGCTGTAGCAAAACCATGATGCTTTATAAAGGTCTAGATCCATGAAGACAACTTTTGTTTCAGCGTATTTACTTGGAATGTGGACAGAATGATGACATTTTGATGTAGATGAGGTATATCCACCAGGCCAGCCAGATGAGTAAACCAAACCACTGCCACTTGATGAGTACGTGGCTCTGAAAATTAAGAAAATAAAACTTTTCACAATTCCAAAAATGGGCCCATTTGTGGGGCTGCTGCACTGCTGCAGAGGAGATGTGATTTCAGACTGCTTGTTGTTGAGATGGTGTAGTATAGGTAGGTATCTCAAGAAAGCGAAAAGGTCACAAGGAAGACCAAAGACAACCTGGATGCAAACCATACAGCAGGATATGAACAGCATCGGAATCAAATATTTAGAACGCAATCCATATCATAATGAGAAAATCCACGCGTTAAGGAGAAACGAAAAACAGTGTAAACGCGATCGAACATGTTTAATCACAATCGCTGGTGAAAAAACAGCTTTTACTGCCTAAGCCAATCAGCGATCTGCTTTTCTGAAAAATATCGCGTGGCAGTAATATGAGCCCTAATCCCGTTGACAGGGTGTTAATTCTACTTGATGCCTTTGATATAGCGCTAGCGCGGGAAAATTTTTCACGAAGCATCAAAACTTCGTTCCATCATTCATTTGATTACAGGATGAAAGTTTATCTAATTTCGATCCTACTAGTTCGAAGATGCCTCGACTCCGATAACTTTATTCGAAACAAAGGAACTTACGAAAAACGTTGCCCCTCTTCTTGTCAAGAGAAAAATCTCATTTCTCGGTAATTTACATTTGAAACAACGATTCAGGTAAAAGGGCATTGATATGCAGCACTAGATAATATAACAACTGAACTTACCCAGCAAGCAAGAATTTTCAGCGAATGGTCGTCCTTCTTGCTCCTCGCGTTCTCATAGCAAGACTGATTTGGCGCCAAATTTGTCTGGCCTGATGTGGTGATGCACGTGGATTTCATCTTCACTTCATGTTTAACTAAAACCTGATATACATTCCTGTAACAAGCATTCGTTCCAATATTTAGTATTGTATCTCAGATCTGCTTTCTCATTCACGAAACTTTCTTCTCGGCTTCCTTTTTCTGATAAATTTTCGCCGATGTTGGACATATTGTACCATGTCAATAATGTTTGTTCTCAGTGCACAGTCTCGTGTTTGCGATTACACGAAGTCGATTCAAGCTGTGGTTCAGAGGTCAATGATGACAGATGTACATTGTTTCTGTTTGGTTTTAACTTACGTCATCATACATTGATTAGCTGCTAACAGATTCACAGCCAAAAAGCTCTTGAAATAGGAAACAAGAATCGATTGCACCGTTGTCATTTACCAAAGGTTTACCATACCATAGGTAATCTCAGTGCAGACCGCCTCTGCATATCTACTGAGATATTCGGATAAGTCACATCGTCGCTTTCTCATTGTCAAATCTTTCCCCTTCTGGAGGAATCTTTCCCCATATTTGAGGATTTTCGGTCGATTTTCTTACCCATGTTTAAGGATTTTACGGGGAGAAGTATGTTAAACTTCTTATAAAACAAGTTTCATTTCACTTTAAACGTACGATTATGAATGAAGATAGAGTTACTATAGACCAAGTTTCAGAACTAAAACGAAAATATCCAACGTCAAAAATTGTAAATCTCGAAAAATTGAGCCTACGCCGTTTCTTATAAGCGGTTTCTTATAAAAAAAATACGTGCAGTTATACATTATAGAGCTCTTAATTTAATTTGTAAGATTTTTTGCACAGTCCCCAGAAAAGCAGTCACTCTTTAATGACGGGGTAAACGTAGTAAAAGAATTTAAAATGAAATGAAATATAAAATAATTGAGAAACTGCTTTTAAGAAACTAGACTTTCAGTTCAGATTGCCATAAAATAGCAAAGTCCAGTACTAGGAAAATGTAACTCATTAAGAAGCTACGCGATTTTTGGATAAGAACCTATGGTCTACCAACCTGGTACGTAGTTCAAATTTTAAGAATCTTTCTGAACCAAAAGTTTCTAATGAGTTTCTCATATTTTAATGGTCGAAGTGTAGAGTTGATTTTTGTTACACAGGCTTCCACGTCCACAATACTTAATAAAATCGCAAAGCAAGTTATGACATAGTTCACACTCAAAACAATGTCCAAATAGTTGCTATCACTGTTAAGAACATTTTTGAACAACCTGGAAAAATTGAAACCACAAATTACAAAAGTTTCTTAGCCTTTCATTCCAATTTTTTTTAGCAGGTTCCTCAGCTTTCGCAAAATTAAGCCTACTCTTCCTTGCAAGCTTTTTCTTAGAAGAAACGAGTGTTTTTCGCAAAAATTGATCTAGGCTGAAATTATTAGTCTGTTAATAAAACAAATACGCTCACAGGAAAAGGGTCCTTTCGTACCTGAACATTATGTTGCTTGTCAATTGCTACACTCCTGCCGAGCCGAGACTCAAGTATGTGTGTTGGGATTTCGAGGTTTTCGAGCACCACATTACATGGCCAAGACCTGAAGACAGTAGCCTGTTGATAAGATATTTAACCCTTCGATAAATTCAGCTTGTGAATAAGCTCCGATCAGTAAATAATAATGAGTGGAAGAGTCTTATCCTTTTTCCTTCATGCAGTCAAGTCACTTTATCTGCATCACCCGCCTGCCATCACCCTTTTTTTTCTAATCAGCACTTGCACATCAGCTAAGACGAATACTTAAAATCCATATACCATTTTGCGGTGACATCATCAAGCAAGTGACTCAGAGAAGTAAGAGCAGGAGGGGGCACTGGGGGCACTTGTCTCCCCAAGATTTTGCAATTATAACGCAAAATTGCTGTTTTTATTCCGGGGAGTGCCCCTTTAAGACTTCAGCTTGATAAACAAATGCCCTTGCCCCTTGGAAGTATCGTCCCCTCCCCCCCCCACCCCTCACACTTTTAGCTACGGCCATGAAGTTACTAGTGAATACTGTCAGAATCTATTGTGTGTCGAGGCATTGGAAACCGTTCCAAAATTGTCGACGTTATTATCCTCTCTCGTCTCTCTAAATTCAGAACGGTGCTATTATACGATTCAAGGATGAAGGTACTGAATATCACACAGAAAGACCATTGAAGATCTAAACCAGCCACAGGAATCATGCTGTGCTGGCTGTGGTACAATTCTCTTTGACTTTGACTGAACGATCAACGCTTTTTTGTGTACTTTGATTGACGTGCCAAAGCTTGGATATATCGTGTTCAAGGTAAAAAGCTTGGATAAGCTGCCCGCAGCTTCGTTCAAACGCTTGAATACACATCGTTTCAATGACAAACGCTTAGATACATTCGCGACAACAGGCAAGGCAAAGCCTCAATCTTCCCAGTGAATCTACCATTCTGGCTCAGATGTGCTTTGGAAAGTCAGAAAGTTTCAGGGCCATAATTGTTCCCCAAGCAGGATTATAACAAAAAAATCTACTAGAGGGGGCAGATTTTCCACCTCCCCCTAACCAAAATAGGGTTAAATGAAAAACCTCCCAGAAATCATGTTTCACTTCAAAGGTCACTCAGCCGTAATTTTCTATTCAATTCCAGAGCGACATTTTCTCTCGCATACAACAGAAATTCCGCCCGCTCGGAAAATTCAATTGACTGGAAATCAGCCTTTATGGTTATGGGCGGCATGTACCCGTTGCTCAACCTCGTCCCCAGGGCCTTTTATCATATTGGCACCGAGATTAAAATTGTCTCCTTGCCAATATATGACAAAAAGCCCTGGGGACGAGGTTGCCCGTTGCTCTACATATGGAAGTTATCCCCCCCCCTCCCCCATGGGGTAAATGGTTTCGTAAACTTCCGGTGCTGATTACTTAAAGAATCGTTAAGCTTTGAAAATGTGGAAAGTGTGGAAAATATGGAAAAAGATTAAAAAACAGGCCAAATAGGACAGGGCTGTAAATTCTTTCAACAGTTTTACATGAATTTTTACACGAAGGCTTCGAATTCCCTTCTCATGAAAATGTGAATTGGCAAAAAAATTACCCGACTAAGGGGTCGCGTTTGAATTCCCTGCAAAATCAGAGAACTTATTATCCATACCTGATAAGACCGAAGATTTCATGAAAAAGATTATGCGATTTTGGAATTTTGGGTTAGGACAGGCCTTTGAAGTCTTCTTCAGGATATTGAGCCCTTTAAACCTTACTGAAGATCTTGGGACCGCGATTAGGTGTGCCTTAGGGCTTTGATGCCTACCAAAACGCGACAAAAATATCTCTGTCATGATACTAAAGATTTAAGAACTGAACGGAAACAAGCCTTTGAGCTAGGGGTAGAGTTTTGAACTTTGGAGAAAGTACGGAACTGTATCCCATTTACGAGACTGAAGATTGTCAAAACCAAATTTTGACAACAAGGGTTAGGGCTTTGAATTTCTTGGAGAATTCAGAAACTTGTCAATTCTACGAGGCTGAAGATTTCGAAAGTAAAACTAGGGGAAGCCGGGTTAAAGCTTTGAATTTCCCTTGAGAACTTGGAAACTTGTCACTTTTACGAGATGAACGATTTTAGGATCGAGATTGTGAGACTTTGAGCTAGATTCTCGAACTCCATTAAAAATACATTCATTCTTATTCATAAAACTTGGCTATTGGTCACTGCTGTGCATGGTTTCCATAGCGGTAGGAACCGGAGGCACTGGGGCCACATGCCCCCAATAATTTGCAAAAAAGAAAAGTGCTCTTTTCATTTTCAAGAAGTGCCCCTTTAGCTTCATGACAAAAGCGACCTTTAAGTGTCGTGCCCCCTCCCCCCTCCCAAGTTTGAGATGCTTCCTGCGGCCCTAATGGTTTCGATTGATTTCTGGCTCGATTGATTTTTCAGGAAACTAAATTTACGTTTATCAAAATTCATTGAGGGCACTTGAATCAACATCTAAAAATGGGCCAAATAATCGCAATTATAGATTATACTTATTAGTGTTATTTAGGGTCGGTGATGCATCTTCTGCTTGAAAACTCGTAATAAAAATCGAAGACGAAGGAGTCTCTAAAAGGGATACAGATAGCTGTATTTCGTAGCCGTTATTTTACGAGACTAAATATTTTAGAACTGACACTCTATGTGTGTAGGGATAGAGTTTATGTTTCACGGAAAGTACGGAAATTCATCCTTACAAGACAGGGTTTTGAAACAAAACCTCAGTGAAATAGGCTTAGGGCTTTGAATTTCCTGGAATTTTTACGAAATTGAAGATTTTGGAACTGTAACTAGGCTAATATGGGGTAGACATATTTTTTTTATAAGAAACTGCCCATAAGAAACTCAACTTTCAGGATCACCAAAAAATTAAGAAACTCCGGTACTGGGAAAATGCAAGTTAAGAAACTATTTATTTTGATAAAGGAAATCCTTCACATACACTCATTTTTTTTATAAGAAACCGCTTATAAGAAACGGTAGGCTCAATTTTTCGAAAGCTAAGAAACAACCCTACCTGACTTGAAAAAAGCTAAGAAACTTCTGCAATTATCAGTTTTAATTTTCCTATCACACTCAAAAATATTGTGACATTGTGCAGTTAAAGCAACTGTTTGGACATTCTTTTGAGTACGAATCATGTTATTTACTCGTTTTGAGATTTTACTAAGTAATTTGGGAGCCCTTTAGACAAGACAAAATCAACTCTAGACTTCCGGCAATATAAATATAAGAAACACGTAAGAAACTTTTGGTAGCAAAATGTTCCAAAAATTTAAGAAACTGCCTACCAGCCCCGGACCTTAGTTTCTTATAAAAAAAATGAGTGTATTTTTACTTTACTTTCATTCGTTCCCTGTATCATATTACTCGTAAGGTACATGAGTAATGTCTCAACATTGGAAAGGCTTTAAAACCTTCACGAGGGCATAGGTAGTGAACATGAAGATTGTTAGGGAACCTCTAAGAAACTCGTAAGAAAATCTGAGTACTCAAAATATGATAATTTTAAGAAACTGTCAGTACTGGCCCAATTTCTTAGTTTCTTACAAAAAAAATACGTGTAGCGCTTCTCCTGAAATTGAATCTTTATGGCCCCTCGCTTTCCAAACGATGGCTCTTCAGATTTTCATGATCAAACAAGAAGGGTGTTTCACCGTATCACCATACCACACTTTTCGAGAGTTTGGAGGGCGTGGTTAATAAACATTTTTATGAGGTGGCTTCGATTCGAGACCCCTATTATTCCTTCAAATGGCCTTCTATAGGCTGCATCCACAGCCAGGGGGGGGGGCTACGCTACTTACGTTTCCATACAACGGGGTTGCGCAAATCAGAACCCAAGAGTGCCACTCATAAATCCGGTATGGTATACACGTATTTTTTTATAAGGAACTAAAAATTTGGGCCAGTACTGGAATTTCATAAAATTATCAGATTTTGAGTACTCAGAGTTTCTTACGAGTTTCTTAGAGGTTCCATAACAATCTTCATGTTCACTACCTGTGCCCTCATGAACATTTCAAAACAAGGTTTTTTAAGCCTTTCCAATGTTTATACATTACTCAAGTACCTTACGAGTGATATGATACAGGAAACAAGTGAAAATAAAGTAAAAACGTGTCGAGGATTTCCTTTATCAAAATAAATAGTTTCTTAGCTTATATTTTCCCAGTACTGCAGTTTCTTAATTTTTTGGCGATCTGAGAGTTGAGTTTCTTATAAGCAGTTTCTTATAAGAAAAAATACGTGTACCCTGAAATCCAGGATAAATCGAAGAGGTATACTTAACAATCCGGCAAAAGTGATAAAGTATAGCCTTACATGATTTTACAAAACATCCTGCCCTTAAATCCAGAAAGCATTAAATACTGCCAAAAATTATACCCATAAATCCAGATACCACAACCCCTTACTACATACAGACTACTCACGTAACCCCCCCCCCCCCCCCCCCCCCAGGATGCGCCACTAAGTTTCATAACTTTTCACATATTGCCCTACCCTTATTTGTTTTCTTTCAGTTCTTTCTAGTGAAATTCACGAGCTTCCGAAGAACCCAGGAAATTCAAATCCAAGGCCCCATTTGTCAGAAACTCACTTTAAAAATCCTTAGTCTCGTAAAACTATACGTTTGCGTATTTTCAAGTCATACAGTATTGGTCCTCAAATCTTCAGTCTCGAAATATTGCTAAGTTTCGGTATTTTCCCGGGAAGTCAAGGCCCTAACCCTACTTCGCAACATTTTGGTAGGAAATTTTCATTCTCATGACGGCTCAAGGAAATTGAGAACCCTAAACCTAATTGGCCAAATTTTGATCCTTCTTTTCGTTTCTGTTTCCTATTCTCAACAAAGTGCAAAGACCTTTCCCAGTTTCAAAGGCTAATTTTAGTTCCAAAATCTTCCCTTTTTGTAAAAAGGATATTTTCCCGTGTTTGGAAGGGAATAAAATCCGTAACATGCCTCCCCCCAATCACAGTTCTCCTAAGATTTTTGATGAATAAAGAAATTTCAAGACCAGACCCTAGTAAAATCTTGGCCCTGAAATTTTCAGTCCAGTGTTAAATTGTTGAAAGAATTCAAAGTCCTGCCCTTCTTAAAAAATTGGTTGGTGGTAAGTGTATCGTCCCATCAATATAAAGTGGTGAAACTTGATTTCAGGTATGTTCAACTAGGTTTTCTCCCTAAACCCTTAGGGATGGGTATGAAAATCGACCGATGGGTCTTCCAATAAAAATTTGGGCGGCAGAACACCGTCATCCCTCCCACTCCCCCCCCCCCGGGCCAATTGCATCGTATTTTCATCCTTTTTCACAATGTCATTTATCAATAGAACGAAGCACATCTGAGCCAGAATGGAAGATTCACTGGGAAGATTGGGGCTTTGCCTTGCCTGTTGTCGCGAATGTATCTAAGCGTTTGTCATTGAAACGAAGTGTATTCAAGCGTTTGAACGAAGCTGCGGGCAGCGTATCCAAGCTTTTTACCTTGAACACGATATATCCAAGCTTTGGCATGTCAATCAAAGTACACATCAAAGCGTTGATCGTTCAGTCAAAGTCAAAGAGAATTGTACCACAGCCAGCACAGCATGATTCCTGTGGCTGGTTTAGATCTTCAATGGTCTTTCTGTGTGATATTCAGTACCTTCATCCTTGAATCGTATAATAGCACCGTTCTGAATTTAGAGAGACGAGAGAAGATAATAAAGTCGACCATTTTGGAACGGTTTCCAATGCTTCGACACACAATAGATTCTGACAGTATTCACTAGTAACTTCATGGCCGTAGCTAAAAGTGTGAGGGGTGGGGGGGGGGGGGACGATACTTCCAAGGGGCAAGGGCATTTGTTTATCAAGCTGAAGTCTTAAAGGGGCACTCCCCGGAATAAAAACAGCAATTTTGCGTTATAATTGCAAAATCTTGGGGAGACAAGTGCCCCCAGTGCCCCCTCCTGCTCTTACTTCTCTGAGTCACTTGCTTGATGATGTCACTGCAAAATGGTATATGGATTTTAAGTATTCGTCTTAGCTGATGTGCAAGCGCTGATTAGAAAAAATGAGGGTGATGGCAGGCGGGTGATGCAGATAAAGTGACTTGACTGCATGAAGGAAAAAGGATAAGAGTCTTCCACTCATTATTATTTACTGATCGGAGCTTATTCACAAGCTGAATTTATCGAAGGGTTAAATATCTTATCAACAGGCTACTGTCTTCAGGTCTTGGCCATGTAATGTGGTGCTCGAAAACCTCGAAATCCCAACACACATACTTGAGTCTCGGCTCGGCAGGAGTGTATCAATTGACAAGCAACATAATGTTCAGGTACGAAAGGACCCTTTTCCTGTGAGCGTATTTGTTTTATTAACAGACTAATAATTTCAGCCTGGATCAATTTTTGCGAAAAACACTCGTTTCTTCTAAGAAAAAGCTTGCAAGGAAGAGTAGGCTCAATTTTGCGAAAGCTGAGGAACCTGCTAAAAAGAATTGGAATGAAAGGCTAAGAAACTTTTGTAATTTGTGGTTTCAATTTTTCCAGGTTGTTCAAAAATGTTCTTAACAGTGATAGCAACTATTTGGACATTGTTTTGAGTGTGAACTATGTCATAACTTGCTTTGCGATTTTATTAAGTATTGTGACGTGGAAGCCTGTGTAACAAAAATCAACTCTACACTTCGACCATTAAAATATGAGAAACTCATTAGAAACTTTTGGTTCAGAAAGATTCTTAAAATTTGATCTATTTCAAAGTTTGATTTGAAAATTTGAACTATGTACCAGGTTGGTGGACCATAGGTTCTTATCCAAAAATCGCGTAGCTTCTTAATGAGTTACATTTTCCTAGTACTGGACTTTGCTATTTTATGTTAAAAGCAGTTTCTCAATTATTTTATATTTCATTTCATTTTAAATTCTTTTACTACGTTTACCCCTTCATTAAAGAGTGACTGCTTTTCTGGGGACTGTGCAAAAAATCTTACAAATTAAATTAAGAGTTCTATAATGTATAACTGCACGTATTTTTTTATAAGAAACCGCTTATAAGAAACGGCGTAGGCTCAATTTTTCGAAAGTTAAGACACAACTCTACCTGAAGTTAAAAAGCTACGCAGTTTTAATTTTCCAATCGCACTTAAAATTTTGTGACACTGTACAGTCATAGCAACTGTTTGGAAAATATTTTGAGTGCATCATGTTATTCACTTGTTTTGAAAAAATATAAGAAACACGTTAGAAACTGTTGGTAGCAAAATGGCCCAAAGATTTAAGAAACTGCCTACCAGCCCGGACCTTTAGTATTAGAAAAAATACGTGCACATAAAGAACTTCTACAATTGGTTAATTTGAGAAAAGAAACCTGCCGTCAGCGAGGGAGACGAGGGGCCGAGAGAGGGGGTTACTATACTATGTATAGAGCAATGGGTACGTGCGACCCAAAAAAGGATGGGTTTTAAACTTCGAAAATCCCCAACGATTGGTTTCAAATGTAACTCTTCCACTAGGAATGGGTAGCTTGTTGAATCGTAAAAAAGTATTTGTCGAGATTTTCATTTTTGACGTTGGATATTTTCGTTTTAGTTCTGAAACTTGGTCTATAGTAACTCTATCTTCATTCATAATCGTACGTTTAAAGTGAAATGAAACTTGTTTTATAAGAAGTTTAACATACTTCTCCCCGTAAAATCCTTAAACATGGGTAAGAAAATCGACCGAAAATCCTCAAATATGGGGAAAGATTCCTCCAGAAGGGGAAAGATTTGACAATGAGAAAGCGACGATGTGACTTATCCGAATATCTCAGTAGATATGCAGAGGCGGTCTGCACTGAGATTACCTATGGTATGGTAAACCTTTGGTAAATGACAACGGTGCAATCGATTCTTGTTTCCTATTTCAAGAGCTTTTTGGCTGTGAATCTGTTAGCAGCTAATCAATGTATGATGACGTAAGTTAAAACCAAACAGAAACAATGTACATCTGTCATCATTGACCTCTGAACCACAGCTTGAATCGACTTCGTGTAATCGCAAACACGAGACTGTGCACTGAGAACAAACATTATTGACATGGTACAATATGTCCAACATCGGCGAAAATTTATCAGAAAAAGGAAGCCGAGAAGAAAGTTTCGTGAATGAGAAAGCAGATCTGAGATACAATACTAAATATTGGAACGAATGCTTGTTACAGGAATGTATATCAGGTTTTAGTTAAACATGAAGTGAAGATGAAATCCACGTGCATCACCACATCAGGCCAGACAAATTTGGCGCCAAATCAGTCTTGCTATGAGAACGCGAGGAGCAAGAAGGACGACCATTCGCTGAAAATTCTTGCTTGCTGGGTAAGTTCAGTTGTTATATTATCTAGTGCTGCATATCAATGCCCTTTTACCTGAATCGTTGTTTCAAATGTAAATTACCGAGAAATGAGATTTTTCTCTTGACAAGAAGAGGGGCAACGTTTTTCGTAAGTTCCTTTGTTTCGAATAAAGTTATCGGAGTCGAGGCATCTTCGAACTAGTAGGATCGAAATTAGATAAACTTTCATCCTGTAATCAAATGAATGATGGAACGAAGTTTTGATGCTTCGTGAAAAATTTTCCCGCGCTAGCGCTATATCAAAGGCATCAAGTAGAATTAACACCCTGTCAACGGGATTAGGGCTCATATTACTGCCACGCGATATTTTTCAGAAAAGCAGATCGCTGATTGGCTTAGGCAGTAAAAGCTGTTTTTTCACCAGCGATTGTGATTAAACATGTTCGATCGCGTTTACACTGTTTTTCGTTTCTCCTTAACGCGTGGATTTTCTCATTATGATATGGATTGCGTTTTAGATCTTTCCAAGGCAACCAAAACATTGAATAGATTATTGGAACTGACACATGATAAAAAAACTGGCGTAGCATTGTAAAACGTGTTGTGCAGTACTAACTACGTGTAACGTCATGAAAAACAACGTATAGGGATGGCCAGAGAACATTTCAAATCTGGCAAGTACTGTACTAATCTACAGTAGTAGACACAGTAAGTAAAAATATACGCAGGGTTGGTAAAAAAATTTCCCTGTGGCAGCACAAGCCACCAAAGAGTGGGGGGGGGGGCAAAACTAAGCCTCTGGAACATTTTTCAGGCCATGCCTTTTTTCTTGCAAAGAAACACCCTTTAACCAGTAATGGTGCTGTTAAAATCTTAGGAATTGTCAATGGGAAACTTTGCAAAACAAACTTGGAAAAAAAACTGGCCAGTTATTTGATGAAGCACCAGCGATGAGTAGGAGAGTAGGTTAATTATGAGTGTTTTTAACTAATATCACGTAAGATTTCTCAAATACACATTTTGTGTAACCTGGTGTATAATCAAAGAGTCAGTTAAAGTTAATAGAGCAACACTATGGTACATTACATAAAATACAGTCATACATTTAAATACAACCACTTACTGGCAAAAGGTTGACATTGAATAAGATCCTTGTATCCCATCATCATATTTTTTCAGCTGGTAATAGAACCCAAAGTTTGATCTTGAATGAGAACTTGAAAAGCGGAGGCGTATCTTCCCATACCCATCATGTGAATACATCTGAAATGGTTTGGCAGCATTGTTTGAGCAAAATTTTCCAATACTTCTTTGTGACCTGTTGAAAGATTAATAAGAGCCATTAGCACATTTATGGGTTTGATTACAAATGAGTCTTTTCAATCAAGATGCCTGTTGTGTAAAAGAGGTTGGGTAAAGTGAGAGTGTAACTCCTTGCCACATTCCAGGGGGCACTTTCGGAGCAATATAGCCAAAAATTTTGTCTGCTACGCAATTTCAGAAAGATACCCATTTACAATTGCCAGAATTTGTCTTTGTACACATTTTTCTTTGAAAGAAATCACTTAATAAGAAACTCTAGTCTCAGTTTGCCAAAAAATTAAGAAACTCTAGTACTGGGAAAATATCAGTTACAAAACTGCTATATTTTGATAAAGGAAATCCCTAGCATATTTTTGACTTTATTTTCATTTGTTTTCTGTATCACAATTACTTTACAAGTAAGAAGTAAACTGTAAGAAGTAAAGTGTCACAGGGGCACAGGTAGTGAACATGAAAATTGTTATGGAGCATTTTAATAAACTTGTACGAAACTCTCAGTACTCAAAATATGATAATTTCAAGAAACTTTCAGTACTGACCCAAATCCTTATTTTCTCATTAAAAACTGTGTGTATTTACTTTTAAGAGGAACTTTTTCTGACAAAATTGCTGATTTTTCCAAATTTTCATTATCAGCCATAAGGACCTACTGCACAGTGATCCAGATGATGGAATAAATAGGAAAAAACGGAGTTTGAAAAACTTGTGGCATTTAATATCCTCCATGAAAAGGGTTCAGGGGTCAACACAAAGCAAAAAATTTTCGAAATCGGACCAATGGTTCCGTCACAATGATTTTTTGAAGTTTGGGGAAATGACATGTTGTTGTTATCATAGCACTTCCGGCAAAATTTATTGTTTTAGCTTAACTTTAAACTTTCATAGCTCCGCTCATGATTGTCCGATTTTTACAAACTTAGTTTCATTTGAAAGATGATCATCTAATTGCACGTCACATGTAACTTATTTTCAACAAAAGCACACTAAAGCATGGGTAACCGGACACACATTATGCTTTGTAGTTTTTAGAATTTTGTGACAAAATAGCCACTCAATAGTAAAAACAAAAATTTCAAGTGATATCAAGTGTTAGCTATAAACATATAAAAATACTGCAAGGTCTTGGGAACATTTCTGGCAAAGGGTTTGTTCCAGATCGTTTTAGTTTTTTTCAACAATTTTTTGAATTCCTTTTCCGTCCAAATGTGTCACGGTTTAGGACATTCCAATTTTTGTTGTTAGGTCTGTTAGGAGTGTTAGGTCTGTTAGGACTGTTAGGAGTGTTGTGTTAGGTCTGTTAGGAGTGTTAGGTCTGTTAAGAGTGTTAGGTCTGTTAGGAGTGCTAGGTCTGTTAGGAGTGCTAGGTCTGTTAGGAGTGTTAGTTGTGTTAGGTCTGTTACCCGGGGGGGGGGGGTACTTCACATATTTTGGGTACGGGGACGTGCCATCAGGAAGGGTATCAATTTTCGCGATTTTGGTGTAAGGAACGGTATCAATTTTTACGATTTTGGTATAAGGAACAGTATCGATTTTCGCGATTTTGGTTGGAACGATTTTGGTATACTTTTTCGGAAAATTGGTATGAAGTCAGATATACTTTTTCGCAAAATTGGTATAAGGAAGGGGTATGTTTTTGAAGCTTCAATGACACGTCCCCGACCAAAACCTGGTCAAGTAACCCCCCCGGGGTCTGTTAGGAGTGTTAGGAGTGTCAGGTGGGTTAGGAGTGTTAGGTCTGTTAGGAGTGTTAGGTCTGTTAGGAGTGGTAGATCTGTTAGGAGTGTTAGTTGTGTTAGGTCTGTTAGGAGTGTTAGGAGTGTTAGAAGTGTTAGTTGTGTTAGGAGTGTTAGGTCTGTTAGAAGTGTTAGTTGTGTTAGGAGTGCTAGTTGTGTTAGGTCTGTTAGGAGTGTTAGTTGTGTTAGGTCTGTTAGGAGTGTTAGAAGTGTTAGGTCTGTTAGGAGTGTTAGGTCTGTTAGAAGTGGTAGATCTGTTAGGAGTGTTAGTTGTGTTAGGTCTGTTAGGAGTGTTAGGTCTGTTAGAAGTGTTAGTTGTGTTAGGAGTGTTAGTTGTGTTAGGAGTGTTAGGTCTGTCAGGAGTGTTAGGTCTGTTAGTTCTGTTAGGAGTGTTAGGTCTGTTAGGAGTGGTAGATCTGTTAGGAGTGTTAGTTGTGTTCTGTCTGTTAGGAGTGTTAGGAGTGTTAGGAGTGTTAGTTGTGTTAGGTCTGTTAGGAGTGTTAGGTCTGTTAGGAGTGTTAGGTCTGTTAGAAAGTGTTAGTTGTGTTAGGAATGTTAGTTGTGTTAGGAGTGTTAGGACTGTTAGGAGTGTTAGTTCTGTTAGGAGTGTTTGGTCTGATGGTTATGTGTGTGAAAGCGGTGAGAACAATCTACCAGAAGCAGCTTGGTGATAGCATATTTACAACAAAAAAGAGTGACTGGGATTTGCCTAAAACAAGCACTGCATGTGCCTTTTAAAATAAATGATTTGCTTTGTATGCAAATCAGCTTTTCTTCAACTTCGAAACGTCAGGGGGTATAGTCTGCACACAGGCTATGATAAATGCTGATCAGGCTTGTCTACTTGGGGAGCTCCTCCTTATTCAATTAACCTTAAATACAATCATGTAATAAAGTGTCTTTTTTGTATTCATTTTAGTTTTTCTTTTCTCGATTTCAGTTATATTGTTGTTATGTATTTTAGTCGTAGAGTATTTATGTTGAATTGTATTTAGGATTAATTGATAATGAATGAAACTGAAAACTGAAATTGAAATCCACCCAGATCCACCCTCGTTATGGATTAGGGTTACGGCTGTGTGCTTCTGCTGGGCATCCCCTAGTAACGGCAAAATAAAACGACAAACATGTATAAATTCATACAAATAGTTACCTGGTAAGGAAAACTTCGACATAATCTTTAGAACAACTCGGCATATCCCCATTGATATCAAACTTTTTCCAAGTGATTTCAAGGTAATATTTCTTTTTATTGCGAGTGTAGTAGCTGCCTGGTGTAACAGTATAGGTGCATTCTTTATTAGATGAGTAGGAATTATGTGATTCGTAACTCTTTAATTCAGTTGCAGTAAGTTGAGAGTTACAAACACCCTGGATTGCCTCTACAAACCCAAGCAAAGTAATAACAGCCAGATGCATTCTTGCCACCATCTTTTCTTTCTTCCTTGCGGCTTTGTAGACTTCATACAAAAGTCTTAGTTTGTCTTATGCAATCGAATTGATAGAAATAGGAAAAAATTGCAATTGAATCCAAAGACTCTATTCAATAAGTGAATTCACTTAGCCGTACGTATATAAAGGTTTGCATTGGTTTAGTTAGTCACACTCTGATGATAACATAAGTTTGAAAGGCCTCAGTGTGCCAATTATTTAGACTCGTTTCGTTCGTTGCATCTGCCATTTTAATACCATATTTCAATAAGTGATATTGAGACATTTGTGGTGAGTCTAACTCTGCTTCGGCATTTTATTTTGGGTCACTCCCCTCAAATGTCATGGCTCAGTCCAGCTCTGAATTTATCAGTGATGTTTGTTGGTAAATTTGAAATTTTGAACAAGGACCTGGCAGGAACGCAAGCAGTGGCCTACCCAGCAAGATAAGGCTCAAATCCTTACTGGTTGCCAGAGCATGCGGAAACCATCCAATTTCATGCTTGTCAGCCAATGAGATCACCGCTTTCTAGCCCCTGGAGACAAAATCGGTCGTTTGAGGTAAATTTTCTAGTACCCTCACTAAAACTGAAATGGATGCTAAAATACTTCAGTTATTTGCAATTTTTTTAATAAATCAGTTGTGGGGATGTCCGTCCAGAGTTGTTTACATGTTTAGGCACATAGCTTGTTTGGGGCCGGAGCTGCGTTCATTTTCCGGTCGAAGAATATTTACCTTCGTTGAAATATCTATAGAAATCGCTACAAATGAGATATACAGATAAGAATTTCAGCAATTATGCATACTGACCTGAGCAATAACCCAAACTCCTTTACTGCTATCATATCTCAAAATTGGAGGCAATTTCTAATTATTTCTGGCAGAGATATCATTTGGGCCTAAGCTTGTCCTAGCTTAAAACCCATTCCATTGCACTTAAAAAGTTATGGTAAAATTCTTGAGCTGAATAATGCACTTACCCATGACTCAGGCACCAGTTTGACTTCGTTTGCCTTTTTTACATTAGCAAATTTTTATAAGAAACGACCAGTTGTGGGCGAATTGCAAAAACTTTCCTCGGTCCATATTTTTCTCTGCACAGTCTATCCGCTTCAAACAACAAACAGTGAACTTTGTATCATAAAAGTCTTGCATCACAAAACATTCCTATAGAACGATTCCATGCGCCTTAGCGAGGCACTTGTGAATTGGTTTCACGCATTTGGTTCAATCAGTCAATGCAAACAAGCAAAAGAGCAAACCGGGTATCTTTTTTAGCGAACCCAAAATGATGTTTTGTTCTTTTTATGTTTTGCATTGATTGAAATGAGAACGAAAAGAACGAAATGCGTGAAAGCAATTCACGAGTGCCTCGCTAAAGTGCATGGAATCGTTCTATAGGAATGTTTTGTGATGCAACTTTTATGATACAAAGTTCACTGTTTGTTGTTTGAAGCGGATAGACTGTGCAGAGAAAAATATGGACCGAGGAAAGTTTTTGCAATTCGCCCACAACTGGTCGTTTCTTATAAAAATTTGCTAATGTAAAAAAGGCAAACGAAGTCAAACTGGTGCCTGAGTCATGGGTAAGTGCATTATTCAGCTCAAGAATTTTACCATAACTTTTTAAGTGCAATGGAATGGGTTTTAAGCTAGGACAAGCTTAGGCCCAAATGATATCTCTGCCAGAATCATTAGAAATTGCCTCCAATTTTGAGATATGATAGCAGTGAAGGAGTTTGGGTTATTGCTCAGGTCAGTATGCATAATCGCTGAAATTCTTATCTGTATATCTCATTTGTAGCGATTTCTATAGATATTTCAACGAAGGTAAATATTCTTCGACTGGAAAATGAACGCAGCTCCGGCCCCAAACAAGCTATGTGCCTAAACATGTAAACAACTCTGGACGGACATCCCCACAACTGATTTATTAAAAAAAATTGCAAATAACTGAAGTATTTTAGCATCCATTTCAGTTTTAGTGAGGGTACTAGAAAATTTACCTCAAACGACCGATTTTGTCTCCAGGGGCTAGAAAGCGGTGATCTCATTGGCTGACAAGCATGAAATTGGATGATTTCCGCATGCTCTGGCAACCAGTAAGGATTTGAGCCTTATCTTCTACCCAGCACTCCAGGAGTGAGGGGCTTAGCTCCAGAAATATTTGTGTGACCACGCCCTTCAGACGCTGGGAAAATGAGGGAAATGCCCTTTTCCCTATATTTTGCATCGTAAACAAGGCTGGAATTGTTGAATTTGTATTGAGAATTTGTTCCCAGCATAGCAAACAGGGGTGGCGGCAGGAGAAGGCTGCAGCCCCCTCGTCGGAAGCAGCTAGTCGCCCGTCGGAGGATATTTTGGGTTCTTGTCGGAGGAAATTTAGCAAAATGACGTATGAAAACTGCATTTCCTAGCCATTTTAGCCCCCCTTTCGGTAGCTTCAGCCCCTCTGTCGGAAGATTCCTGGCGCCACCCCTGATAGCAAACGCCAGGAAAGCAGACGAAGAATTGTTATTCGGAACAAACAGTCCAGCACATCCAGTACGAATTACAAAATTGCTTTTCTTAGCTTTACTGCAGAATGATTTTGCGCTGGTTGTTTTGATATTCGAGGAAATGCCTCTTTTCGTCACTTTATCATGGCATCTTATATAGATGCAAGAAGCTCCTGCAAAAGAAATTGCTGTAGCAATTTGAATCATTTGAAGTAAGTCAGAGAATAGCTCTTCAAATCATTTTGATGAGATTATTTCAAGGAGCAGTAGCAAATTGGGATCCCTATAGCCAATAGGACGTGCAGGCTAAGACAACTGTTATATTTTGTTAACGCATTTTTTCATGTTTGCAGACGGCCTCTGAGATTGAGTAAGTTTGACTTTGTATCATTGAGCAATAAAATTGTAACAATTTGGACATTCTATTTTTAGCCTTGTCTCCGTGGTTACCATTTTGATAAGCCACACTCTAATAAGTCTAAAACATGAATTTTTATATATTTCATCTATATGTTTCCCTTACGTTTCATGACCTTTTAACAAGCTTTCATTCATATGACGCCATATGAGAATATCATGCATGCTCTAGCAACAGCAATAACATTGCTAATTGAATTACGATTTAAAATTTTCATTGTTTATGTAATGGACTACTTTTGTGCCAAATATTGTTGCCATACATATTCTCATATGGTAACAGAGATAAACAGGGGGGGGGGCAGAATCCGCCCTCCACTTGGAATCCACCTTTTTAAGATAAGAGGCGCGAAAGAGGAAGTATTTTGTTGTTTGAGATTTTGCATTTTAAAGGCTAAAATCTTATTCTGCGTACAAAGTTTAGTGTTCAGAAAAATTTTCAAATTCATATCATAAAGGTTTTGACCGTGAAATCGAAGTATGGACAAAAGTTGTCCAAAGTTTTGATTTCACAGTCAAAGCCCTGATGACTTTAAATTCTTAGAATTGCCATAATTTGGAAATAAAGACATCTATGAATGTGAAAATTTGCTTTCGTGCTAAACATTGTAAGCAGAACAAGACTTTAGCCTCAAAAATGCAAATCTCAAACAGCAAAATACTTCCGCTTTCGCACCTCTTATCTTGAAAAGGTGGTTTGAGTGCTTCAAAACGCCCAGGTCAGATAGGGTTAAATAGGGTCAGTTTTGTCACTGTTCACTATGAGGGATTATGAGTCACCAGAGTATCTGTTCAACAAAGTTTACCGCAGTGATACAAGGGACTTAAGTAATCAGTCTAGTTATCAGCTAAGTTCGAAAGGCATAGAAACAAGCAGCAAATTGTGCATATGTAATATCGATATAAATTTCGTGTGCCACGACTTGAAATACATACTTCAAGCGAATGAATGTTATACAGTCAATGAATAGTATGATAATGAATGCTGACTATTACTGACTAAAATCATAAATCTACATATACAATCGTAAATTCCCCGAGAGACTATGAGAAGTTTTGAGTACAAAGCAAACTGGGGTTCCTCAAAAAGCCAGAGATTTTGCGATCTGCATTTTGCTCCGATCTGTAGGAACAGTTATGCCCACATACCTTCGGGACCTTCGAAAAACAAGGGAAAGACCCTTTTCTCACTCTCTTTCTGAAATTCCCTGGGGCCTTTTTTAACTCAGAGCCTGGGAGGATGGCCCCCTTGCATAATTATTTCCTTGACTGCGTAATAAGGAACGACAGACGGGAGCTAGTTGCCACTCTGGACACAGGGTGCCCTCCCAGGGGGAGGTTTCAGGTAAATGTTCCTAAGCTGTTTTCCTTCGTGTTCCTTTGTTCTTTGTAAGAAAATCAGGAAATTCATCAATTTGTTCCCTAAGATATTATTTTGACATATTTGTTCACTTGTTCCCAGAACATTTTCACAAGTGTTCCCTTGCTCCCAGCTAAAAAAAACTTCCGAGTAACACTTGTTCCCTAAAATCGCTTGGGGCCCTAAAATGGCAATTTTCTCCTCACAAACAACAAGCAAATTCCTTGCGGTACCAATATAAAATATGCTGGGCGACTGGCTACCGGACCTAACTTGTTGTTTTTATTAGTTAGCCTATTATAGTTCTGGCAAACTGGAAACTAAAATTGAGATCGAAATGCTGCAGCTTTTCCTCCGCAAGTGGCAAGCTATAACGGACTCGATGCCTCAATGTAATTAAAATAATGGCTTTTAATACAATAAAAACCCGCGTGTAAGGACCTACAGCTTTGCAAGTCAGCCTGGGCTCTCGAACAATTCATACAATGGATAGCTTCTTATAAAATGGTAGCCTAATTGAGCATTTTCAGCCTCTTGGTTCGCAATCCTCTAGGTTCTTAGAGTGCGGTGAAAACAGGCTTTCCAGCATTAGGCATAATAAGGCGTGCCGCACTGCGAGTCATGAAAATACTTTTCAAGGGTTTGCCTTTAGCTTTCACGCAATCGAAGATTTGCCTCAAATGTAATCTAGACTTCAGCTACAAACTTTACTCTAAAATGTATTGTTTATCATTTTAGAAAATAATCGCCCATTTATGATAGAATTTGTTACTGTCACAACTTGCCCAAGCTGACAAGCAGTAACAATTTACGATCAGTTGCTTTGAAAAGTGAATGGGGCGAGGCATAACATGTTTTACTACATCTAGTGGCGAAGTAATAGCCTCTGCTACAATTTGTCCCTGCTACAACTAGCTCTAGTCTCCCTTGGAAGTGGGTCCACCATAGGGTCTATATCCGCAGAACCGCACCTTTTTAGCTCCGATATCCGTAAACCGAGCAATTTTTCGGCCATAACCGTAACCGTAGCAATTTCCCAGTATTCCTTAACCGTTAACCGTACGAAAATATGGAAAATATCCGTTAACCTAGGCTGCGTGCAGACTCAACTATCCTAAACTCTACATTTTAGGATAATTGAGTCTGCACGCAGGCTATGCTAACCGTGCTCAAATTTAGGCCAAATCCGCATATTCGCAAAACCTATAATGGACCCCCTTAGAACATTTAGAATAACGTTTCGGCAGTATGATAAATCACACAGTGAAGGATTATAACAAACATAAATGAATAACAACGCTTATCACATGATACAAAAAAGTGCAAATTAACCCAGCATTCGTTTGCATTGTTAACAGTTATAATTTTTCGATGATAAATAATTTCTTGCAATTTTCACATGGTGCTAGTTGCCATCAATGAGTATTGCGGCATAGAGGAAAGAAAGAACTTTCAATGTTGAAGCTCTTTAAACCGGACTTTGAAGAGATTTTGTTGAGTGTAAGAAGACTCCCGCTAGTTTCGGCAATTTTGAAACAGGGGGCCCACTTTTTGAGAGTAATGGTACGAGAATGAGCAAGTGATATCAGCAAATCGAAGAACGCAGAGGAACAAGGGACGAACAGTCACAAGCCTACTAGTCCATGCCAGTGCTAGACTAACTGTAACTTATCAACGACTTCGCAAACAGCCTTTCACTTCGATGTTTAAATACAAAGATGCGATAATTTGCAAAAACTGACTACCTTTTTATCTGTTTCTACTTGGTTTATTGCATTGGGTGCTGTGAAGGATCTATGCATAGGACCAATCATTAAATAAACTATCGGAAAATCCGGCAAAATTTGCAGGGAATCGTGAAGGTTCAATATTGGTGCAGTTCTAAGAAAATATACCTAAAACGGTCAAAGGTCATCAAACTCTGTCTCAATGTGTCAACATCAATTTCTACAAAATTTTCCGCAAATATTTATTGTGAGTTGCCAAGAAAGTACACTATCAATTCAGTCCAGAGGCGATTCTATGACGATTGCAATATGTTTAACTATGGGCACTGTTGAAAGATCAATCTTCATGTAAAAGTTGCTTGCAACATGAATTTTCTAGAGATTGCACAACATGAGGGTAAGTATAATTGTCGACTGGAAAGAGTTTTACTCACTTAACTGAGCTATTGTGGATTAGACTTATGACCACGAGTCTCTTGTTTCCCTGTGCTCTTGATTTCAAGATGGCGCTTCGGTCAACAGTTGAGCAAGGTACCGCAGGGATACAAGGGACTCATCGCCATAGGTCTAATTGGGGATAACGAACACTAAAATTAAGAAAACACTAAAATTATAGTTATAATCAATATCTACGTGTACATACTAAAATTAAGAAAACACTACATTTCAAAGACCGACCGGTCACACTGCTCGGAAAATAGCGCACGTTTACAGCACTTTCGCAAAATTTCTCCTAATGGTGGCCTTGTGCATTTCTTAAAGTGAATGAACGGAACTGAGTGGAGGTAATCTATAAATACCTGGTGTCCAAAAAAATTTATACAGATTTGGTTGACTCCAGCGATGTGAATTTCACTTTAATCAATAACCAATCACTCTCAAAATGTTCCTCGATAGTTAACTTGAACATAGATACCTCGTTTGTTGGTATTGGTGCTTTGAAAGCAGAAATATCAATCTTGAAAGTTCAAATTTGAGTGCACTTGCAAACCAGAGCTTCGACCTTTTGGCCTAAGCAAATGAAGCAAATTCCTGAAGCACCTCGAAATTAAGATCTGAAATTAATGAAAAATTAAGAAACTCCCCAATGGGTGACTGGGGGGGGGGGGGGGGGGATGAATTCTGGAAAGCAGAATATCAGAAGATCTAATATTGCTCAAATGTCATCACGGCTATCGTTGATTTATGCGCTGTGCCTACACATGTTTTCTTTGCAAACACGTCTGTCATAGTGCAATGAGCCTTTGCAATCGGAATGCTTTGCAGTGGTCTCTTTGTTTTCGCCATTTTTATGGTCCACGAAAATGGCTATCAACAAATACATTGAACGTGCAAGGTATCTTGGTTGCAAATACCACTTCAAGGAGCATGTTTGCTAGAATGTGGTCTAAAATAGTTAAAACAGTACTAAACAATAGATACACGCAACCAATTTGCGTTTGAAAGGAGACTTACAGTCTGTCACAAATTAGCTGTCTCGCGAAAATCACTGCAAATAAGAGTAATTTAAGTGCTTTGCATTTTGCGTTATTGCGACATCTAATTTGAGGCATACTTTAAATCATCTCTTCCAGAAAAGGAAAATTTAACAAACATCTTTAGTAGAATGGTCTAAAATCATCAAAACATTACTTATCACTGCACATACCCAAACAGTATGACTTTCTGTTAATGGTCCTTATTGGTTAACCGCTGTGCTGTAAGCCGGAGGGGGCATCGATGGATATGTTTCTGGCCCCCCACCAGCAGGTACAGTAGGAGGCGGATAACTTGCATTGTCACCAAAAGCCACTGTCGGTGGAGGTGGGTAGGGGGCTGCAGTTGGCAGACCTCCAGCGTTTTGTATTGTCGCATCCCCAGGCGGTGGATATGGTTGACCAGTGTGTTGTTGGTTTACAGGCAGGGTTTGGTCTGGTGGGTACTGCCCTTGATTTGCTGTAGATATGGGCGGCTGAGATGCTGGGTATGGTTGATTTGCAATGGCATGATAAGCTGGCGGAGCGTTGTCGGATCCAGGATAAACTGACGGAGCACAGGATGTTGGGTAGGAGTCGTTTGGATAGGCGGTTGCCGGGTAAGTGGCTGCCGGGTAGGTGGCTGTTGGGTAAGTAGCCATCGGATATGAAGCAGCCGGTTGGCTAGTGTTTTGGGTTGAAGAGATCACAGTTGTATTCTGTGTACAAGGTGGCACAACAGTTCCTCGTGCAAGCATTTGTGTGTGGAGTTCTCGACGCCTTTGAGCTTGCTTGTGTCTGATGACACCTCCAACAATGATGATAAAGACAATGAATATCCCAGAGCCAACGACCTTTCCAATTATGCTAGAGGCAATGCTGCTTCCACTGCTGGAAGGATAATCTTTGTTTGACGGACTTGAGCGCCCTAAAATAAAGATGTATTAAGAATCTTGTAACTGATAAAGCTAATAATATCATCAATTTTAACAGACAATGCAAAGATTTTACCTCAAAAAAACCTCAGCACCAGGAAAAGCATAGGGCTCAAATCTTTAAAAAGGTGGGTGTAAAATTATATTACAATTTTCTTTGAATCAAATGATTTGGAAGGAAATTATGATACTTTGGTGTAAATCTGCCGTTGACATTATTTCATATCCAGATTAGTTTCAAAATGGCAGCATCTGTTATATTTGAAGCTGTGACGTCTTCAACTTTTTAGATACTAAACCAGAAAGGCTACATATTTTTGCTTGTCATCAAATTGTAGACCTTCAAAAACTATAGTTTTCTTGAATATTGCATCATTTTTCCTCCATTGATTTAGGATTTACGATGATTTAATATTTCTTTAATTTTCCATGCATTCTTGAAGAAAATCAAAATGCCACCATATTGAAAACAAGTCAAGATACAAAAAAATCCATGCCAGATTTACAGTAAAGAACTCTCAGTTCCATACAAGTCAACGGAAAATGTAATCAAATTTTACACCCATGAAATTGTGAGTTGTTTTCTTTTCTTATGATTTAAATTCGTTATATTGAAAATCAAAATGCCACCGTATTGAAAACAAGTCAAGATACAAAAAAATCCATGCCAGATTTACAGTAAAGAACTCTCAGTTCCATACAAGTCAACGGAAAATGTAATCAAATTTTACACCCATGAAATTGTAAGTTGTTTTCTTTTCTTATGATTTAAATTCGTTATATTGATTTTTGGAGTAATTCGATAACTAATTTGTAAACTAGGTTTTTAATTTTGTAATATTTTTGTACGGCATCCCGTAAAGCAGTTTCTGCAGACTGACGGGGCTGCCGCGGCTAAATAACAAAAAGGCTATTTTAGCAAGGAGATGTGAGACGAGAAGACGCCAGCAGAATTCTTTTGTTCGAGGATGTAATTTACAAAGCGAAATCAACTTCAAAACTTTTGTGAATCTCCAGGGGCTTTGTGTAAGCTCTGCTATGAAATCGACAACCTGAAAAGTGCACTTTTGAAGGCCGTCCGTCCACCAAAAATAGAACGTCGATATGGAAAATGAAAACAATGTGAGCATATTCGTAACCAATGGGGACACGAGAACACAAACTATTTTCAAGAAGTCTTTCTGTTTATGACCAGCTTTTTGGGATGAAAAAGGCTGGAAAATTGGAATGCTTCAACAACCTCTAAGCGTCTGCGTTTTCAAAAATACCCGCTTCTTGTTGCTAAGACAGACTAATAATGAAAAACTGAAAATGTTTCTTATGAAAAAGATGTGTATCCAGGTATATCAAAGAACTGAATGGAGTAGCAGCTTGGTCTTAAATGGGATAAAAGAACAACACATGTCCTATCTTTCTCTCATTTGGTCATTTGTGTCGATGAAAAAGGGGCGAATTTCGTAAAAGAAAGGATACAATTCTGCTTAAGATAATACGATTTGACAGCCATATTGTATGCAATTGATATTTATTTGTTTACACTTTTAGCGCAGCCGATCATAATGTTGTTTTCGTTCTGTCTTTTTTGATTTGATTGAATGCGTGCACTCAGAGGTGTGAAATATATTTTTCGGAAGGGAAAATCGCTTTGTCTTTTGGAAACCTGAACGTTTGTTTCACAAAATTTGCCCCTTGCTTCTTAAAGGACAAGCCCGGGGTTTCTACAATTTATGTCAAGAAGCAACCTTACCAACTGCCGAATATCAATTGCGAGTTCTTTCCAAGTTTTGAGATCTCTTTCTCTTGTAAATTCGTACAGCATTTTTCGTAACTTAGGACCAATGTCGTCGTAATTTTGTAAGAGTACGCGATAAGGCTAGCCTCGGTTTGGAAGATCGATTGTGACGTCGGAAAGTTACTGGAAAGTTTTGTAGGAAAACAGCCTCGTTCAAGTTGAAGGCGAAGTGAGCGAAATGACGTCATAAATAATGACGTCAATTCGCTCATTTCGCAGATTGAAATATGCAATTTCGCAGAGAAAAGCGAGAGAAGGTTGGAAAAAAGTAATACACACCATTCACAACATTGTAATCTTTCATTTTATCAACAATTATTCCAACCCCGGACTTGTCCTTTAATCAAATATCTTTCTGTATTTTGCAAATTAGCATATGCCACTCCCCAGTTTAGAAGCGGGAAGGATACCCTGGGTACCAGGGATAGGCTCAAAATGCTGAAAAAGATGGTGTAAAATTCCAGCAAAGAACCATGAGCTCGAGCAATTAAATTAAAGGATGGTCTATTAACCATAGTCCAATGTTTTCCAAGAATTTTATGCAATGCTGGTCTCCATATAGCCTGTGGCCACATGCTTAAAGCTTGAGGTAGAGAGAAGAAAGAACCTTACCTATTCACGGGCGGGCAAGTACTGTAAAATATTTGACCCCATGTTTGTCCAAAGAAATTTGAAAAAATAACCGGTTATTTTATCACACGATACGACTTTCCTGCCAAAAACAACCAGTTTTGGGGACAAAGGTGAAATTGTAAAATCAAAATTCTAAGGTTTGCCTGAAAGCTGGTTCTATCTTTGTCCGCCAAGTTTTACAATTGAATCATTAAACCATATAACTAACATAAGTAAAGCAGATATATCTATTTTCCATTTAAACATTAGGAGCTTAAATAAACATGCAGATGAACTGGTAAATTTGATAACTTCCCTAAAAGCATATTTTGATTGCATATGTCTCACTGAAATTGGAGCTACGAATTTAGACATGTACGCATCACTGCTGCAAGGTTACGTGCTCCATAAGATTCCCCCAAATAACTGTTCTCGATGGGGCGTTGGCATTTACATTAAAACAGCTCTGAAACTAGAAGATAAACCTAATTTAACAATAAAATGCAATGAACCATGTGAAAATAAATGGGTTCATCTATCTAAAGGCAAAAGCGAAATCCTCCTTGGTGTAGTATACAGGCACCCAAATGGAAACATTGGCAACTTCAACGATAACCTCGAAATTACAGTATCTGAAATTGACAAGGCCAAGTATGATAAAGTAATTATCCTTGGTGACATCTACTAAAGTTCAACGAAGCAGGAAAAGCTCGACATAAGCAATACTTAGACATGATGCTCAGTCATGGTTACAATCCTGGGATAACCTTACCATCTCGTGTTGGTGACCACTCAGCGACACTCATCGACCATATTTTTATGAAAGAAAAAAATCCAAGTGAGAAGATAATTTCAGGTAACCTCTATTCTGATATCTCTGATCATTTTGCTTCGGTGCTCTTTATTTTTCAAAAGCAGAAAACCATGAAACAAGTTGAAAGATTTAAGGTCAGAATTTTTGGAACAAAAAATACCAATGCATTTGCCTCATTGATAAAAGAAGCAAACTGGGATGAAATTCACAATAGCAACGATGTTAACAAATGCACGAATGCTTTCCAGCGAATTTTATCAAATTCCTACAATAAAGCTTTCCCAGTTAAGCTCATCTCAAACTCTCGCATAAAAGATAAACCATGGGTAACTACCAATTTAAAAAGGTGCATTGTAAAGAAAAATAAGATATTTGCAAACTTTAAGAATAAGAAAACACTGCTCTCAAAAATGACCCACAGGACCTACCGCAACATACTAAATTCATGTTTGCGTCAAGCAAAATCTAACTACTTTAAGGAACTTTTTGTTGACAAAATCAACCGGGTATCTAAAATGTGGACTGTGATGGGAAACATAGTTAATCCTAAAAAAGGAAAATCTAACAATCTCATTAAGAGAATTACCACCGATGATGATCAATCGTATTTTGATGATACCGACATTGCAAACGCACTAAACAAGCACTTTTGTACAGTAGGCAAAAAAACTGCTGCAAAGATAAAAAATTGTTCAACGAACTTTAACAGCTACTTGAAAAATCCTGTCGAAAAATCTTTCTTTTTCCAGCCAATAAAAGAACATGAAATCGTTACTGAAATAAAACTTCTAAAAGGCAACAAATCTCCAGGACATGATGGTATTAAGCCATCGATTATAAAATCTACCTTTGAACTCCTAGTTAGCCCACTCTCTCACATCTACAACCTTTCCATAAATTCTGGAATATTTCCAGATATTTGGAAAGTCGCAAAAGTAATTCCTGTTTTCAAGAAGGGTGAAAGATACCTCGCAGAAAACTACAGACCAATCTCCCTCCTATCTTGCTTTGAAAAAATGTTTGAACGTCTGGTTGTCAAACGTATGATGACTTTCATCAAAAAACACAAACTATTGTATGAACTCCAATTCGGATTCAGAGAAAACCACTCAACAGTGCATGCTCTCTTAGAAATTACCGATAAAATCTACAGCAAATTAGATCAAGATAACTGTGCACTTGGTGTATTTCTCGACCTATCAAAAGCATTTGATACTATTGACCATGAGATTCTTCTTCACAAACTCCATCATTATGGATTTAGAGGGATCGTTGGAAACTGGTTTTCCAGCTATCTCAGTAAACGTAAACAATACACGTGCTGCAATAAGACATAATCTGCCTTAGAAACCATTGAAACAGGAGTACCACAAGGGTCAGTCCTAGGCCCAATTCTTTTCACAATATTCGTAAATGACATGGCAAACGCTATGAATGATGTTAAACCAAGACTCTTTGCTGATGACACAAACATATTTTGCTTTAGCAACAATATTAACGACTTAGCTAGAGTAATCAACAGCGAACTAGCCAAATTAGATGAGTGGTTCAAAGCAAACAAACTGCTTATCAACACCAGTAAAACAAATCATTGCCTTTTTAAACCAAATCGAAATAAAACCATCGACAACGATTTTGCAATCGAAATGGGATCCCATCTTAAAGAAGTCAACAGTCTAAAATATCTTGGACTGCAAATAGATTGCAACATAAACTGGAATGACCATATAGACATACTTATGTTCGCTAAACTGCGACACTTGGTCCCAGCTGAATGTTTGAAGGCTTTATTTCTCAGCTTAGTGCAATCAAAAATAAGCTACGCCTTAGAAGTTTATGGAGTGGCTAAAGAATGTCATTTAAAGCGACTCCAAGTACTGCAAAATAGAATGCTTAAAATCTTGCAGTTCAAAGACTATAGATACTCTACAAACATTCTGCATAAATCGTATGGAATTTTAAAAGTAAAAGATCTCTATGAAGCAAAAATTCTTAACTTCATGCATAAAGTGAACCATAACCCAGAAAAACTTCCAGCTGCATTTCATAGCTATTTTGAAACTAATGAGGGTAAAAATAAATACGAAACAAGACAAAGAAAAGACTATAAACTATGCAGAACACGCAAACATTGGGGTGACCAAACGCTTAAAAACAAAGGTGCAAGACTCTGGAATAACCTCCCAGATAAAATAAAACATATCAATAACGTAAAATCATTTTCTAACGAAATAAAAGATCTTAGACTCCTTCAATACCAATAAATTAAAGAAACGAAAAAAAAAAGAAAAACAACAACAACAAATTAAATCGAATACAAAATGACTAAGCACAAAAGACCAGTATTTTAAATTTTCACATAGGCGGTTTTACCTTTGTCCGCCAAATCTACAGAAAAAAGACCAGAAATGTTAACTTTTCACCAAAGCGGTTCTACCTTTGTCCGCTAAATTTCCGAAAGAGAGACCAGGATTTCAAATTTTCACCAAAGTTCTTCTACCTTTATCTGGCAACCGGTTTTGGGACACTTGTACTTTCATAGCTACAATTAATAGTTACTTTCCAAAACAGGATTTGGTTGAAACTACGGGTTTTTGGGACAAACATCGTCAGGGATACATCATGTTAAAATTGTCTGCCAAATTGAAGAAAATAACTGCGCAAATCTTTCATCAAGAACGACCAGTTCTTGGGACAAAGGTGGTACTAAATTTTTTCGTGAACAACCGGTTTTCGGCCAAAGGTAGGACCATCGTTCCAAGTGTGACATGCCTGCCCTTGCCTATTCACTGCCCTACTCTGCAGATCACAGATACAGGGCGTGGCCACAACAGACTAGTCTCTTCTACAGTTAAGAAATAAACAATCAATACTTACAATAACTTATGTATCCTGCAACAAATCCTCTGTTTCCTCTTCCTCCGTAGGGCCGGTTGAATGTCAATTTCAAATATCGATATTTTGTTGTATACGTATAAGGGACAGATTTGTTACGGCATAATGCTCCACTGATATAGGATTTGTAACCATATCTTGTGCTTGACCCTAAAATAGGAAACGCGAGTGGAATGCTTATTGTAATTTGAGAACATTTTCGCCTCATTTTATAATTTAAAATACCTGTTTTGTATTCGAACGATTTTTCGCATTTTTTCTATAACAACGGAAACTAATCCTAAATAAAAAGAATACTATTTACATGTGCCATTCATGGCGGGGAAAGACACAAGGTCATCTGGTCCCCACCATGAATGACACTTACAACACAGTGAAATGAAATTTTGAAAACTGAACCCGGTAAACAACGAAATGTGCCAAAAAAGACACAAGGTGAAACACAGCAATAACGAAAAACAAATACAACACAGAGAAACGTAAATGAGAAACGAAAGCCGAAAAACAACACAGAAAAACGTACGAAAACAACTACACACAAGGTGAATATTAGCATGCAGAGAATATTAATGGAGCCGCTTAGTTTTCTCGATGAACGAAATTGTAGCTTCCAAAATCATTCTGTTTGAGACAATGTTTAAATTCTCATTGCCAAACAACAAGAGGTTACCGAGTGCCTTGTTGTCCAAAACTGAAACGTCCAATAGCGGGATGTCTCCAAGCTGACCAAAGAGATCTCTACGAGCATTTTCAAAAAGAGGGCAGTGCAGTAGGAAATGTTCATTATCCTCATTTCCAACAGCGCAGATATACAGCGGACTTACACAATTAAAGTTATGCCTAAATCGATGCTCATTTAGGGAACTAAATATAACTCAAAGCCTTGTTAGATTTCTTACACAAGTAACTTATACTCCTGGCTGGTCCTAAAGGCTGGTCTTAAACTTCAAAGGCTGGTCTTAAACTTATGGCCATAGCTGTGGACTGAAGGCCCTCTACTACCTTTTTCCCTGAAGCAATATTCTTCGTGGAGTTTCGATATTTTGCAGTTAAATCATAGCAATGAATTGAATTGTGCATAGATTGATGTAAAATCCAGCTACGAGTAACACAATTTCTGGGTCACACCCCTTGTCGGCAGAACCACTGCAATTTCCGAGAATTTCTATAGATTTCATTGTGACGTCACAGCAAAATGGCGCCGAAATAAAAAACAACATCAAAATTTTGAATCTGCATGGAAAGTTGATCTAAATGAGCTCCAAGAGAGTAAAATAGGCCGAGTGGTAGGGTTCCATATCGTTACGCCAAGAAACGTTGTTGACAAAAATGTGGTCTTAAACTTTAGGCCACGACTGTACTAAATTTAACATGGTTGACATATACATCTGTGTACAAGTTGTTTTTCTTCGTTGTCATTGACTTATTTGTATGAAAAAAAAAGAAAATTCCATATTTCTAAAAGTTTTTAAACCTATCTTTAGTCCCCCCCCCCCCTAGCCAAATGGCTGCCCGGTCCCTGCTTTCCGATCAATTAACAAAATCGTGTACAGCCCCTTTAAGTTTATATCAGTAAGTCGAAGTCATATCTGACGAGCAAAAGCGGCCGCCATATGAACTGTTAAGGCTGATGTCCATAAAGACGACTGGTGAAGGTGAAGTTGCGGTTTTTAGCGCCAAGCGCTGGGATCACAGAAGTAGCTGAGCGTTAATCGAGTCAGAGACCCCTTGTCATGACGCTCAAGTGGTTGGGCCCTACTGGGTATCGAGCTCTGTCCGCCTGACTGTTCTGGCTGCAAAGTCAAGAGGATTACACCACTGCACCACAACACTTATGTTTGTTTGGCCGCGATTAAATCCGAATGCTTAAAGGGAGTACAAAGACCAGCATGCTTTGCAAGAAGTCAGCGACTTGCTCTCCACAGCTTCCAGAATAACTGACTGTACGAAATTCACAAAAACAAACACAAACGATGGCAAAGGCTGCTGGTCTTTTTACTCCCTTTAAGTCACGTGCGTGGGTTGTGCCATACTTTCCGATTGGTAGAAAAAAATCTTGCACAGCCCCTTTAAGTTTATATCAGTAAGTGAAAATCATATCATACCTTCAAGTTTCACAGTATCTGACAAAATGCAGTTTCCATATGTACTAGTTTTAAGGCTGACGTCCATGAAGACGAATCTTGTTTCATCATAAGTGCTTGAAACAGAGACTGTGTGTTCACAAGAATATGATGACCTTGCGTACCCATTGGGCCAACCAGATGAATATATCTCATTACTGCTACTATAAGAATATTTGTTTCTGAAAATCAAAGCAGAAAGCTCAATCAAAAATAACGTAAAATTACGGGCTAAAACTCAATGCAAGCATAGCGAGAAAAATATGGGGGTCCGGGGCTGGCCCCCAGGAAAATTTCTCATAGCCATGCCTTTTAGATCATTGGAAGACACCCCATTTTTGGAGAATTAGTGTTTTACAGGCACACTGTTGTGGCACTGATTGGATGAATAAGACAATACAAAAGAATAGAATTAGGCCAGTTTCAGCAATTACGCTGTACACCGAAATTCATGAAGGTGATAACGATCTGACTCCCTTTACTCTCGAAATAAAGTATGGCACAAAAGCATAAAGGGTTGGTAATTATTCAGAGGCCAGGTTTTTGTTAGTTCTTTCAACATTACGACTGACCAATCACAGCGACGACAGTGTGCCTTTAAGCCCCATGAGCTAGCCTTGCTCTAATCTATTCACTGCACCATATGGGTGAGTCAGTAAAAACATGAGGTGTTTGCCAACTTCTATTGATGTGATCTACTTTGCAAATTGGTTCTATGAAATTCATATGTTCATCCTTGCATAGTTAATTTCAATTGATTTGGTTTATTTTGCAAATTCGCTTCAGTATGATTCATCGCATTGTAAGGTCTATAAAATTCCTTGTATATCCATGCACTTTACAAGATTCACATTTTTCAAGCACACCAAATTTCTCTGTGCAGCCGCTGAGGTCAAATTGTACTCAGTGTTTAAACGATTAAATTTCATTGCTATCAATGTCATGATAAATACAATTCTACACAACGAAAAAACATCCTTGAAGCAAAACCAAAAACTATATATTGTACTGTATATAGAGTAAAATTGTTGTTGGTATGAACTACATCATTATATGACAAACATAATGCAAAATACTCATTTAAAATAGATTGCAGGGCAGAACTTTAATTATTTGAGCATATGGTGAAATTGTGTTGATTTGGGGGCTCAGTCCCTTGGGAATTATTAGAAGTTTTTTGTTTATGAAGGTTGCAAAACAACTTGGTATCTTGTGAAATTCTGGTGTTTTCTTATTAGAAATTTGCAAGCAGAGCAGCACGCGAGTCATTTCTGAAATTTTGGCTCTTTCCATCAAGTATTATTAGAAAGTGCAGGGGCAAAAACTAACTATGGTACAGTCCATGACGTAGGTGATGGTCAAACCTAAGTCACTATAAGCAAAATCTAACTTCATATCACTGTTTGCAAAGACCAACACTTTCAAATAAGTGGAACGTCAGAAAAATTTGAAAAAGCAAAAACTTTCTGAAATTCACAAGGAAAGCCCCCTGAAGTTACCGAGAATTTTTCAAGAATTCTGCAATGAACGATGTTGCAAAATTTCATTCAGAAGATATAAAAACACAAATACAGTAGCTCTTTGACGTCACATGCAACCACAGTACTGTAGTTACCAAATTATTCTCCTGTAAGCGTGCACTAAAATTGTAAAAATTGGTAAAACTAGGATTTTGAAAGTTAATTTCAGGTGGTTAACGGTCTGCTTTTGTAGAAAAAACACAGATAATCGTCACCAGTAGGGTGTGGCTTCATTTTAAGACTTCTTTTTAAAAAACAGCTTCATGGACACTTTGAGGTCTTTTAAATGACGTCACTTTGCATAATTATTTTCCAAATAGTTCTAATGGCTAAACAGTAATTTACTCTACATAGTTTTTGGCTGTGTTAGTACAGTATAAACTGTAGCAAGATTAATTCAAACTTTGGTCCCTTTGTGTATACTGTAATACTTTTTTAAATACATTATGTTTATTTCTTACAGTATACTGTAAAATTGAAAAGATTGAAAGTCATCAGTTGAAATTATAATTTTGTCTCTTGAGAATCAAACTACTGAAAGAAAGCTGCGAACAAAATTACATCAAATTTAAAGAAACTTACAGGCAGTCAGTTGATAATGGTGATGTTGACTGGATCTCATCGCTATAACTTTTCAACTGATAATAAAACGCGAACCCTGAACTTGTACTATAACCGTTGGACTTGAAGCGTATCCTTGCATAGCCATCATGTGAATACATCTGAAATGGTGCCTTAACTGCATTATTCGAGCAATACTTCCCAATGCTTTGGTATGAACTGTTGAGAGAAAGCACACAGAAACTGATCTGAATTCTTATCAGTGTACTACACATTACGACTACACTTAATTACATTAAAATTGGAATTACACCTGCAGCTCAGGCCACAGCCTGCAGGGCCAGTGCAGCGTCAGAGAATTTTGCTTAATACTGTTGTATTAGAATCGGCTTGTGTAAAATGCAGGTCATTTTTGGCAGGTCACCGCGGTAGGTCACTGTAAGGGCCATGGGCTCATGGGCTTAACAAAGGAATTCCGTTGTGTAGAGAGATACCAGAGCTGCTATTTTACTAAAGTGATAAAGTGCAATTAATTGTACACTGTGAAAGAACTGGCTAATTAAAGGAGGTTTAATCTCGGTAATAAACAATACATTGCTTGAATACACGTTTTTTATAAGAAGCTTGGATCAGCACTTAGAACTAAAAGTTTCCTAATTTCGCATGAAAATTTCCGTGTTTTAGTAACAAAAGTTTCTTTATTAATTTCTCATTTTTTAGGGCCTAAAATTGCGTTTGGTTCAAAGTTGAGCCTTCTTATCGAGACCAAGATTTTCGTTGACGTTTTTACTGTAGCTTCATTGCCTCCAATTTCTAGTGTCCATTTCTAGAAGGCAATTTGTTTTTCAAGAAAATGCATGGAGAATTTCTCAACCTCCAAAGATGTTACGGCTACTACTGAAGTAGAAGCAATAGAATGCTATCACATTTTTCCATGGGGAATTATGCAATTCAGCGCCTTTGTAACAAGACCGCTTTTATGCCTTCTACTCTAGAGAAAACTTTATCATCAGTTCATTGACGAGAATTATATCACCAAGGCATTGACGAGAATTATATCACCAGCAGTGTTGAAATTTTCACCAATATGCATCTGTGATATAACTCTCATTAATGAACCTGGCGCTAAAGTTTTCTCTTTAGTGAAGGGCATAAAAGCGGTCTATTTACAAAGCGCTGAAGGGAGAGAAGTGTTGACAACCTTCTTTGGCGACTCCATGTCCTTCGTGAATCCTACATACAAATTAACAAATGTGTCAGTACAATAGCAGCTCTCATTATTTCTTCACAACAGAATTCCTTTGTTCAGCTGATGAGACCTTGGCCCTCACAGTGACCTGCCGCGATGACATGCCAGAATATGTCCTGCATTTTACACCAGCCGAACAAGAGGGGATTATATCTTCCACAATAAAGTTTGAAATGGTTCATTTTGATGTCTGATTGGCCAGATCAACAATAGGGAATCAAATCTTGCACAATAAAAAATTCAAAGAAATGCTGTATTTTGATTGGATAACATACAGGAAATGACAGTTGACAAATTGGCAGTGGGATGTTGTTGGACTTGAAATTGAAGTCTGTTTTTGAGTCACAACTTTTGATGGCCTAAGACCTTGCATGTAAGAGCAAGTAACATGCAGTTGGGTTGGAATTGAGTTCTTGGGATACTTCTCAAAAGAATTGATCATGAATTATAAGTTTTTGAGCTCAGGCGAACCACTCATGAACCACTATGACACATCAAAAGTGGGAGAACAAGATTTGGAAGGGTGGCCAAACAGCTGGGCAGTTTCTTGATGGGTTACTGATGATGTTGGTGTTGAAATCATCTTTCAAGTGATATATACTGTAAAACTGTGCTTTGAAAAACCAGGTGTTTTATTAAGGGGCTAATGCAGTATCGTACACCTATAGGCCTATAGGGACTTTGTAGGGTTTTGGTAGGGTTTAGTTAGGATAGGTAGATAGGTAATCATATTTAACGTGGCTAGCCTGCGAAAGTCTGAGAGAGATTTATTTCCAGCAGGGGCCACGAATGTTTTACCATCAGCCCGCCGCAGCTACCAGATTTCCCTCACATGGCTCTGGTCGACCCGGGCTAGAGTTACGGACAGCGACCAAACTGTCCAGCGCGGGATTCAAACCTCGGCCGTTCTGACCTTTGGTTTACGAGTCAGTCACCTTAACCACTCGGCCACACACTCTCTACAGTCGGTACATTACGTATAGGCACAGTGTGCGGAACTGCATTAGCGCTCAATTTTAAACCTTCTGTTTCACTTTGGTAGTGCATTAAGTCTGCCTTGCATATCTACCTTGGATATGCTCCACATTTACAGTATATATATTTTTTTCAGGTTCACATAACCATTGTCATGACACAACTGAAAAGAGACAGTGGATATCAAACAGCATCATCCTATATCTGATGAAGAGTGAGCTCTTTCTGACAGCTGGTTGTGATGATAAGACAAACTAAGACAGGACAGAGACACACAGTTTCTGAAAGAGAACATTTTCACAATCCCTATGTTTAAAATTATCAGTGAAATAGAGGGGCAAGCCTTGCATCACTCTTCTAGAATGGTGTACAAGATTTTTTTTAACAATAGGATTTTTGCCGATTTTTCAAGAAAATAGAACAATTTTTTGACAAAGGTTTATATGAGAGTTTTACGGAGTGATGTGCCCTCTGCAATATCATTTAGCACTATTGGTGAGGGGCATATCACTCAGTATAAATTGTGTATACCTTTAGCAAAAGCCTGTTTGTTTTCAATCCATCAAAAGTCTATTGTTTTAAATATCTTGTGTGTTAAATAGGCTATTCAAAATAAACAAAAGAGAACAAAAGAAATTTCTCCTTGCACACCGGAGATCTCGTTGAAAAGTGCCATACTCTGCAGACTGGCCCATCGAGAGTCCCTCAGATTCAAGTACAACATTAGATTATTTGGCAGATATTTAAAATTGTTTTGAATAATCTGAATTAAGTTTTATACTGAATTTGTTTGAATGATGTTTGTCTAAAGTAGTGTACTTTGTGTGATGTGGCAGATTCTTTGGCCAGTTACAACAGTGTTGCCATATTTCATGTTGCATTTAACAGCAACACAATATGGTGACCACTGCCTGACTAAGTGACTTAGTGTTGAATTTCAGAGAGTCCACCGTAGCGCGAGCCGGTAAATTTGAGGCGCCGGTATATCTGAGGTTTGCCGGTAAATATGAGGTCGGCAAGATCAAAGGTATTCTTCTTAGGCGACAAGTAGTCATAATCTATTGTGAATTAGACAAAGGTGAGACACAAGGTCTGGTTTCAAAGGAAACAATAGGTTTTTCCGGGGGTCGGGTCAACGGTCTGAGGATTTCTGCCGCATATAATATTTTCCTTCTGACAGCGTTCGGGAAAGCGAACGCTAGGATTTAACTTCGAAGGGTAGGGGTTAGGATTTTTGCTGCGTAAGGAAATCCGCGAGAAGAATCCAATTTCATTTGGTTTCCTTTGGTATGGATTTGCTACATCTCGTAAGTAAACTGTCTTATTGCTCAAATATTTCGTTCCATTGCAATACCGTTTTGTATCTTACTCACTTTCGTCGCAAACTCCTGTGGCATTTTTCAGAAACCTTATAGCTTATCCCATCTTTTTAAGCTTCTTTTTTCTCTTTCCTCCTATATCGTTTGTCGATTTTTCAATTTTCTCAAATCTTTGAGACGTTCTGAGACAGGCGTTAAATAGGAACGTGAAAGCTACCGTTTCGTAAATCGATATCGTGAAAGATTCTCCAACGTTTCTCAACTCTCATTTTAAATATGAAGATTACGAAAAAAAAGATGCAAATTATGCTGCTCAAGTTTGTTTTGCTTTCTTAGTGATCTGAGAGCTGAGCGCTCATAAGAGTTTCTTATGAAAAACTCTTATAGGATTTATATAAATTCGGCTGTAAATTGGAGAATGCATTTTAATTTGGCTTCTAAATTAAAGGCAATCTGTCCCCTTCGATGAAAGAAAATAAGACCGATAAAGATCTCTATTGTATATTCCAGAAGTTGGTGTTAATTCGCTTTATCCAAAGAAATCAGGGTCATAGAGACTCAGTGATGCATGAATTTAGCTGCAGCGTAAATAAAGGTAAATAAAGCAGTAACTAAGGTAAGAACAATAGGGGACAGATTGCTTTTAAAAGAAACAAATTATGAATCTTGTTTAGCTAGAATTGCTAAACGTTCTTTGAAGAGTAAATATTCCAAGGACCAAGGTATTGCTGAACCTGTCTGTTACCAACCTTACCCCCCGACAAAAAGCGGTCAACAGCGGTGACCACAAAAGAGTAATGTGTCTTGTACAATGAGCGATTTCTATACTGCATTGTTTAATTTGAATGGCTTCTTCAACAATAACCCAGGTGTTTGAGTAGTCCCACGACACCTCATATTTACCGGCAAACCCCAGATATACCGGCACCTCAAATTTACAGGCTCGCGCTACGCCCTACGGTGATATATGGAATTTCATGGAGCATTACCTGCACGATTTCATGGCATATTACTAAGCCCATTCAATGGTGTATTGCATGGCATATTACACAGCCCATTGCATTTAAAGGTGTATATTACATGGTGTATTTTACGGCCAATTTCACCTAATTGGCCAATTTCAACTGGCACAATCTTCCATTCATGACATGTGGACAATTTCATGGAGTATCTATTATGGCCGATTACATGGCCAATTACAGCAGTTGTCGTATTTCATGTTGTATACAGATTTCATGGAAGATTACACATCTTTTTAAACCTGTGACGAAACAGAAGCAGCTTTTTCCGTGTATTATGTTTTCAGAATACAGTAAATAGGCAGACCCAAGCTTCGATTAATTTCTACTCTAGCATATTTAAATACAAAGATATACCTTGTCAAAAAAACCTCAACGTAGTCTCCCCCATAACAACTTGGCATGTCACCGTTTACTGAGAACGAGCTCCATGTTATTTCAAGATAGTAATTGCCTGAAGAAAGATACCAAGATGGCTGTGGCTTGATCGTGAACGTGCAGTCCTCATTATTTGAAAATGGAGAATGTGATTTATATGTCTTTGCTGTCGTTGCTGTAAGTGTAGTGCTGTAACATGCACATTGGATTGCTTTCACGACTGCGAGGAGAGTGAACATAAGCTGCGTCATGGCGGCCATGTTAAAACTTTACTTGCTCCTTCCTCAAACGACACTGATTACTGATTGCGTTGCGATTGCATCCTGGTAAGTTATCGCTACCACCCTCTCCCGCGAACCTTGATTTACGATCTGATTCCATCCGAGTCTATTCAGTTTAGCTCATTGAATTGAATTGCTGCTGCTGTCGTTTCAGTGTGGCTTGGGTTGTTCCTCCTCGCCGTTTCATTTTTCATTAAAAAATATTTATACTGGTTAAAAAGTTTCCACAAATACGTTTTTCAAACTAGCTAAATTAAACCAAGAACAAAAATGATTAAAATTCCTAATTTACAATATAATCCAAAATGCAGACAAAGTCTATGAAAAAGAAAGTAGATCCCAGTGGGGGGGACTTCGTTAGGTGACGTAACCCGTTGCAAAATGCTGTAAACCCCTAACCCTTAGCGGTAGTAGTTTTTAGCCTAAGCGGTAGTAGCTTTAGGCGATAGTAAATTTTTTTCGGTAAGCAGCAATAACAATAGGTTAATTGTTCCAGAAACAATAGTGCTATTGTATAGCAGATGTGAGCTAGGAAAAGAAGTCCATGTACTTTTATTTACTTTGAAATACCTTGATAGCATAGCACAATCAGAACAGAAAAGAACGCAATAGAAATATGTTCATCAATTAATTGTACAACACTCCTACCCAACAACCCTTGGAACTTAGTGATCCTTCTCCTTCTGAACTTTCTCATTTCAACATTTCATGTTTTTTGGAAGTTCCTTTACTAAGCTGATGAAAGGGCAAAATTTCAGATGTTGACATTCTATGATGGACTGAGCTAGTAATTTCAGCAGATTCTTTCGACTAGTCTAGCTGAAGTTAAAAGTGTGCCACCAGGTTCATAAAATATCCTAAAAATTGTTAAGACATGAATGCACCATTCCATTAAAATGCGACCTTTCTCAATTATTTGAAGACTTTGCATCAGCATATCGATTTGTAAATTCGCTAATAGAATAGTCAAACGAATGCTGGAATCTTAATTGGACAAAATGCGCTTGCTAGCAAATCCATTTTAGAGGAAGAATGAATAACTGGTTGATTTCTGTTGTTACAGAATCTTACAAACAACAATTCGATTCATCAAGCTTTGTTAAAACTCGACAAAACTTAGCATATCAATTTTCACAACCCTAAGCGGCAGTAAATTTTAAATTTTTTCTCCCCTAAGAGGTAGTAAAATTGCAAAAATCAAGACCCTAAGTTCTGCAACGGGTACGTCACCTTGAATAGACCTTTTTACTTCTTAAAAAAGAGGTTTGGATCGAGCGTCCAAATCTGGTAAATTTTGCTCAGAGAAATGGAATCACGACTCTCGTTCTTGATAGATACCTGCTAGCTGCGGCAAGAGATCTCAGAACACTTAGAGTTAAAGTGCGTTGATCGTTGAGATAGAAATAGAAAGTTTAGAAAACTTCGCCCCGATTTTCTTAATAAACAGATTTTTCAGAAATGGAACTACATGTATAGACATTTTTGTGCACTCGGAAAAAGTCTTTTAGGATTGAAACATTTAGAATGTAAGTTTCTAACAAAACGAATGAGTTTGTACTTAAAATTTGGTCGATGGTACATTAAAAACCCGCATAAAAGAACACATGTATTGGGGGTTCAGGCTGATCTTGTTCTTATTTATCGGGTGTTTTCTGCGATAAATCTATTGTTTATGATACTTATTAAACCAAATTTCAGCCTGAGTGTTCTTAATCCACTTGTTCTTTTATGCGGATTTTTACTGTATATGGTCGGTAGTATGTGGTCGGTGGTATGTGGTCGGTGGTATGTGGTCGGTGGTATGTGGTCGGTGGTTCTGGTTGGTGGTCGGTAACAGATATGGTCGTTGGTAAGTGGTTTGTTGGTCGGTGGTCGGTGGTGTGGTTGGTGGTTTTCATGGTCTGTGGTCTGTGGTCGGTGTGGTCGGTGGTATGTGGTCAGTGCACTGGTCGGTGTGGTCGGTGGTATGTGGTTGTACACCACGCTCTGGGACTGGGGCAAGCGAATTCAGAGATTTGTAAGTTAGCATGGCAGGTCTCTTTTCTTATTAGAGAACATTGATAGTTTACCAGCAGAGATTCTGAATTAGCAGAGCAGCAGAAGCATTATGAGTGAGTGAGTGAGTAATTGTATTTAACGTGCCTAGCCTGCGAAAGTCTCGAGATGACTTGTTTCCAGCAGGGGACACGGGTTATACATAACCTTTCACTTTTTAGGCACATACACTTGCTATTCTCGCAAGGTATGGGTTTCTGCGCTTGGCGCAGGGGGGGCCCATCAGGGCGACCCCGGTCCTTCCTCTCGATGTGACCACACCTCGTGATTCCTTTTGCCTTTGCCTGGAATTACAGAGAGTTAGCAGCTCTCCTCACACTTTCGCAGCAAGTATGACCCTGGTGGGATTCGAACCCACGACCTTGCGGTTGTGAGTCCGGCGCCTTAACCACTGGGCCAACCTCGAAGCGGATTATATGGGCTGTTTGTTACAATTCTTGCATCTCTAGTTTGAATTTTTTGGAAGACCTTGATTTTGGTTCCCTACAGCAGAAGACAAGAACCTTGAGGAACTCCACAATTTATTTTCCCTTCACATCAGAGAATGTGCCAACTATTCTGCAAACTTGTTTATGTTTACGATTATGTTCCAGGCCAACTCCATACATATTTTCAGTTTTTTAGCAAGATTTCATGATCAACTCAACCGTGTTGAAAGCCTTCTTAAATAAATGAAAATTAGACCAGTGTACTACCTTTATATATTCAGGTACCAATTATTGGTGCTTGCCACAAAGGGTGTTGCTTCCTGCAGCGACTTACCATTCCAGGAGAGCGAAACTACACGAAAGTAATAAGTCTATCCTGAATCTGTAATATGCAATGACAGCAGTTTTTAATGCACTTTGCGCTTTGTATTGCAGTTGTTATGGCTTTCCATTCAAACGTCATTGACTGCACGCAGGCTTCTCTCCGCAAGCAGCAGGTTTATGTATGGAATGAATAATTTGAATATTCTCCTGGACAAACAAGCATATCAAGCAAAGGCGAGAGCAAAGGCGTGCCCATTTTACATTAGAACCTTTCCTTGTACTTAGAATTAACAGCTACAGAAAGTGATTTTGAATTTGAGCCAAAGATGTATCTGTTTATCACTTCCATGCTGCTGCTGGGTGCCATTACAGCGTCAACCGATGCTTTATGTGGGAGCATATCTTCTGCAACAGCGTTTTTAAGCACATTTTCGCACACGCTCTACTCAAATGACGAAGACTGCATATGGTATATCAAACCTGGTCCAAGTTACATCTCAGTGAATTATTACTTGGAGATCGAATGGACGAGCTTCGATATTGAGGGGAATATGCCTGGATGTTCTTATGATAGCGTTGAAGTCTTCCTGACCAAGTACGTACTTATTTAGACCATAATTAGCCTGCGCGCAGACTTTGATCGCTGGGGAGGAGTGGAGAGAAAGGAACAACAAAGTCTGCGCAACGCCGTGCATTTTCTTGTTTTGAAACTTTCAATGTAATTGCGCAAGCGAGAAGCCCTTTGTTTTCTATTGTTATGAAAGCCAATCAATATCGAGTCCGAGCAAACCAGGACCCAATAGATTTAGCGGAAGACGATTGATATTGTCTTGTTTACAAAGCGATAAAAGGTTGATTGTAATCGAAGTACTCAGTCGTTAAACAAATTAGCGGATCGTGATGGGAAGGGAAGACTTGCCGCTCTGCTATGACCACTGCTATGATGGGAAGTACACAAGATTTTCGTGTAAATATGTGAACGATTGGCATGGATCAAATTTTCAGAGTGGCCTAAATCACGTCCAACGCATTTTCAACATCCATGGGATCCTTGATGAGCAGAAAGTTGTGATGTAGGAATTTTTCAAGGAAATTACGCACTTTCAGTGCTTCGACCGGTTTTGGAAAGTCTCTAGTCTCTGGGTGTCGTGTGAGTCGTGTGGAGTAAGAAACAGGTCTTGAAAAGATTTATTCTGCTGGAATTTCTTTCAGCAGCAAGGTTTACTATTTTATTCACGCAACTCTCTTTTCGACAACTCATGGGTTTGTTGGTCTGTTTGCTTAGGCCTACACAAGGATCGAGTACACTGTTTACGTTTTATGATGAATCGAGTAACTTTCTTCGCTCCTTCAACAAATCTACGCAACGGCGATAAACATATTTACATAGCACCAACACCATCTACGAAATTTCCGTCGCTCTTGATTTGATACTGATCGTGCAATGCAAGCCACAGTTTTGTTTAAAAGTTTCTTGGGCGAAGCTGACTCTAAATTGCGCAATCTTGTGGCAAATAGGTCATGACGGTCATGTGATCAAAAACAAGGAAATGCACGGCGTTGCGCAGACTTTGTAGTTCCTTTCTTCCGTCTCCTCCCCAGTAACCAAAGTCTGCACGCAGGCTAGACCATAATAGGCTAAGGCGAAACTGCATTAGCGCTGATTTTAGTAGTTGGACGCCTTCGAATTACTTCACTGGCGTCTCCAATCGAAGTTTTGTCAGCGATAATAGTCAGCGCTGCTCTGCTTTAGGCCCATCTTCTTTGTGGGCGACCATGTTGTTTTCAATGTCAGACTTCTCGAGCAGATTCTGTTAAAGTCTAAGTAAGTGTGCCTTGATTCTTCAAATATTTGAAAACAGCTTCATTTAATTCAAATTAATCAACTAAATGTTGAAAATAACGGTTTCAGTGTAATTTCTAGGGGCTTAATCACGATTACTGGTAGCGGGCTAGCGATAATTTCTCGAGAAATATGTTGTCATGTGATATTACTTCCGCATGTCCGCATATGGATATGTCTTGATCAGCCTTCAAGAGGCAGCACATTCAATGGGCCCCAATGCATGACTGCTTTTAGGGGCTAAATAAAAAAGATTTGAAAAACTAAATAATTGGGGTATTGCCACCCCTCCCCAATTGAGCTAAAAATATCACGAAGGAACAATTACTAACTCTCATCAACAAACTGTTTTTTATTTCGTCTAGAAAATCCATACCATATTTTCGCCTTTGTCTTGTCCTATGTTACTCAAAGTTACTTGAAACAACGTCAGTAAGGGCATTAAAACATTGAAAAGATACAATTTTTTGGGATTTTAGGGAGTTTTCTTGAATCTGAAAAGGATTTTTGTCAAAAGTGCCTGACATTTTTTTGGTGGAGTGACATGTACCTCGGGGTGAAACAAGCAAAGCAAGGTAAACAGCGAAAATTGGATCAAAGCCTGTTTCAAGAAAACCTTTAAAATTCTGAATACAAAAACAATGGCAAATTTTAGAAGGCAAGCATGTATGAAAACTGTAAGATTTTCAGGGAACTGTTGGGCCAAATCAGATCAATGACATAAATCTTTCGAAGAAACTTGTCCTGTTAAAGAGCGTTTTTACTAAGCAATAAACATCATTAGCAAGAATGGCTGGTGGCTGGTGCTATACACATATTGCTTTGTATTAAACAGCTTATAAAAGTGACATGACAACTCCATTTGAAGATATTGTGATTGCTAAAGAACAAAAACTTTTAAGCAGTGGCGTGCTGGGAATCTTAATTGGAAAAAAGGCAATTTGGTAAAAGTAAGAGATGAAAAAGTTGCATTTACAGTTTATCCAAGCAGGATCTACCCTTTTCGTACTGGGGGGGGGGGGGGGCGTTCTTGGCCCCCCTCCTACCAGACTTTGCTGCACTACGCTAAAGTGGCATGGCAAGAGATATAACCACCAGTTTTGGTGACTTTTACTCAAATTTCATAGCCAATTAAATTCTTAACATTTCATTGCTTTACCTTGGATCATGTGACCATAATAATACCATATTTGGAGAGAAGTCAACAAAAGAACTTTATAGTTTTTGTGCCATTTGTCCGATCGATCTCAAACATGCACCATTTGATTGCATTTGATGAGTACTTTCATTTACATTCATTAGATTTTTCATGTTTGCTGACATCAGCAAATTTAATATATATGACGTCATTCACATTTATGACATCATTTTTCTAATAAAGAAGGGTAAAATATAAATTTTGTTTGTCTAATTTGCTTCATCTTATTAATTTGATTCATTTTTAGTCTATATTTACCAGATAAAAGGACAGGACTTGCAAAAACCTGCCTAATTTAAAGCTAATTGTGCTAAAAGTAGGAACTAAAAAGTTTTGAAAGGTACATATTTTCGAACTATGAATGTTTCCTACTATTTGAAAAAATTTGGAGAACATCTGATAAGAGGTTGATTAAATAGAATTTTTCTGGTTAAGAAGGCATAAATTTGCCAATTTTCCTTAGTTTTTTGGTTGCAACGAATCACATGACTAATTAATTGTCATTGTTATATTCGAATAGCTAATTGTCTAAAGAACAATAGTGGTAGATCTTATTGTTATATCTTTCGTAGTTTTGGAGAAAAAAAGGGGATACAGATAGGGTTAAGACATACACAAAAAATTAGTTTCAGGAGACCATCAGCATGAAAATGGTGTATAATTCACGTTTGTATCATGCATAGTTTGAAATTTTGAAAATCCGGAATTTCCAGATTCCGCATGGAAATTCCGGATTCTGCGTTTTGAAGATAGCCATTTTCAAACTGGTGTGACCTTTCAAACCGTGAACAGGCGAGTTGAGTTTCACCCCAGTTTGAGTTAGAAATCGCATTTTCCATGACAACGAGTTCAACTCAGATCATGGTGAAATTTCAAACCGGTTTGAGTTTCTCATGTAAACGTGCCCTGAGTTGAACTCGTTGTCTGGTCAAAGCCCATATAGGGTTTACTACATGGAAAACGCGATTCTAACTCAAAACAGGTTAAAACTCAACTCGCCTGTTCAGATCGGTTTGAAATGTCTCACCGGTTTGAAATGTCACACCAGTTTGAAAACACACCATGTAAACGCAAAATATTTTCAAATCGGTTTGAGATGCATTGTCTCAGGTTCATAGTTCACATTGGCCTTGGTGCTCAATACATCAATGAACAACAACACATGTCTCAGACCAGGAAGGGGGAGTAGAGATAAAATTTGGGGGGCTGCCCAATAAAAAATCCATTGTTTAAGAAAATTTTGCCGGACTTAACGCGGATTTCTGCCCGATTATGGCTGATTTTTGCAAAAATTTTCGACGGTGGGGGGCTGCAGCCCCCCCCCAGCCCCCTGTCTCCTACGCCTATGTAAACGCAACCTGGAAATAAGCTAGCAGGCTAATATTCAGATCGGGGTGAAATTTCAAACCGGTTTGAGTTTCTCATGTAAACATGTAAACAGGCCCTAATATGGATAAGTCACCATGATGTTTACCCTGGCACCTCAACAAACGTACCCAGAATTGGCACGTTCTTGACTTCCTTAGCAGCTTAATTATGTTATGTTAAAACAATCGTTTTCTGTAACGGATGCATCATTAGCCTGCATTAGCCACTTAATCATTATGCAACTAAGTCAACTTAGGATGATATAACCGGCCAACCTCGTCCCCAGGGCCTTTTGTCATATTGGGACAGAGACGAAAAGGTAAAATATGACAAAAGGCCCTGGGGACGAGGTTGGTAACCGGTGGCCTGCACAGAGGTTAGCATTCGCAGTATCACCGAGAAGAACCCCCCTCATACACAGCTACTACAGATGAAAATGAAAATTATGAAATCCATCTCACTAATGAAGATAAAAGTACTCAGATTTTTCATCATCAATGAAGTCTCCAATGATAGTGCGCATTTATTTCTGTCATTTATAACCAAACTAGAAGTTTTGCACGCACAAAGACATTGATTTGGCAATCATCAATGCTTTTTTGCAGTATGATTCAAAACCAGGTACAGTAGCGCTCTAAAAAGAGCTAAATTTGCTCATTTTAAGACCACTTACAAGATCAGTTATGCCTTGGAAAATAATTTGGTCCTTGATCTACTTGACAAAAAAAAGAAAATCGACGATCGGCCGTGTAATCAAATTTTGGTGATTTTTCAAACGGGAGTACTTTTTTGGGACACCCGGTGTTTAATTATTGTTAGTTTAAAAGGCTGTTTTGAAACCAGTATTGTGACTATCGTTGTTACAAGTCACCAGACTGTGCGTTACACCTGGAGCTGCATTATTTCGACTTTATTTCTACCTTTAAATTTTTCATATTCTAGGTCATACAGAAGTATAGGCAAGTATTGCTCTGGTAACACAGGATCCAACTTACCATTCAATATGTATTCATCAGATGGTTATGCCAAAATAAGATTCAAATCTGATGGTTCAAAAACACGTTATGGCTTTGTCTTCACGTTCCAACTGAAAGTGAAGTCGTCTGAGTACTTAAGCTCAAGCAGTCTTTGTGGGTAAGTACGTACATACTGTTCCTGAAGGGGGGGGGGGCACTTGGTACCTGACCTGTTATCATGTTCCTACAAAGAATGCGGGAAAGGGTGCCTTTCATAAAAAGGGCACGCACGGACCCGTGTTTGGGGGTGCCAATTCGACCATAGTTTTGAAAAGATGTTGTGTTTTTGCATTTGATAAGTTTAAACGAATTTGCAATGATATTTTAATCAAAACTAAAATACAATTTTTAGCCCTATAGTGGTTGGGCTATCTGACACGTCCTATTTTGGTTGGGGGGGGAAGCCCCCGTACATAACTCTTGACTGGAAATAGATAAAGAAACCAAATTTGGTGTACTAATGATAGCCCCAGGCATGTACTTTATGACAGTATGAAAATTAACATAAAATTAGCCGTCATTATTGCTTGCAATGCATCAGCATTTTCTTTGTGTGGTCAAGAAAAGTGGCACAATCGGTCAAAATCAGGAAAAATGCGATAAAATTTGATTTGGAGCACAATTTCCCTCTAAACATGAAAATTATGATACATTATATCAAATAGCACTACCCTGCAAAATATCTTTGTAAAATATTGCAATTTTGCTATTTTTTTCGCGAAAATTAATATTTTATAATTGGCGATTTTGACAGAGTTGGGTCCGGAAAATTATCTCCCTCCCCCTCATTTTTCAAAATATTTTTGTAAAACTTTTTGGTTCGTTGCACAATACGTAGCAGCAAAAATTCGAAGAGTTTCCACGTCATAATTTTTCTCCTGGCAGATTTATAACAAAAATTCTACTGGGGGTTAATTTCAACATAGGGTTAACGAGTCAAAGAACTTAACAGACGAGCGCAAGATAGACAGACACAAGTTGATTGGGGTATATCGTTGGGGTTGCTGAAAATTTGACAAGGTGAGTACTAAGCTGAATTTTTCACAGAAAATAGTTTAGCACAGTTTTTATTCACAATGAAGCAATGAGTATATTTTTGGGTTTTTCAAAAATATGCTGTGTCTGATCTCCTCGTCATATACAATAGAGAATTTACCCCTGGGATGGTGGTTCAGTTTGTTTTCAATGTCCAAAACGCCACACTCCCTGACTAATATTATTTCTAGTTATATCGTACCGTATTTAATGGCTTCGACATGTGCTGCTTCATTGTGTAGCCAACAACAACAGGTATGTAATCTTAGGGCCTGAGTATATGGAAACGGGCTAGCCCGGCAGATGGGCTGGCTCGTTTACTGAGATGGAATGTAAGGCGTGATTATATGGAAGCGGGCTGGCCCGATAGACGCGCTGGCTCGTTTAACGAGGTGGAATTTAGGTTGGTATTATATGGGAGAAAAGCTGTGATACTTCGATGAAGGGAAACTGCGCATGCTATATTGTGCATTTTCAGCCCGCCTACCGGGCTGGCTCGGTTTGATGCGATTACATGGAGACGAGCCAGCCCGTTTAGCGAGCCCGCTTGCATCAAAGAGGGCCAGCTCGCTTACCGGGCTGGCTTACTTCCATGTACTAGCAACTGACATTATATATGGAATAGACCATGGAAGTGAACTGGCTCGTATGGCGAGCCAGCCCGCTGAGCGATCCTGCTCGTCTCATATAATCAGGCCCTTAGCCTATTCATTTATAGCGGCCACTTGATGTAGCTGTATCCCAGGTGGCCGGGGGTCAGCCCTGTGGTGCCTCTTCGCACGATGACCAAACATACCTCCATTTATATCTTACAGTAACGACGGTACTTCGACTTCGGGAATATTTTACTCATCTGGTTGGCCATACAAATATGGTAAAAGCACTGATTACTGTTACAGAAGTTTTTACGCAGGATCCTCCAAGAATGTCAGAATCGTTGTGATGGACGTAAATTTGGATTCTAGTTATTCCTCAATCTGCTCTTTGAGTAATGACTTCCTTGATGTAAAACGTAGGTATCAAAACATTTCATGAAACTTTGCTGGTAGTAGAACTATAGGTACTGTAGTAGCCTGCATGTAGCCTCGACAATCCTGAAGGACAGCATAAGTTCCAAATCTTTAAAAAGGCTGGTGTAAAATTCAGTGACCTATTTCTTTGAACTGAATGACTTTGAAGAAACTTTAGCTAATTCTCTATAATTCTACCGTTGGACTTTTCTGAATTTTCCAACAGTTTCAGAATTAGAGTGTTTTTCTTCTTTTTCAAAAATTCAAGAAAAATTTTCAAAAAAACTTAAATCTATCGTAATATCTAAACTGTTTGACGCAACATGAAATAATTTCGGAGAAAACCATAGTTTATGAAGGTCTACAATATGGTATAAAGCAAAAGTCTGTCACTCATCTGGTTTATGATTTAGAAATTTGATGACGTCACATCTTCAAATGACTTGAAATGTAAAGATACGCTGTAATTTCGTAAAATATTCAAATTTCTGGAAAGCCCAACGGTAGAATTATAGATAAGTACCTAAAGTTTCTTTCAAGCCATTCAATCAGAAGAAATAGGTTACTGAATTTTACACCCACCTTTTTATGCCGAGTTAAAGATTTGGAACCTATGCTCCTGAAGGACACTTTGCTGGAGGAGGATTGTTCAGGCTGCACGCAGGCTTGTACTGTAGCTGCAAAAAGACTTACTGTTTCATTGCCATAGACTTCCTCATTACAGATTTATCAGAGAAAACCCACAAGGGGAGGGGGAAAATTTGCCCCCACCAAAACAGGGTTAATTACTTGCAGGAATGTCTGTTGTTTGTGTTCAAAAGGGATGGCAAAACAACATTCATTTGAAGATAAGAGAGGATAATACAGCCTATCGATTGCTAGGCCAAAATACTTTTCATAAAGTAAGGAAAAAACTGTGAGACTGTAAAGTTCGGTAAATAAGATTACACTCTTTTCTTGCGAGAATAAAGTTTTGATAATAATGTTCAGGCTCAGAATCATCCAATTTTTAAGAATATTATAAGAATGTATCAGCCTCACCTCGCATATTTGTGTCTCAATGCTTTAAGAATAATATATTTCGGCTCAAAGTGAAAATTTCTCAAGAATAATGAGATGAGGCTGGACAAAATGTATAATGAAAATGAGTGTACTTGTATCAATCAAAGACCTGTATTATCTATCAAAAGACCTGTACAATTTTAGTTATGTGAAGGCAAAGCTTGATCACGGGGAGCATATGGTCTTCAAGATATTTAGATTCTGAGATGTCAAGATACAATTTTACTTTACGTTACTCTAACATGGCGTTGTTATATTGGAACTGATCCATAATAGAGAGTTAGCATTTAGTATTATTTCTATCAGTTAGAAATGTGCAAGAGTCTGAAAATTGGAATATTCTGTGTACGTACTTTGTGGATCCTACCGGATGTCCCAAAAATACTCCCATTTGAAAAATCACCAATTTTTTATTGCAATCCCGCTCTTCAAATGTCTTTTTTGACAATGTCAAGGACCAAATTATTTTCTTTGGCATATCTTCAAATGTCTTTTTTGACAATGTCAAGGACCAAATTATTTTCTTTGGCATAGCTGATCGGTAGCTGATCTCGTAGTTGGTTTTATGATTAGCAAATTTAGCTATTTCCTAGACTGCCTGGTTTTGAATTGTACTGCAAAAAGCACTGATGATTGTCAGGTCAATTTCTTTGTGCATGTTAAGCTTCTGGTTTTATTATAAATGACGGAATGAAAGACGCACTATCATTGGAGACCTCAAGGATAATAAAGAATCTAAACATGTTGCATCTTAGGCAAGATTGGCTGTTTTGCTTAAAAAGTATGACTCGAAATATGGTCTTTTAAAGGACAAGCTCGGGGTTGTTATGATTTATGATAAAATGCAAGATAATACGGCTATGAATGATGTGTGATACTTTTTTCCACTATTTTTCGCCTTCTCCTTGTGAAATTACATATTCAAATGAGCAATTCGAGCGCAGTGACGTCACATCGTGGAAACGAAAACGAGACTGTGTGATTGTTTTTTCACCTCTTTATCGTTGCAATCCTCTTATCGTGTTCTTGTGCCATATTCAATGCATGAGTGAACGACAAGAGGATTGCAACGATAAAGAGGTGAAAAAACAATCGCTTCACTTCGCTCAAATTGCTTATTTGAATACGTAATTTCACGAGGAGAAAGCGGGAAATAATGGAAAAAAGTATCATACATCATTCATAGCAGTATCATCTTGTATTTTATCATCAATCATACTAACCCCGGACTTGTCCTTTAATCAGCAATTTTTTTGCCTGGTAGCATCACAAGTAAACATGCTATCATCTGTTAATGTTTTAGGTAATTGAAAAGGAAGTCAAAAAGGAAAATTTATCAAGGGTTTCATAATCGATTTTTGATGATTTTTAAACAGGGACACTTCTTTGGGACAACCGGTATCAAACACTTATGTCAATCTCTTCACAGAATCACAATGCCTATACACTTCAGGATCATCCATCAAATCTAAGACAGCTTCAGTCAGCAGGGAGTATTGTGGAACAGAAACACCAAAAGTCCTCACTGCCAACAACAGATACTTCTACATCTACTTCCAGAATAAATTTGGATTAACTTCTTACAAACGAGGGTTTCTTGTTGGATACATGACGTACAGTAAGTATATATTAATCCCTGGGTGAAGGGGCTACTTAGTACTCTATGATTTGAGTTGTGCCATGGACAAACTTCCATCTGAGTGCCCGGCACTTTGTACCCTGATATGAATCTCCCTGGTACAAAACGCTCCAAAAGTGCAACCCGGGCTGCAGACTGGCAAACCCCTGGGAGAAATCTTAGAAATTATATTTATGCAGAAACAATTCCCAGTCAATGAATTATGCTGTCCTCATTGCAAAATGGGAACTACCTATTAAAAATTGGCCTAACTCATAGAACGACAAGATGTGAATCTCGCTGGTGCAAATGTTCTAAAAGTTAAAAACCTGGCCTGCAAACTGGCAATCCCCTAGGAAAAATGAAAGAAATGATATCTCTGCAGAAGCAGTCCCCAGCCAATAATTATGCTGTCTGCGTTACAAAATAGGAACTACCTAGTAAAAATTGGCCTAACTCATAGAATGACAAGATGTGGATCTCCCTGATAACAAAATGCTCCAAAAGTGAAATCTCGGTTGCAAACTGGCAATCCCCTGGGAGAAATCAAAGAAATCATCTCTATGCAGAAACAGTCCACAGCCAACAATTATGCTGTCCTTGTTACAAAATGGGAGCTCTGTAGTAAATATTTGCCTAATTCATAGAATGGCAAGATGTGGATCTCCCTGATAACAAAATGCTCTAAAAGTGAAATCTAGGTTGCAAACTGGCAATCCCCTGGGCGAAATCAAAGAAATCATCTCTATGCAGAAACAGTCCGCAGCCAACAATTATGCTGTCCTTGTTACAAAGTGGGAGCTCTGTAGTAAAAATTTGCCTAATTCTTAGATCACCAAAACCCCCGGCGATCTTATAACCTCTGAACAGGGCACTGGGCTGAGGCGATGCTATATTGAGGGCATACAATAACCCATTTAAAACTACTATGAAATGTACACCCATAAATCCGGAAATCTTTGAAAACTATACTAGGATCTCGGAACAAAATATATACAGTAAACACCCGCTATAATAACCTGCAATTTTGGAAATGGGTTCTTGCACGATAAATACAATGGGTTGGTCCGTTTAACCCTATTGTGGTCAGGCTATCTGGCACGTCCTATTTTGGTCGGAGGGGGGGGGGCAAGAAAGGCCACCCCCTACTTAACTCTTGACTCGTAATAGGCAGAGTAACCAGATTTGCTGTGGTAATAGCCCAAGGCATGTACTTACTAAAAAATATTAGAGTCAACTAAAAATTCGCCATCAGTAATATTTACATCAGCATTTTTCTTTGTATGGTCAGGAAATGTGACAACATTTGTCAAAATCTGGAAAAATGCGATAAAATCAAATTTGAAGCCCAATTTCAACCCAATTATGATTATGATTATAATTATGATAAAATACAACAAATAGCACTAGCTCTTCAACTCGAGTTAAAAATACAATTTCCCAAAAATATTACAATCTGTGAAAATGTTAAGTTACAATATGAATTAGGCAGCAACCGTATCAGTATTTGATAAGATCCCATTGTTTAGATTTACCATAGTAATTGTTTTGCATGATTTTTCACAAGATGTTGCCTGAATGTGCTAAATTGTAATTTGGGCATGCTGAATTTTGCGCAAAATTTGACGTTTTGATAACTATTTGAAGTTTCACCGACACATGCCACATTTGCTACACCCCTGCTGCTATGTAGCCAATAGAAGTCCTAAGGGACCGGTCGTTAAGTATCTGCTAGGGTGGGCCACAGGGAGAATCGAAATTTTCTCAAAAAATTTGGTGACCCAGCCTATAGGAAACAAAAAATTTTCGTGGCCCACCGGCCATGTAGGAATATTTTTCATGGCTTATCCTTAGGTCTTGGCTGTAACAAAAAGGTATTGCTAAAGATGAAATGAAAATTCACTCTTGTTTCTGTGTTATGAAACTTCAATACCAACTAAATTATATAAACTCCTCTTTGCAATATGGGTCATTAACAGTGTCACAGTTTGATATCCTTGTACAAATGTTTAAAAATTGCCCATAAGCAAGCACATCTGTCAGAATCTGAAGCGGACTAGCTACAAAAAAGATATACTGTTTTTAAACGTTGTCACCACACAGGTCTTGTATGATTGTTGGGAAAGTCATATTGTGATGAATTTTACAGTATAAATCAATATATTTGCTTCGTGGCCCACCCAAAACTGCAGATATTATTCGGTAGCCCATCTAATTCGTTAGAATATAATTCGCGGCCCAGCCATATTCCCTTCAGCTCACCCTAGTGGATGCGTAATGACCGGTCCATAATGATACAAATTTCATCCTTTTGTTTAGGTGGCACTGGAGCATCAAGCTATTATGACTGCCCTACTGGAGGCTCAAGCAATGTAGCTGCATTAGCCGGTGGAGTTGTTGGCGGTGTCATTCTCCTGGTAATAGTTCTCGGGATCACAGGATGCTTTTATAGACGCAGGTATGATATATCAAGATATCTATAATTTTTAAAGAGCCATTGGAGCCATTGCCATCCATGGAGCAAGGGCAGATTTTGTAATACAATAGCAACAGTTGCGTTTGATTGACACCTCAATTAAGAGCGATTAGCGACTGCAGACAAAGGAAATTCTCTCAACCATAAATTCAAAACAAACAAAGCCGCAAAGTTTCTCTGAAACCCAAGTAGCTAGCGCGCTCGTTGTGCATCCCAGAAATTGTTTTTAAGAGCAAACATGACCATATATCGAAAGAAGAAGGATATATCTACACATCTACCTCGGGTATTTTATTTCTTTGGTTCAGAGACTGAGCAGTACGTGTTTCAATCACACCCAAAAAATAAGAGAATTGAATCGCCTCCCAATCGGCTTTTAAGCCAAACAAATTAACTGCCCGCGGCAGATATGTAGATATATCCTTCTTCTTTCGATATATGTTCATGTTTGGTCTTAAAAGCATTTTCTGGAATGCACAACGAGCGCGCTAGCTACCGGAGCTTCAGAGAAACTTTTGCGGCTTTATCTGTTTTGAATTTATGGTTGAGAGAATTTCCTTTGTCTGCAGTCGCTAATCGCTTTGAATTGAGATGTCAATCAAACGCAACCGTTGCTATTGTATTATAAAATCTGCCTTTGTTCATCCATGGTCCTTTGCAGGTACAGTAAAAACCCGCACATAAGGCCTTAAGATTTTGAACTCAGCCTGTTTAGGTTCTTATGCAATGAGGCACATCCAGTAACCAGGGTGTTGGTTCTTAACAAAGGGAAATATTTGAATCTAAATCTTAGCCAAACTTATTTGCACTCTTGACCCTATCCATTTCAACCCAAGCTTACTGAGTTTACCCATGCAGGCCCTGCCTCACAGTTCTGCAAGTAATGTTTTGGAGTTCACGAAAGAGGTCGATTGGCAAACAGATTGCATTTATTTCCTAATGAATGAATGAAACCCTTTATTGAGAACCTAGTTATGATATCAAGCTGAAATAGTTCTTATCCATTGGGTACAAAATATATTATTTCAGGCTGTAGGTTCTTAATAAATGAAGGTTCTTATGTGCGGGTTTTTACTGTACCCTGTATTTTCAGACTGTCTGAAAATTAACTTTAGCCTAAGTGGAAGATAGGGCTTCACGCGCCTTTTTTTAAACATCATACATGATATCGGTTATATCTATATTTGACCGCAGTTATAATAATAATAATTAGGGTTAGCCACTTCCAAATTTGGAAGCAATTGGCAATCATTGACTGTTACAGTGTCACTGTTGCAGTTGATCTTTCGTCAAGAGTCGCTTTTTGCATCTATTTTCTTGAAGCAGTCAGACAGGAATTGACCTTTGCTTGTTTTGCTTGCTGATATCGTTCTTTCTAGTATAGAAGGCACTTTTCGGCCTCTTCTTTTGATCTTGTTTGTGTGGAAGGTCAGCATCTTACAGGGGTGGTCGTTCTCTCTCCGGATGACATGTGCTATCCATTGTTTCTGTTACTTTTCATAATAGGTGGCTATATTGACTGTGTTCGTTATTTCGTAGAGTTTTTCGTTCGTGATTCTATATGACCAATCTATCTCTGTAGTGTCTTCATCGTTGTCATTACAATGTCCCTGTTTTCTTTTAAATCCATTCCATATCATGCTTCGTAGAAATTATTATAAGTTGTATTCAGTTTCGAAAGTTCTGCTTGTGTTGGTCGCCATGCATGGCACCCATAAGTAAGCCTGCTGCGTACAAAACCATTCAAAAATGTTATGCGTGTTCTCAATGTGATGTTCTTTGTCAGCATTCCACGATGTTCAGCAAAAGCGCATTTTACAGAGTTAATTCGGTGATCGAGTTCTGTCTTACCAATGTGTATGTCATTTGCAGTATTCCATACCTCTAAATATTTGAAGGTCCTTGTGTTATTTAATGGGATTTTATTTATAGTAATTTTACTCTTGAGGTAGTCACCTTCTTCCTCTGCGTTCCAATTCCAAATCATTGTTTCGGTTCTCTCAATATTTATTTCAAGTCCAAATTCACAGAAGACGTCATATAGCATTGTAGATTTCTGTTGTAGCTCATCTTTATCCCAGGAGTGAATCCCTATATCGTCTGCTATATCATTCCTTCATTATCCTTGTACATTCCGTTTTGTGGGGCATAGTGGCGTTGTTTTCGATTTGTAGCTTCATTTGGGATATTGTACGGAACATCCAAGTTTTTAAGGCCATTTTGTTCACATCGATGTTTCCATAATCTCAATGCCTAATCTAAGTAGAGATTGAACAGAACTGGACTTTTGTTTCCTCCTTGGCTCCTGCGTGGGTGTCATACTCCTGCGTGGGTGTCAAACATTTGTGTTTCTGGATCTTCATCAATGAGATACGATTTGGTAGCACTGTATAACCTATCACTGTATATCCAAATTCACCGTATTTGCCCCCCTTGGAAAACGATTCTTAATACTTTCAAACAAAAATTTTCTGTGTATGTGGTCGTATGCTGCCGAGAGGTCGACATAACAATTATATAATTTGCGGTTTGATTGATGTGCTATGTATTGTAGTTGTTTCATGACATATATGCCATCATTGCATCCTCTTTCTCATCTAAACCCATATTGCGTCTCTAATAGTTGCACTACATAGAATGGATTCCACCGTTGTAGTATGATGTTCATTGTCACTTTTGTAAGGATGGAACCTATTGAAATACCTCTGTACTTTTTGCGTCAGTTGGACTACCTTTTCTTTTCCAAATAGCCCTTATTTTGCTGATACCCCATTGCTCTGGTACTGAACAATCCCTCCAGATTTCCTGTATAAACTGAGCAAATATGATTTGGAATCTTTCATCGTTTTCAAATGCCACTTGTAGGATCTCTGCTTCTACATCTACAGAGCTTTTCCTTGGTTTAAGAATTGTTGTTGCTCGTTTGATTTCATCTAGTGTGGGCGGTGCAATATTTATCTCTGGTGTTCTATTTTGTAATTCTCTTATATCTGTCGGTGGGTTTCTTATTTCTTCAGGAATAGGAAGATTCGCATGATCTGGATCGAAGTGTCTTTTAAAATGTTCCTGAAGCCCTTCACATTTCATTTGCTTTCGTTTTTTCTTGATCACCCGACCATCTTGCTTTTCTCCACATTTTCATATTTTCTCTATTCATCCTTGCCTCGTTAATTTCATCTGCCTGTTCTTTCAAATATTTATTACGAAGGTGCTTCACCTCATTTCTTATCTGTTTTTGGATGTGCTTTCGCATGTATTTTCCTCTTTTAGAACCTACATTCAGGGAGGCTCTTCCTTCTATCAATGTTTTCAATTGATCATTCTTCCATGGTTGAGTCTTGTTTTCCTTCTGCATTTTAGGAATGCTTTCCTTTATAGAGTTTAGACATTCTTTGATTGACTTATGTTGTTCCATCTTAGATGATGTTTTGGGGTGATGTTCCTCGGGAATAGTATCCTTTAGCTTTGCAAGTACAGTATTTTTGACAGTTTCATCACCTATTGCTGATATGTCTACTTTTTCGTTTCCTTTTTGTTTCAGGATCTTTTTTGACCATCATGCTACTTTATTTGCTGGTGTTCTGAGTTTTGTCACTAGTAATCTATGATCTGATGCGAATTAGGAGTTACGGACTCTGCAGTCATTCACATACTTTTGCAGTGTCGCATTACAAATAGAATAATCTATTGTTGTTTTTGTCTTTCCATCTGGGGAATGCCATGTGATTCTATGTTTTTCGGGTGTTTGAACCATGAGTTCAATATGGAATATTCCATTTTCTGGCAAAAGTCAAGTAATAGAGTTCCATTTTCGTTTGAAATTTCCTTTTCAGTGGATGGTGTCTTTATTTTACCATTAAAGTATGACACTGTCGAGTTAATGGTCGATTGTGCATTTAGATCTGCTTGGATCAGTACTTGCCTCTTTCTTTCAATTTTACATCTTTTCTCAAGATCTCTATAAGATACCTCTTTTGTAGATATTGGAGATCCTTCAGTTGGCGCGTAAGCTGAGATTATCCTTAGTTTGTAACCTTTAAGACATATATCGACAGCCATTAATCTCGGTGAGATGTGTATAATATCAGATACCGTCATGTCTTTTGTTTGTCGTAATGTAATAGCAACACCGCGTTGTCGAACACATTTTTTCACGGTCCAGTATATGTCATATCCTTTATAAGATTGTGATCCTTCTCCAAGTCGTCTGAATTCTTGCATGCACACAATGTCGAGGGTTGCCTTTTCACATTGGTCAATGGTGTCATGGAGACGAAAGTCATCAGAACACGACTGAATATTTATTCGCCCTGCTTTCCAATTGAAATATTTCGGATCTCTACGCTGTCTATTTCCTTTTCTAGCTCTTGATGTTTTATTCATTTCATTTATTTGGTTTGGTGGCAGACTAGGCGTTTCCGAACCAGTATCACATTTTTCGACTCCAGCCTGGTTTAACACCCGGGGGGGGGGGGGGGGGTACTCCCATACTTGACCTGACGGGACGTGCCGCTCAACAGGGTGTCATTTTAAGGTAAAAATTATGCGACAGGGTGTCCTTTTCTAACGAAAATTATGCGACAGGGTATTATAATAGGTAAAAAATTTATGCGACAGGGTATCACAAGCAAAAATTGCGTTCTACACTATATTTGAGATGCAAAATTTTTATGCGACAGGGTATACTTTTGGCCTATTTTTTATGCGACAGGGTGCAGGGTGTGGAGAGGTTTTCCGCACACCCCCGTCACTTCCCTAGTCAAGTACCCCCCCGGGGTTTAACACTAGAGGACGCGCCCCTTGGTAACCTGCGTGACGGGCGATGCGTTATGTCGATTTTGCCATGTTCATAGCTTGCCTCGATTGTGTTTTATAGTTTCCACTAACTAGTATTTTTACAGTCTTAAACTTAATCAAATTTGACAGGGCCGTGATGATTTACAAAATAATGAATGGTCTCTGCCCGGACAACTTAAGAGGGAGGCTTGTTACCAGATCTCAATTATCTAACCATCGAACGAGAAATCAGTTAGATCTGGACACCCCAAGACAGAACCTAGAATTCTCCAAAAGCAGTTTTTTTTTACTCTGGTGCTAAAACGTGGAATGAAATCCCATTAGAAATCAGAATGAGTTCCACAATTAGCACATTCAAAAGGAAACTGAAGTAATTCCTAAACAATTATCATCCTTCCCGAAGCACGATCCCTAGGAAGATCAGCAAATATGTAATATTTTATTTGTAAATAGATGTTTATTTTGTATAGGAATAGTTATTTTTTATCTGATAGGGTTTTTGTGTTTAAATATGATAAAATGAAAATGAAAATTAATGAGACACTATCTCTGGTACATTGATCAAGGTACCAGCTCTAGCCTTTGGTCAGCCAAGACCTGAATGCAAGGCAGAAAATGATTACCTTGACCCAGGTGAGGGGGGCATACAGGTACTACACCTTGCCCAAGGGTGACCTGGAGACAGTTGTTGTCATGGTAGCCTCACATTCCCAAGTCAAAGGACTCCACAACCGGGTGCAGTTTAGTGTCATACCCAGGACGTGAGAAGGCGCATTTGCTTCTTCTTTTGTCCTGTCATCAGCCTATTGGTGAACATTGTGCGCTGTTGCTACGTGACACATGCCTGATGGATTACCAAAATTGTGTTGCTTGTTCTTGATCAGTTTTGCGCTTGCAAGCAGCAATGGCTGCTGGCTGAGTTCAACTCTTTCCCCACCCTCCACTCCCTCAGATTGGTGGCTTGGCGCTTTGTGTCATTTTTCTTAGTTTTCATTTTCCATTTTTGTTTGGTCTGCTGAAAGGTTTAGACCCAGGTGTAGTAGCCCGGAAATTTGCATTTCTAGGTCAATCATCGACCATAAAAGCGCATATTTACTCTTGCTGCACGGGCTACTGCACTGTAAGCCCAGCACAAGGAGCATGTGAGTAGGTTTGTTTGGTTTTATATTCGGAAGTAACATTAATGTACGTTCTTTATTCTAGGCATCTCAGAGGAGCCATTGTTCACGAGAGACTCGATAACGCTCCAAGTCAAGGAATAGTTGCTGTAAACAACGTAACAAGCACATCTTCAAACATGACTACAAACCAGACACAGCAAGCTCCTGTACCTCCTCCACAACATCAACCTTATTACCCACCGCAGCCTCAAGACCTTTCAGCCCCATACCCACCGCAGCAGCAACCGATGTCAACTCCCTATCCACCCTACACCCAAAACCAAGGCCCAGCCTATCCACCTCAAGCCCCGTATTAAAAGGAGCAACTTTCGGACTTATGAATGTTGTGAAGTCTCCAGAAGTGTGATTTTGATATCATTGTTGACAATACCATTGCTGAGCTTCATACTTGAAAGCAGATGATAGATGCAAGTAGATGATACATCTAGTAAGGTGTGTTTTGTAATCGCCACTTAAAGGTTTAATTCTAGTAGGTTTAGTGTTTTATAGGGTTAATTGCAGTAATTTTTGATTCACGTTTCCATCCATTTTTGACTCACGGCGTTAGGACAATAGTATAGGTCTTGAATCCTGTCCAGCGTGCAGTGTGCAAATTCTTTTCTTATGCAAATTTATGCAAATTTCTTTGTCTTATGCCATGGCGCAAGGAGCTGTTTAAGGCGTGATGAAGTATATTGAGTTGTTGATGTGAGTCGATCTGGGATCAGATCATGACATCTAGTAGCTAGGAACGCTTTGATTTGACCTCAGTTGCTTCAATAAGCAATAGATGAACAAAGAACAAAAAATTTTGTCAATATTAATGACCCTGTTTTGGACTCTTCGAGAAGTGAATAGATTAGTAAGCAACTGGCAGATAAAATATAGTGAAATTGCCAATATCGATGTTGGACTCTGCGACGGTTTGATCCAATCATGAAACATTATGGAGATATGACCCATAAATTCGACACCTTTTCGTCATGAGTTGTCCTCTTTCATGCCCGTGCTTTGATTTCGGCAACGAACAACTTTCCCTGCACTTTGTTTCATATGATGCAGTATTTGCAGTGTGGAAAGTTTTTTTAAGGATTCAAATGAATATCGCTTGATGTAAGAAACTAAGAATTTGGGCCGGCACTGACATTTCCTAAAGTTATTAGATTTTGAGTACTGAAAATTTCTTACGAGTTTCTTAAAGGTTTCATAACAATATTCATCCCGTGTTGACTACCTATGCCCTCGTGAACTTTTCAAAAGAAGTTTTTTAGGCGTTTCCAATATTTAGACATTTTTTTCAGTACCTATCGAGTAATACAATACAGGAAACAAATGAAAATAAAGTAAAAACAAGTTATACCTTTACCAAAATAGATGTTTCTTAAGTTATATTTTCCCAGTGCTGGAGTTTCTTAATTTTTGGCGATCTGAGAGTTCAGTTTCTTATAAGCAGTTTTTTTTAGAAAAAATTGCGCTCGTTGCGTATCATGATGTTCGTTCGCCCTCATCAAGAACTCCCATCATGCAATTATGTTGCAAAGTGACCAGTATCAACATAGGATTCGATGTTCAAAAACAGACAGCTGATGTTGAAGCAAAAGTGTACAATATGAAGCAATAATATAGTCTTATTCCAATAGGTTGTATACAAAAGTCATGTCAGAAGACGCAAATTTTTTGTAGAAGCGCCGTCGTCTTCATGTTTTCAAGTTTTGCACACGGTAACGTACACAGAAGGTAGCCTGGTATAGGTTTGGGTGTGATCTCCATCCAGTGTCACTTGGACCGCTTTTACGCTCTACTGGCACAGCTTTGCATCTGTAACTGAAATGTAACAGATTTTTCAACGCTTGAATTGGCCATTATTTCAACTTGCTTAGAAGGAAAACTTTGCTAATGCTCCGTGAGTCGCTCCAAGGGTACTTTGATTGTTAGCAATTGTACCTCCAGGACGTTTGATTTTAATTATCATTTAGATATTATATTACTGCCTAGCTACCGTATGGTTAGCCTGCGCGCAGACCCAAAATTCTGGAGAAGAAAGGAATATAGGGTCTGCGCGCATCCTACCCTATGGTCTACGGTATATCTAGCAAGGTCAGTTTTATAGTAGCCGTTCGAAAAGTTATTATGAAAGTTGAACATATGTTTTTTACATCACCCGTTGCTAATGTAAATAGTCTTGACAAACTATTTAGCGACCCTTAGTACCCTGAGTACCAATGTATTTCTTTTCGCATGTAGAAGGTAGAATTTCCAATAGCCGATACTGAAATTGAATAGATCGAAATATCGAAATAGCATATAGTAATCAAAGAGCATAGTTAACAATGTATCCATCTTCTTTGGTGTAATAAAACTTGTAGCTGCTGCCGCATACATACGGTGGTGTTGTCATCGGATCTGTGCCAGATCTGTGGTCCAGTATTCTTTATTCCGTAAATCCGTACCGTACCGTATGCAACCGTATGCTTCTTTGCTTTTTGACTCACGGAGTGAGGACAATAGTATCAGGCTTTGACTTACTAGAAGTCTCAGTATAAATCTCAGAGAGTGTATTGTCTAACCGGTCTAACTAAATGAAGGAGTCAGAAGGAAGGAAGAGAAACTGAGACTTGTAACCCTTTTCAATTCATAATTGAATCCTGTCCGGTGTGCAAATTCTTTTCTTATGCAAACTAATGCAAATTTCCTTGTCTTATGTCAAGGCACAAGAGGCTGTTTTGGTGGATTTGGGAATGTTGAGATGTGGTGTCGTTGATCTGAGTCAATGCGGAATCAGGTCATGACATCTAGCAGCTAGGAACGCTTTGATTTGATGTAAATTGCTTCAATAAGCAATATATGAACAAAGAATGCTCGTTCGCCCTCATCAAGAACTCCCATCATGCAATTTTGTTGCAAAGTGACCAGTATCAAACGTAGAATTCGATATTCAAAAACAGACAGTTGATGTTGAAGCAAAAGTGTGCAATATGAAGCAATAAAATAGTCTTATTCCAGTAGATTGTACACAAAAGTCTTATCGGAAGATGCAAAATATTTGTAGACACCCTGTCGTTTTCATGTTTTCAAATGTTGCTCACGGTAAAATACACTAGGTAGCTTGGTATATAGGTTTGGGTGTGGTCTCCATCCAGTGTCACTTGGACCGCTTTTACGCTCTACTGGTCTGGTACAGCTTTGCATCTGTAACAGAAATGTAACAGATTTTTCAACGCGTAAATTGGCTATTATTGCAACTCGATTGCTCCGTGAGTCTACTTTGATTGTTGAGTTGAATGTAACCAGTACCATGTGAACGAGGCTTGTGAATGGCGCGGAAGTAAACTCGCCCCAGTTTCCCATCATATTCATTTTCACACAAAATGGCTGACAAAAGAATACCACGAAAACAGTTAAAACAGCACAAAAGGAGAGAAAGAGGACAACAGAGGTTGACTGCTTATATTCATACGAGGTGATGTTTTGCAGTGGCAGGCTTCTCCAGAGCCAAACCTATAATGGCTGCTGAAACTGACCTGCACAGGTAGAACGCCTGAGTAACATAACGCGAAATATGACGTGCAATATTTCGAATAATATGATGTCCTGGTGTAATTTTTATTGTGTGTAATATCGATTCCACATTGGACGGAGTGTATAACATGACTTGAAATATACAGTAGTATACGGTGTAATGGAGACAGTAGTGTAAGGTAACTTGTAATATGGCCTGGCGAATGTGAGTAATATGTGCAGTAATGCAGTGTGTAATATCGCACCGGCTTGAAGTGTAATATAGCCAGGCGGATGCGAGTAATATGTCAAGTAATATTGTGTGCAATATCGCATTTCCTTCAATGTAATTGGCCATGTAATATGGCATGGTGGATGCGAGCGACAGGACAAGTAATGTAGTGTGTAATATGGCATCCGCTCAAATGTAATCGGCCATGTAATATAACTTGGCGAATGCGAGTAATATGGCAAGTAATGCTCTGCATCCCCGCGCGGTGCGATGTTTCCTTTTTCAAACTGCACTGCTAAAAAGTTGATTTTTCAGGGGTTTTCAATTTAAATTCAGCAAAATGATATTCACAAAAGTCAAAGATCAAGAGTTGAAGATTGCAAAAATCGAAAAATAACGGCGGTATCATGACTTGAATGAAGAATTCCTACATTTGCTGAAAGCTGCGATGAAAGAATCGAAACAAGAAATCAAGACATCGTTGTAGCTCTTCAGGAGAAATTATCATCATCATAGTTTTGCTAAGCTTGTCGATATAAAACTTTAAAATCTAAAGAAACGTTATACTTTCTAACAAGAACTAAAACCAAGAGATTTCATACTTCATTCTCTGTGCTCAGCCAATAGAACGATTGAGGCACTTCTTGTTCAAGCATCCAATTTTAGGCCATATATGAGTTAAACTTGCAATTGATCAGGCTTCTTCAATTTCAGCACATATATGGTTGAGAAAATTATACCAGGCCTTCACTTGTCATCGCAATTGTAATAGCAAGCTATTTTGCTTCTTTTCCAAATACGAATGTTCGCATTTTGACGTCTTTACCAAGAAGATGGGAATAATGCCAACTCCCTCTCTTTCAGCTTCTAGGCCGTACGCGTCTTCCTTCCCCTTCCCTTCCATCACAATGTATCTTCTCTTCCGATTCTACTTCGCCTTCCAATTCCAACGCTTCAAGTGCTCCAATAAGTCTTTGATTGATGCATTAATGCTCTCTCATTCTATCTTAAACTGTCTTGAAGATATAACGTCAATAATGGCCTTTTCCATTACACCTTTTGGGCTGCGATAAATTTAGGCCGCCATGAAAATCGTAAGACTGCAGTCCGATCAACTCAACTGTCATTTTCTCAGGATTTCCAACTGACAAGTGACATCTATGAACTACCCAATGAAAACACATCATTTGAATCCTTATTGTATATACTACGATACTGGATTGTTTATTCAGCCAATCAAACACAATCAAATTGGTATTTCAGCCAATCAAAACGATGTTGTAGATGTACAGCATTCAGGACACACAGGCGAACAAAGTGTGTTGCATTACACTGCTGTCATATTACAAGCGCTTCCTTCCTGACATGCAAGTCTATGTTACATTACAACAGTGTTTATATTACACATTAGAGGTGCAATATAAAGACTGATGAAATATGATGTAATATTGAACATCCTGCACTATTGCACTGCCTTCATATTACAAGCGCTTCCTTCCTGACATGTAAGTTGATGCTCTATATTACAAAACTGTTTATATTACACATGAGTGTGTAATATAAAGGCTGATGAAATAGGATGTAATATTAAACACCCTGCTCCATTACACCAGCACGATATTGCACATCCTGCTCCATTACATTGACATCATATTACAACCACTTTCTGCCTTAGGTGTAAGTTGACGTTCAGTTACATGAATTTCAGAATTTCAGAATTTTTTTCTTTCTTGTAATAGCCTAACACAAAAATACATTTGTATGCCTAATTACAGCTATTACAAGAATAAACAAAACAGAAACTATTACTAATATAAGAACAGCAACACAAAACGAAAACTAAAAATACGCAGTCAAATAAAGCTATTTCGGATCTAATAATGTTTATTTCACCCTCTCCACATTATCTAAACATTTTTCAATAAACTTTGGTATTATAGTTGACAGCTGTTTATCATTTGTTTGCATTAAAAATTCAAATCGCTGTTTATCATCCATGAATCTGAAAGATGGTTTTCGTTGAAAGGTAGCATTAAAAAGCTTTGCCCTATCTTCTTTGTTTATTTTACATGTCACAAGACAGTGTATTTCACTTTTTAATCAGCTTCCTTCAGTCCTGGCTAGCATCAATTGCTTGCTTGCTAATATTATGCCAGCCATCACAGTCATGCTGCGCTGGTAGTGGTATGTTGCATTATTATTATTATTATTCCAGTAGGTACTCAATTTGAGTCTCAAGATTAACAACAATAACTAAGAAGAAACAAAAGAAAGTTAAAAAAACACCTAGAATAAACTTTTTTGTTTGATAATTTTAGCCTTCATAGTGACCTTGAGATGACCCTGTCCTAACCTTCGAAGAAGATTACAAGGCTATCATTAAAATTCCAAGTTACAACCAGTCTAACACAAGGTTTCAACAATGGTAATTAGCATTTTCAAGTCATTTACAAGGTTACCGCAACACTTCTTTTCTAGGCTAGCACATGGTTTTACATGGCCTGTATGTTTGGCTTGTACATGGCTTTTACATGGCTGTGTATTTTCGCACTGTATACTCAAAATCATATCGTGTGCATGATACAAGAGACTTGGAAAAGATTGAAGTCCATGAAAAAACCAACCTTTGAGACTTTCTTCCCCTTATGAAATAAATAGCGTATCATAATAGCAAAATCAAGAGCAAGTTACATAACAACAACTGCTATCACAATCTTTTACCGGATGAGCCAAAAGAATGTATTCACTGATTAAAAATTGTTCTATGAAAACTGCAAAAAAACAATTTGTAGAATTCCAACATTGTTGCCTGGCTTAACTTGATGTTGAGAGCTGAGCTTAAAGGAATTGAGTCCACATAAATAGCTGAGCGTTAACGCTGTCCTGAATTTTTGCTGACAAACCGCTGACGGCCCTTTGTAATCGCACAATAGTGCTAAAGTCATTAGCAGTGGAGACTAAAGGCTTCTTAATCCTTGCATTATCCTCAGGAATTTCTTTGGTTTAATTTCAATATCGATTAAATCAGAACTTTTGTTTGATGATTGAAAAGAAGTTGATATTGGTCATGAGCGCGCTATTTATGCGGACTCAATGCCTTTAATCTTTGAAATTCATTCTTAATTTACGATGCAAAATCTTAATCTCAAATCAAGAGTTCCCGAAAACTGGCTTCTGTAGGCTTTGACTAAATGTGTATTGAGTGTCTCAATTAAATCCATTTTTCAGTCTTCAAAATGATAAAATATTGTTTCTCCTTGGTTCTGCATAGCATTTTTCTCTAATGATATCAACACTGTTGCAATGTATTTATGCTCTCTCATCAGGGCTGATATCAAAAAATCAAAATCTACTTGAAAGTGAACAGCCATTTTTCATGTTTTTAGGCAAAATTAGAAAGAGTCCTTTTGGCTAAATACTAAAATGCTACACAAAGGTTGGGTAGCTTTTCTTGTACAATTTTTGAAACAGTGCATACTATTTTCCTGACCCACCCCACCACCCTGATATGAATTTTGAAGGGATCAATTGTTGGATTTTAATCACTAATTAATCAGTCATAACATATGCAGCACGGGGGGGGGGGGGGAGAGAGTGAAGGGATTTCAATTTTTTTTGCCATAAAGCTATGTAGGCAACTGCAAGAAACATAAACTGTTTACATATCCCCTAAAGATCTGCAAAAAAATTGATGGCCTCAGGGCTTCAAAATGAACTGTGTGGTTCAGAAAATTCTCCAAGAAAAACTGTCTTCACTGCACAGTTCAACTTTTTTCCTGTGCACCATGTTGTCCATATCAAATTTGTGGGACATCCAGTTTTAAGAAGGCAGGGAAGAATTTTCAGATACAAATGTATTAGAAAACTGAGCTGGAGAACTTATAAAGAGATTAAGGGAGCAGCAAAGTGATGCTGAACATGTTTGAAACAATTGTAAAATATGTAAACAAGTAGCCCTGAGGCTCATGTTTATCACTTGAAAGAGATTCTTAGCCCAACATTATCCACCCACTAGTTTTGGTGACCCTATTGAATCCCTTCCGTCCCCCTCTGTTTCACATTTTATGACAGGTCCCTAAAGTGTTTGATTGCATGTTTACGAGATTTGTTACTGATGGGGAATACAGGACCCTCTGGTTTTGAAGCAACCCCTAACTTTGATTTTCTTGCGAACGTCTATCTACCGCAACCAGGTCTCAGAATGTAACTTTAAAAGACATATCAAAATTCCAAAGTTTAAGCTTGAGTGCACGAAAAAGTTTCCATCTTTCTTGGCTTGAAGCTTGGAATGAAATACCTATTGAAATTAGGGAAATCCTCTCGCTCTGTCAGTTTTAAGAAATTTAAAACGCATTTTAGGAGCTTAGTAAACGATAATGACGGCATGACTCTCAGGAAGACCAGGTCTAATTTAAGCCCATACTTTTTTACTTTGCAATATTATAAAATATATTCTTTGAATGGTTAGGCCCTATTCAACGGTACACTATATATATATACAATATAAAATATAAACCTCCCGCCTCGCGAAAGTTTCCAAAACTTAGTGATGAGAATCTATTGATGTATCTTATATGACCTTAGTTTTGTACGCTGATGGGTTATCGTGTAGAAATATGAATTAATTATCAGAAATAAAATATCAGCCACTCATACAGGGCAGAATTTTTTGTGACATCATGTAAAGAGCTGTGAATATTTTTCAGTTTCGAAATAGAGGTATAGGTTAAAGGTATGAAGACTTCATTATACTATTCGTGGATAATCACATCATTTTTTGGAGGTATTTTAAATGGAATAATTGCATTAAAGGACAAGTCCGGGGTTGGTAAGATTGATGATAAAATACAAAATAATACTGCTATGAATGATGTATGATACTTTTTCCACCATTTTTCGCCTTCTGCTTGTGAAATTACGTATTCAAATAAGCAATTTGAACGAAGTGACGTCATATCGCACAAACGAAAACGAGGCTGTGTGATTGTTTTTTGCCTCTTTATCGTAGAAAGCCTCTTTATCATGTTCTCATGCAATTTACAATGCATGAGTACGCGATAAAGAGGCCAGCAGCGATTAAGAGTCAAAAAACAATCACCCGCTTAAATTGCTTACTTGAATGCGCAATTTCACAAGGAGAAGGCGAAAAATAGCGGAAAAAAGTATCATACATCATTCATAGCAGTATTATCTTGCATTTTATTTTATTTAATCATACCAACTCTGGACTTGTCCTTTAATGAATAACTTGTTGTTTATTGCACAGCAAGATAAAACGCAATACCTTGGGAGCTACTGTATTGCTATGAAATTCAGGTAACATTTTCCCATCGAATGCAATGTACGACTATCCTTTAAAGTCTACCTAAACAATTTTGCTAACGAATCATCTTCCCACGCTGAAAAGTTGTGACACACAGAGAATCTAGGGTCCACTCCCTTGTACCTTTGCAAGATGCTGATCAACATCATTCAGGGTTGTTCATTGGAGGCTGTTGGTTAAATGCCAGTGTTTGTGGGTAAGCAGCTTGATTAGGATGTTGTTGCTGTGGAGGATACTGCTCTGGAGGTGGACACTGCTGTGGAGGAGGATACTGCTGTGGAGGTGAATACTGCTTTTGAGGTGCATACTGCTGAAGAGGATACTGTTGCTGTGGAGGATACTGCTGTGGAGGTGGACACTGCTGTTGATTGTTAATACTTGGGCTTTGGGCTTGAGTCACAGTTGTTGAAGCAATGGCACGACTTTTGCGTTTGCGGCGGTAAACAATACCGCCTATTATTGCAAGGAGAAAGACCCCGACAGTAACTCCCACTGCTATTATTGTATTGGTCTTATCTTCGTCTTCTGTTGAAGTATAAAGAAATGGTTTTTGTGACATCGGTAAATTTGCAAGAAGTGCTGCAGCCACACTACTGTATGTTCCCGTTATGATATGAATTGAGATTTGAGAATGTACTACAATATAACGATGCAAAACGAAACCCGGTGGTTTTCTTATGGAATCAACTCCTAGGACCAAAAGCGCTGTAAAAGCGTTGTATGTGGAAACGAAATTGGGTCCGGGGGGGGGGGGGGGGGTACATAACATGTTCGGGGTACGGGTATGTGCTGCCATATGGGTGGGTTTTTGGGCCCAAAATTCTCTAAACAAGGGTCCTTTTTTCGGCAGATTTTCCATAAACTTGGGTGGGGTTTCGCTGAAATTTGCAAACATTTTTAAAACTAGGCCTTTTTGAGCCAAAATTCATCATAAAAGTGGGTATCAAGGCAAGTTTCGGTAATTAGAAGAGGGTTCCTTTCTGAAAACCGGGCGGCAGACCCCCGTCCATCCACAAGCCATGTCCCCCCTCCTCCGGGATTGGGTCACATATCACTGCGTAATTAGCCCTTTGGTTTGAAAAGGTATAACCATGCAAAACAGGCCAATGTGACTGCAGCCAATATCTTCAACAATTCTACTCACACGCCTATGCAAAGTTATTAGTTGTATCAGAATAGGGATTTCTATGGCCAATGGTGAGGGATTTCTATGGCTATAGCCAAACACTGCAAGTGCAAATAAAGCATGTAAAGCATGCTGTGTTAAAGAGGCTGTGTCATGTATCATATGTCATGTTAATCAATTTCAAAATTCAAAATATCTGAAAATGCCAAAACGCTGGAATAAGTAGCAAAAATTTCTTTCAAGCCATTCAATCAGAAGAAATAGGCCATAAAAAGTCACTTACTGTAGATGATAAAACCACCTACAAAACCTCGGTATGATATTGTGGAACCACCAGGATGATTGAAGAGCAGATAGACATTAGTCTTTGTCGCAGTCATCACTCTTGGAGTATGTGTGCCACAGTATTTGCCATTGATAGAACTAGCCTTGTTTACTATCTCGTCATATGTGTCATACCTTGATGAAGATTCTGCAAGGAATTATAATGAACTTAAAGAAAGCAATAGACGCATTCTGTTTCTTCCAGAAAATGAAGAAGTTGATCCAGAAGTAACACTGTGTTAAATTTGTCATTATTTGATCTTGAAATGTGTCTTCCATGGGCAGTTGGATGTATCGGTGTGCGGAACATCACCTGTTCAAAATACAAGGCTAAACTTGGTCTTGTACCAAGTTTTAGCCTTGTCGCGGGGATTATGACCTTGTTATGACCTTATCCTGACCTTTGAAGAAAATTACAAGGCTATCAGTAAGATTTCAAGTTATAACCAGTCTAACACTAGGTTTCCACAAGTCCAATTAGCATTTCTTCGAGCCATCTTCAAGGTTACAGCAAGGCTTGTCTTGGCTAGAGCAATGTTACAAGGCCATAATTACAAGGTTTGTACGTGGCAATTACCTGGCCTTGTATTTTCGTACAGGCAGGACTGAAAGTGCTTTGTCCTAAGCATGGACTCGTCCATAACATAGGAATCATTCGTGGTACAAAGCCAAATGCTCGTGATAGCAGAATGCCAGAATAGCCGAAACCGCCAAAGCCTCATTTTCACGGACCAATCAGACGGCTAAAAAGCGAAGGAGACAAAAGAAACCCGTGAAGATTTTTCTAAATTTTACCTACCTTAATAAAACGCAACCAGGACAAAAACTGCTTGAGATTTCCGAATTTTTTTAAAAGCAATCTACTCTCCAGATGTTTGGGAGTACAAGTTTGGATGCCGGTTAAAATATCTCCAGGATTGGCGGAGTTATTGCCTCTCCAATAGACAAAATCGGCGAAGGCTTGTCGAGGCAAGTTTACGCCACTTCAAGTCAGGTGATAAAGTCTCTTTATAAAACCTCTATTGAATTTTATAAGTTATTTCGCAACGAGCAAACTTGTGCCATGAATGCAAAAAGTAGTACAATACAGAAACTTCCCTAGAGTATTGCCACATGACTTGAAATGCGCGAACAAGCCTTTGTAGACTTTTTCAATTCACATAGAAACCGTAGGAGCATTGAATCTTGAATAAAAGAAAATTTAGCGAAAGATAATAGCAAGAACAATTGAAAACGCAGATTGTGGCGTGTTCGGGTCGCTCTTACAACAATCACCCAGCATTCCAACTACAGAACAAGGAATTGATTGTCTGAAAGCTTGGAACAATATACCCGGCGTTCAAAAAACAATTGAAAAGTTATTATATGTTCGGGTCGCTCTTACAACAATCACTATTGTTATTACTATTGTCTCCCGGCCAGAATTTTTATTGTTCAAGGTTCAGTGCCTTATCGGTTTGTTTGTGGTCATAACTCCGCCAGTCCTGAAGATATTTTAACTGGCATCCAAACTTGTACTCCTAAACATCTGGAAAGTAGACTGCTTTAAAAAATTCGGGAAATCTCAAGCAGTTTTTTGTCCTGGGTGCGTTTTATGAAGGTAGGTAAAATTTAGAAAAATCTTCACGGGTTTCTTTTGTCTCCTTCGCTTTTCAGCTGTCTAATTGGTCCGTGAAAATGAGGCTTTGGCTGTTTCGACCATGGGCCACGAGCAATCGGCCATGTACGACGAATGGTCCCTATGCTCTCGTCCATTGAGATGTTGAAAAAGATGATTTCATGTAAACCTGTTACTTTTAATCTTCGAATTTGACTTGAAAGATATTGTTTATCCATATTAATGTTTTCTTTGTTATTTTTTTGATCGGAACTAAACCTTAAAATCTCAAATCGTGATCTTGTCTGAGCATGTTTGAGCAATACTAAAGAGAAAATCAACAATTGGAAACTGGCGAAAAGCCACCGAAGAATATGGTATTTTTTGAGTCAGATTTATCATTCAAAGAACAAGGACAGATTTTGTAACACAATAGCATGCGATAGGTTTGTTGACACCTGAATTCAAAGTGATTAGTGGCTACAGACAAAGGAAATTCTCTCAACCATAAATTCAAAACAAACAAAGCCGCAAAAGTTTCTCTGAAACCCAAGTAGCTAACGCGCTCGTTGTGCATTCCAGAAATTGTTTTTAACAGCAAACATGAGCATATTTCGAAAGAAGAAAGATATATCTACACAGCTACCTCGGGCACTTTATTTCTTTGGTTCAGAAGCTGAGCAGTATGTGTTTTAATTACACCCAAAAAATATGAGAATTGGATCGCCTCCCAATGGGCTTTTGAATCAATAAATTAAATGCCAGTGGCAGATGTGTAGATATATCCTTCTTCTTTCGATCTATGCTCGTGTTTGTCCTTAAAGGCACACTGTCGTGGCTGCCATTGGCTGGTTGTGATGTTGAAATCCCTAACAGAAGACCTGGCCTCTGGATCATTATAAAGCCTTTATGCTCTTAGATCATACTTTGTTTCGAGAATAAAAATAAAGGGAGTCTGATCGTTCTCATCTTCGTGAAATTCAGTGAAAACAAACTTCTCGTACGCGTGTTGCACAAATTTCTATCTTTCGCGTGTTGCAACAAATTTCTATCTTTCGAATTTACTCTTCTTTTATCCTACATTCCACTAATCTTACTTCACTTGATAATGGGTTTAAGCCCGAAACGTCGTACAAAATAAAACTCTGTTCAAAGCTCGATTATTTATACTGTTATGTGAATTTCAGTGTACAGCGAAATTACTGAAGCCTGCCTAATTCTATTCTTTCATATTGTCTTATTCATCCAATCAGTGCCACGACAGAGTGCCTTTAAAACAATTTCTGAAATGCACAATGAGCGAGCTAGCCACGTGGGTTTCAGAGAAACCTTTGCGGCTTCGCTTGTTTTGATTTACTGATTGAGAGAATTTCCTTTGTCTGCGATCGCTAAACGCTTTGAATTACCAAATCTTTCCTTGTTGAGTCATAGTAAGGGTGCGTTTACATGAGAAACTCAAACCGGTTTGAAATGTCACCCCAATCTGAGTTGAACTCGTTGTCTGGGCAAGCCCTTGAAGCATTTACATGTAAAAACTCAAACCGGGGTGAAACTCAACTCGCCTGTTCAGATCGGTTTGAAATGTCGCCCCGGTTTGAAAACATCATGTAAACGTAAAATAATTTCAATTCTGTTTGAGATGCATCGTCTCAGGTTCAAAGTTCAAATTGGCCTATTGTTTTACTTGGCGCCATAGATTATCTCTGTTGGCGCTCAATACATCAATGAACAACAACAGCCATCTTAAAAGTGAATAACATCGTGTAAAATGATACTGTATTAGCTGCTCAATAAATTTAGTTGGGTTGGAGATGCAACGAAAAGAAAGGTAATGCAGGCAAGTTTGGTATCTTGGCGTATGCTGTTTAGCCTGCGTGCAGACAATACACAAGGAAAGGTACAGTCTGCGCAACGCCGCTCAATTTCGTGTATTGTATGCGTCATCATTTTATTTCAATAGCCGTTTCAATGGTCCTTTCTGCTTAGCGTCTGTTTATTGTCTGCTGTAGGGTACTTAACATTCCAGAGTATTGTGGTGTTAATGATATTTGCTTAGAAAACAAAGCGAAGCCTGAGATTTAATCCTCTGATTGCCGTTCTCAAATCTGATTGCTTCCTCGATTCGCAGGAAAGCGATGTTATTGGCTGTTACAACAATAAGTTTTCTTTGTTATAAATATTGCAAAATAAATGCTGCAGCAGGCACTACACGAAGATGAGCGACGTTGCACAGACTATACCTTTTCCTTGGGTATAGTCTGCACGCAGGCTAATGCTGCTCGGCTAGTGTCAGCCTGCTGGAGCACAACATCAATTATCATGTGATCATTGGAATTGAACCTTGATAAAATGGTTTTATGTCATATCAGAAATGACAAACCAAGATTGATTTTTGCTTCAGATTCTTTAAGACGCTTTGAAAATTCCTAAAATGTATTGTTCTGGTTGCAATATTTTATGCACGAGTCCTCGATGAGCTGTTTTGAGCGATTGTTGTTACTTGAACAGTGAAGCAAAGGTTTCCGCAGTAAGTCTGTCAGTAACGTACCTTTGACATCTATGTAATCATTTGAGCTGCAGGACGAAGACGAGCCAGGCTGTAAATCAACATCCATTAGAACAACCCTTGTATCGTAGTCGCCTTTTAAAGATCCTGTGTGAGAAGATAAGTGACACCAACTATATGCCGAAGAGCCATACATATACGGCCAGCCATTAGTAGCAAGTCTTATAGATGTTTTAGTGCCATCATAACTAAAAGATAAAACGCAAATATTTTCACGAGAGCAGGTGACAGTCGGGAGTCTTCGGTAGCTGTACCAACTCTTAGGGCCTGTTTATATGGGGAAAAACACCTCACCTGCCAGACCCGGGGCTGACAGGCGAGATTCCTCCTTCCTATAGAATCCCATTGTTTTTTCACTTCGCGTTTATATGACAAACGCGACACCACCGGTATGGTGAGATATCGCCTCACCAGAGGTGGAATCTCACCTGGGCGAGGTGAAATTTTTCCATATAAACGAAACACTACCGGTATGGTGAGGTGCATAAGCGTACGGGAAGAAAAAATCTAGGGGGGCGGCCCGACACAAAGTCCATTGTTTACCAACATTTTTGCCCGACTGAGGGCAGATTTTTGCCCGATTGGGGCTGATTTTCGACGATTTCTCCAAAATTGGGGGGGCTGCCGCCCCCCCGGCCCCCCCGCCCCGTACGCTTATGGTGAGGTGTATTGGCTTTCTTCGTTGATTTCTATTGGTTAATTCGTTCTGATTTCACGGATGAGCGACTTTACTCCACCTCACCTCTCAGCCCCGAGGCTGACAGGCGAGGTAAAAATCTCATATAAACAGTGGCTGAAATTTACCCCACCTGTTAGCCCCGGGTCTGGCAGGTGGTGGTTTTTTTCCTCATATAAACAGGCCCTTAAGGTAGTAGGTTCCACCTAAACTGAAGGTATTAGTGTGACGGGATACAAATTTCGGGGAAAGGAAATAATAACTGATAATGAATGTAGTCAGTCTGTGGTCAATATGAGGAGTTCTGAGGAGGTATTCATGCAGTTCATCGTGCAGACCCGTCGGAATGAAATTCACATTTTGGGTGGGGTCACTGAAAGCAGATGAGACCGCTGCAAGCAAAGGTAGGGGTCCGGGGGCTTGCCCAGTGAAAATTGTTCATCACCGCACCCTTAATATCGCGGAAAAGGCCTAATTTACCAATGAACTTCTTTCCCGGAAAATTTTGAAAATAAATGCCAATTTCATGAGGATGTAGACCTCGTTTGGATTGCATCATACCAAAAATGATAGCTTCATTAATGTTGGTAACTACACCGAATATAAATAAGTTTGAATCTTCATTTCATGAGATTGGCTTTCACAACCTCTTGCTCTTACACAAAATGAACGAACTTTAGAAAACTTTAGCTCCCTCAACCCCCCCCCCCCTTCCGACGGGCCTGTCATGAGACCATGGAGTAAGATGAGTCACACCTGAGCAACGCACTGTCGTACCATTGTCACTGTCCGTACTGCTGAAAGCTAAGCATTTGTTCTAGGAATGCCAGAACTTCCATTAACAAAATGTAGATAAGTTTGAATCTTCATTTCCATAAGCTTGGCTTTCACAGCCTCTTTCACTTACAAAAGTGAACAAACTTTGGCAACTTATTGGGGGGGGGGGGGCTGAAGCCCCCCCCCCCCCCAGCCCCCCGGTTCCGACGGGCATGTAGCTTGTTGAATTGCAATTCATATAAATGTGCTAAATTTACTGTTGATTTTTCCTAAGTACAAACTTTTTTTTCAACATAACGTGGATTTTTCGAGGTTTTAAAGGCATGATTTCAAAAACCCACCACCCCGAACCCGCTTCCAACATAAGGGCCCCATCTTACCAAACTCCTACGGGCCCCGAGTGTCTCCGTTACGCCACTGACGCCAGGCGTAGAATACATCTCCCAATATCATTCTTTCCATTATATTAGCGGCGAGGAAACCTTGATTGCTTTGTGACAGTTATCCTATGAATGGGAGCGCGAAGAAAATGTTTGCAGAAACATCCTTCACTTTGGCTGCAGCTCCCAATATCATGCTTTCCATTAGCAGCAAGGAAGTTTTGATAGTTGTGTGACCGTTGTTGGATAAATCGGAGCTCAAAGGAAATTTTCGAAGAAACATCCTTTACTTTGGCTTAGAAAGTATGCCCCGATTCCATATTTACCAGTGCTAAAATGGAAGCTTTGACAACACAGTTCAATTGTGTACGTAGTATCTTTCCGGCATTTGGCATTTCTCGGAAAAATTCTTACCCAACCTATACCCAGCCATTTTCCCTTTGGTTTTGAAGGAATCTCGAGGACCATGTTTTGAAAAAAGTGGGGGGGGGGCAAAAAGTGGGGGCACTTGCCCCCATAGCCCCCTGTAGCCATGCCATTGTCAGTATGTCAAAATAAACATTTGTCATGGATTTCATGAACATTTATCATGTCTCGCTCCGCCAGTCCTCACTTTTGTGATTTGTCAACTTTCAAAATGGCGGATTATCTGCCACATGTTCATATCTAGATATCCGAATACAAGATCATGTAATCCTCAGAGAGGTACGGACAACCAGCCTTTACAGTAGCAGAAATAAATCTTTTCTTTTCACTTACTTGCACAATTGAGTGGAAGTAAACGTATCCAAATAATCATAGGATTTCCTCCTCAATTTGTAAGTGAGTGCAATTCCACCGCGAGTATTTGAGGAATCGGACTTGAGTCGTATCTTTGCATGTCCATCATATGAATACATGTCGAAAGGAAGGCTCGAACCAATGTTGTCTGAACAATACTTGCCAATACTTTTGTAGGAGCTACAACAGAAAATTAAGGATTTTTTTAGTGAAGTACGTTAGCACGTGAGTTCTACCTGTAGGAAAGATGAAGTTGTCAAATTTCTAGTAGGCATACTCGACTTTTGAATAGAGTCATTGGCTTGGTTGTGCCAGAAGAACGAGCCACATTAACTCAGCCAGGACTCATAGACGAACAGGTCGAGGGGTGTATCACTCTTCCGAATTGGCGTACGAGATTTTTTAAAACAATAGGATTTTTAGGGATTTCTCAGGGATTTTCTTGAAAACAAAAGGATTTTTGCCAAGGTGTACGAGATTTTCACAGAATGATACACCCCTCGGAACAGGTCAAGGACAGGATGACCAATCTCTTGAATTTTGAAGCATTGCTAGGAATCCTCCATGTCACAGTTGCAGTTGTAACACATCTAAATTGTGTCTCGCTGGCATCCCTGTTCTTGTTTTCATCAATCTTTGGCCTGATCCACCTTGTTTTGTTTCGTCCAGCACTGCCACTTTCAACTAAATTCAGTTTCTTTCTTGGCAGCGGCATTCTATTCTAGCGAATTTTTGGCGGGCCTAGCTGGCCAAGCTAGCCTCGATATCTTGCCATGGAGTATCACACCAATGACTTTGATCACACTAACAAGTTGTAACACAAAACATCTAAATTTCCTGAGATAAAACTCCTTTGAAAATGATTCAATTCAACTTTAAGTTAGATTTATTTCGAAACAGTTCAAGGGCAAGGTGACCAATTTCGTGAATTTTGATAACATTGCTTGGAATTTTCCAAATTGCAGTTGCAGTTGTAACACAATTAGCACATATTAATTACTTGCGACCTTGAAAATCATTCAAGTTAATTCGACTCATTTGAAACCGTTGATGATACTCATTTTAGTTCATTTATTTTAACATCAAAGCAAGAATGGAAGCGAACGATAACTATTTTGTTGCAACTACTCTTGGATCGTTTCGAAGAAATCTCTAAGACGGTATAGTTTTGGTGAAAAGCTAAGTAAGAGAAGTTGAGGTTTATTGTGAAATCCTTTGAACTTCTATTGAATAAGGGATATGGCGTCATTTTAATGGTAAGTGGGTCGTCTGTAACTCTTTTGAACCCAACAGTGCGCCTTTCCAACAAGGAAGTTTTTTGCCTGGTTTGTTCTTTGACAAAGAGAAATTGCTACAAATTCTGATTCGTGTCTAGATATTACCTAAATGATGAAACTCTTTTGAACCCAACAGTGCGCCTTTCCAACAAGGAAGTTTTCCAACAAGGAAGTTTTTTGCCTGGTTTGTTTTTTGACAAAGAGAAATTGCTACAAATTCTGATTCGTGTCTAGATATTACCTAAAGGATGAAACTCTTTTGAACCCAACAGTGCGCCTTTCCAACAAGGAAGTTTTCCAACAAGGAAGTTTTTTGCCTGGTTTGTTTTTTGACAAAGAGAAATTGCTACAAATTCTGATTCGTGTCTAGATATTACCTAAAAGATGAAAGTTGATTTACCTGGTTAGAAAAACTTCAACACTATCCTTGGAGCAGCTTGGCATGTTTCCTTCCACATCGAAGCTTGTCCATTTGATTTCCAGAAAGTATCCATAAGTGTAACTTGAGCTTGGTTGAAAATAATACGTGCAATCTTCGTCGTTTGAATACAACCTGTGACTAAAGCTCTTCGAATATGGTTGTGCGTCGTTATATTTGGACCAACACAAAGCGTAGGAACTTGTGACAGACGCAGAAATCGTCACCAGAATAACGAGAAAAAACATCTTGGATATCTCGCTCGAGGAACCGTTCCTTCGCAACAGCTTCTTGGTTTTGTGCTTGATCACCAATGTCGGTTCGATTGTACAGCAAAGGAAGCCGATCAATAATTCAATAGTGTACTCAAGTTACACTTCCAATTTGCTTTATTCTGATTCTGGCAGGTTATCAGTTGTTTGGTAGACTTCTCGTCTGAGTCACGGGGGGGGGGGGGTTCTTGGCCAAATTTTGGGTAGGGGTCTGCCGCGAGCATCTTTAAAAGGGTACCGTTGGCTAGACCAATTTTTACGAAAGTGGTACCCTTGGCTAGACCAATTTGACCATTGTCTGAACCAATTTTTACGAAAATGGTACTCTTGGCTAGACCAATTTTGACCATTTCCTCCACCAATATTGTCAAATTTGTGCCAAATATGATGTCATGACCGTTCGCTAGACCAATATTGTCAAAATGATACCCTTGGCTAGACTGTTGCTGGCCAAAATTGCAAAAATGTATGCCCTTGGCTAGACCAGAAGCCCGAAAAAGTATACCCTTTCTCGCGGCACATCCCCAGGTACCTTTACTATGGAAGAACCCCCCGTGGTCTGAGCCCATTGATTTCCTGTCAGTGGCGCAACGGAGTAGCTCGGACCCGTCGCCCTAGTCCACATGGATGGGAGGGGGTCTTTACAAATAAAAACAATCTAATGATAAATTTGTAATAGGCTACCGCCATTTTGCAGATGATCTTTGTCTTTTACGTTTCTCTTTGGCTAAACAAACAATAACACAAAAAAATACGTCTTCAGAAGTGGCTAATTTCGGCCAGAAAAAACTCAAAAATTAATAAAACTAATAGTTTTCTAATAAGATTATATTTTGTCACCGATTATGTTGATAAATTTACCCAAAAATTTCATACAGTTCATGCAAAATCTCCTTTAAACTCAAATTTAACATGAAAGTCTGATTTTTGCAAATTTTCAACTTCATGACATCACTGTGATGTTATAAGGCTTGCGGCAGCCACGCCCAATTTCGCGGCATGCTGCAAGTTACTTGCTCTGTAACTGAATTAAGTTGTGTTAAATTCTGGTGAGTCTAAGGTACTTTTCAGAGGGGGAGTGGAAAGAACCCCCCCCCCCCCATAATGGTAGCTCGAAAGGAATCGTAATTGAAAATATTTTTTGATCAGATTTCCCTCTGCAGCTAGCAATCAATCTCATGTTCTGGCTTGACCACTTGAAAACAAAATGACGTCATCAGCAATTTCTAAGAAATAGTGGAAAACCCGAAAATGAACTAAAATATCAAGTAAATTAAAACCACAGTCTTCATTCCTCGTCACTACTATCCATTTGCATTACACTCATTTTTTTTTATAAGAAACTAAGGTCCGGGGCTGGTAGGCAGTTTCTTAAGTTTTTGGGCCATTTTGCTACCACAAGTTTCTTACGTGTTTCTTATATTTTTATTGCCGGAAGTTTAGAGTTGATTTTGTCATGTCTAACGGGCTTTCAAATTACTTAGTAAAATCTCAAAACGAGTAAATAACATGATTCACACTCAAAATAATGTCCAAACAGTTGCTGTAACTGCACAAGGTCAAAATATTTTTGAGTGTGATAGGAAAATTAAAACTGAAAATTGCAGAAGTTTCTTAGCTTTTTTCAATTCAGGTAGGGTTGTTTCTTAGCTTTCGACAAATTGAGCCTACCGTTTCTTATAAGCGGTTTCTTATAAAAAAAATGAGTGTAATAGGAATGTTCGCAATGAACATTTCTGTAAACTATGTGTAAACCTACAAAATGACAGGACAGCATCACGAAATTGCTGGAATACAAGGGAATGGAATACACGTATTTTTTCATAAGAAATCAAGAATTAGAAGCAGTACTATGCGGTTATTAAACGATTACGAGGTCCATGCTGGAAAGTATTTGGATCGTAGTTTGACGTACGGACCGAACGCAGTGAGGTCCGTACAATGAACTAAAGGCAGCATGGATCGAGTAATCGTTTAATAAAGGCTCTATTATATGGCAGAACCTTTTGAGAACGTTGTTTATAGTATCGTACTTTTCCGTTGTGTCTTTGGTCCTGTGCATCACTGTAGTTGCTCGTTTTGACGTTAACTACATTGGCATTTTCTTCGTGTATAATTGCAAGTTCGTCTTCAAAGTTTACAGAAAAGAAATCTTCGATGAATAAGCTAAAAACTTTGGCCGACACTTCTTGCGGCCTAAGCCTACACAAGAAGCTCCTCCCTTGTTGTTGATTTTTAAGGCAACGCCCGGTCCAATACGGCTTCGAACGAAAAATACGGCTTTTACGGACCGATCAAGAACCAATCGAATTGCTCCGTTGCCGGTCCGAGGAGCCGTATCTTCGAACGCCATATAATAATGAAAGTTTCTTAAAATCATTACACTTTGAGCACTCATCGTTTCTAGCGAGCTGCTTACCAGTCACATAAGAGCCCTTATGTTTACAGTATTACCCCTCCACTATGAAATTGACTTAAAAGAAACTGCAGCCTGCCAGATGGCACCATAGTCATTGTTCAAAATTTGGTTTGATATAACATTCATATAATTTTTATAATAAACCAAGCAGCCTGGTTTTACAAAATGAGATTCTTAGTGGCAGGTTAATACTGTACCTCCTGTGCTCTCGTAAACATTTCAAACTTGAGTTCTTTCAAGGTTTTTCCAGTTTGTTTGGACATCATTCAAGTACCTTTCAAGTGATATGACACAGCAAAGAAGTCAAATAGATTAAAAGCATGCAAAAGGATTTCCTTGACTCAGAGTCCAGAAAAAGGTGGACTTGCCCAAGTCGTCTTTCCTACACGACGACTGAGGCAAGTCAAAGAAAGAGGTCAAACCTTTCTCTAAATGTCCATTTTGAATCCAATGCATAAGTAAATGGTTGCAATTCCAGTCATTTGAATATTAATCTTGATGTACCTCAGGGATCTGTCCTTGGCCCACTTTTGTTCCTAATTTACATCAATCTTCTTCCAAACTCATCTTCCGAGTTATCCTTCTATCTCTTTGCTGACGACACAAACATTTACTTTGAATTTCATAGCTTGACTAATCTTCAAAAAGCGTTGAACAAAGAACTGAGACTTGTCCACAACTGGCTAGATGCTGATAAACTTGCTTTAAACATCACTCCCCACAAAGTTCTCTGAATTACATTGTCGATATAAAGATTGGTAATCAATATATAAACAGGCTAAAGATGTCAAATTCCTTGGTCTGCTTTTGGATGAAATCTAAGCTTGAAGTATCGCTTTTGTGAACTTTCCAAGAAACTATCAAGAACTTGTGGTATATTGTTCAAAGTAAGGCATCTTCTACCAAGCAGTGTTCTACTAGTCTCCTTATTTTTAACTCTTTATTTTCCTCATTTCTCCTGTATGGAATCATTGTCTCGAGGGGGAAACTATGACATCCATTCTTAACCAATATATCGCCTTCAAAAGAAAGTTGCCTGAGCTATTGCTTTCAGAACTTTTACATCTCCATCTACACCAATTTTCTTGTGATTTTTTTACTTTAAGCTGCATACTTTTGTGTATGATACTGTAAACAAGATTTCTCCTTTCTTTTTCCAAAATTTTTCTGAAACCTTAACATCTGTTCATCATTGTGATACAAGGCAGCCTTCTAAATGTGATATTTTTATGACTCTTGAAAATATATTGCAATATGGTTCAAGATCTGGATATCTAACAGATCCCATATTGCAATGTGTTTTTACGTGTTGTAAAAATATCACCTTCAGAGGCCTGCCTTGTTTCATAATGTGAACAGATGTCATGGTTTCAAAAAAAGTTTGAAAAAAGAAAGGAGGAAACTTGTCAGAAGATAATAGTAAGCAGCTTTAAAAACTTGGAGGAAAATTAAATCAGCCCCCCGGGGGCTTCAAGAGCTTTACCGTATCCATTTGAGATTATCAAAGATTTGCCGATGAATAGTCATAACTGGCTTCTTTTGTTCCCAATTGTTAGGCAAATGCCTCTGAGATCAACACGATGGTGAATGGCGCTGCACATTGCACATTGTAACGCTGCACAGGAGATGAATATAAAAGAGATCACCATGGGAATGGGATGATTATTGATTCAGAAGACGCGGAAGAGGAGAGAGCAAGAGACCTCGTTTGTTTCTGACCCGCTGGTTTGTTGTGGAAACTTTAACATGGCATTTTCAAATACCCTCACTCTGGTTAGATTTGTACTTGCAAGCGTACTGATAAAGAGTTACGTGCAAGGTATAAACGTTTACTTTAGTCTTATCCCCTTCTATATGTCTGTTTTGCTGCTCTTTGCAAGTTGCAAATACATTGGTATTCTTTCAGGATTCATACAAACCAACTACAGGTTAATTTTTTCTTTTTTGAAGGCAAACTATCCCCTTGATGAATGAAAGAAATCGATAAAGATCTCTATTGAATACATTCCACAAATTTACGCTAATTTCTTTTATTCAACGAAGGCAAGATCATCCATGCGTAATTTTCATGGCCATGGAAATTATGCATGAATAACTTTGCTTTCTTTGGATGAAACAAATTATCGAGGGGACAGTGTGCCTGACACAGCATTGTTTCTTAGCAAGATAAAAATCTCATTCATAGGCCACCCTTTGTTGACATTGTGTGCAACTTCGATTTGAATGGGGTAATTTTAAATTGTCTGCTCCCTGCAAATGCAAGCTTTTAAACTTGCACAAACCTTGGATGAGCCCATACTAAAAGTTTCTTAAATTTCAGATTTTTAGTACTAAAAGTTTCGTACTGTGTTTCTTATTTTTTGGATGTACGTAGTTTCTACTACCATGACACGCCACGTATTCGTTTCTTGAAATCTTGATAGACAGCAAAATTGTTAGCAAATAGCGGAGCTCTAGTTGACTCAAAACATAAAGATTTATCATGAATATTTCCATAATATGAAGGCTCAGCGACAATTTTCCTATAATTTCCTTGTATTTGGCTTGTAACATACGATTTTACGAGTCAAATACATAAATTCGACACAATTTTATCTCAAACCATATCAAAATTAACATGCAAGCTTATCTAGCTCAATAAATGGGAAATCTTTGGTAACCACTGGAATTTTATATAAGAGGGGGGGGGCTTATTTAAATTTTGCCCCAGAGGAGAGGGGACTTAGGAGTTGAAGGTGACGTACCAGTTGCAAGATGCTGTAAAACTCTCAACGCTTTTAGCGGCAGTAGCTTTTAGCCTAAGATTTCAGTTTCAGTTTCATTCATTATCAATTAATCCTAAATACAATTCAACATAAATACTCTACGACTAAAATACATAACAACATTATAACTGAAATCGAGAAAAGACAAACTAAAATGAATATACCAGCGGTAGTAACTTTTTTTGGTACGCAGCAATAACAATAGGTTAATTGTTCCAGAAACAATAGTGCTATTGTATAGCAGATATGAGCTAGAAAAAAGTTCATGTACTTTTATTTACTTTGAAATAGTACCACATTAGTTAAGAATCAATCAAATACCTTGATATCACAATCAGAACAGAAAAGAACGCAATAGAAATAGGTTCATCAATTAATAGTACAACACTCCTACCAAACAAACCTTGAAACTTAGTGATTTTTCTAAACTCTCTCAGTTCAAACATTTCATGTTTTTGCTAGTTCCTTTACTTACAAAACTGAAGAGAGGGCAAGATTTCAAATGTTGACATTCTAGAACGGACTGAGCTAGAATTTTCTGCAGATTCTTCCGACTAGCTGGAGTTAAAAGTGTGCCACCAGGCTCATAAAATATCCTAAAAATTGTTAAGACATGAATCCATTCCATTAAAATGCACACCTTTCTCAATTATTTGAAGACTTTGCATCAGCATATCGATTTGTAAATTCGCTACTAGAATAGTCAAACGAGTGCTGGAATCTTAATTGGACAAAATGCGCTTGCTAGCAAATCCATTTTAGAGAAAGAATGAATAACTGTTTGATTTTTGTTGTTACAGAATCTTACTAACAACAATTCGATTAATCAAACTTTGTTGAAACTCGACAAACTAATTTTCACAACCCTAAGCGGTAGTAAATTTGAAATTTTTTCTCCCCTAAGAGGTAGTAAATTGCAAAAATCAAGACCCTATATTTTGCAACGGGTACGTCACCTTGAATTGCTAAGTCCCCCCCTGGGGTTCATGACCGGTGGAGAAGGAAAATTCTCGAAAGGACAGGTTACTCATCTTACTCAGTTTATTTGTCGCAGCATTCTCATCTTACTCGTTTTACGAGCTCATAAAATGGTTGCAAACAACAAACTGCCCAGCCGCAGCCGCAGCCGCAGCCGCAGCCGCAGCCGCAGCCGCAGCCGCAGCCTTGAAAATGTATCTGTGCACCGTATCCTTCATCATAAGCGTACGGGAAAAAAATTTTAGGGGGGCTGCCCAACACAAAGTCCATTGTTTAGCATAATTTTTGCCCGGCTGACATTTTTTGCCCGACCGGGGCTCACTTCCCATAATTTTTCTAAAGTTGGGGGGCTGCCGCCCCCCCCCCGCCTCGTACGCTCAAGTCCTTCATCGTTAGATGTTATAATACACGTATTTTTTTATAAGAAACGAAGAATTTGGGCCAGTACTGAAAGTTTCTTAAAATTATAAATTTCTTACGAGTTTCTTTGAGGTTCCATAGCAATCTTTATGTTCACTTCCCGTGCCCTCATGAACATTTCAAAACAAGGTTTTTTAAGCTTTTCCAGTTTTTAGACATGACTCGACCTTACTGGTAATGATTCGACATGAAAACATCATCGTAAAGCCAGAACCAACATCTTCGAATACAATTTAACCTCTAGGCAATCAAATAAAACAAAGTTTTTGAAAATCGGTTTCATTGGTAATGGACATGTAAGCAATCAAACGATAATACATGATTTTGGGACACCCGGTATATATTTGCAACATAAAATGTCGACCCCATTTTGCATGTTGCCAGAAAAAATAGTCTATCCGTTTGCACTGGCCATGTTTTAAAACGGATTTTGCACTGGCCCTCGTCATCTTGCACAGCATCGTCTTACAATCGATAAGAAATTTCTTCCTTCAACTCCTTGTCCCTTAACCTGTTAATATGTTCATACAGCTGCAAACACTTCAAATATGAAGGTCTTTAATTATTGAATTGAGATTTATTAATTATTTTACTACTTTTATCTGAACCTACTTTATGATTTTGTCGTGTTTATTTGGGGAATTTCATTTCAGTCAATTTTAATCAAAATGAGCTGTTTGATTCTCGGCTTAGTTCCCAAGAATCAAACACATTGTTCGTGTCTGTCGGCATACACGTATATTAACTTAGAATTTAGGCCAGTATTTGATAATAAATAATAATAATAATAATACAAAATTTGTATAGCGCCCCCATACTAATGTACTCAGCAGCGCTTTACAATTTACGATTCCTAATAATGTCCGTTTGAAAGACTAAAACCTAACACCTAAAATCTAATATCTAAAACAAAATGTTACATGTTCATATAAAATGTCATATAAAATGTCAATAAAAAGAATAAAATAGAATAAAATAAAAAGTAAAACAAGTCATTTCCCATATGCTATCTTGAAATAGTGTGACTTGAGGAGCTTTTTGAAGGATTCAACATTGTTGCTTTTCTTTATATTTTCTGGTAGTGCATTCCATACTTTTGGTGCCGCATACGTAAACGCTCTGCTTCCAAAGGTTTTTTTACCTTCATAATTTACCTTTATAATAAACTAAGAATTTAGGCCAGTGCTGAAAGTTTCTTAAAATCATCAGATCTGAGCCTTCCTGAACATTTCAAAACAAGGTGTTCTGAAGCCTTTCCAATGCTTAGACATTACTCAAGTATGTTCCAAGTATTATGATACTTTAAACAAGTGAGAATAAAGAAAGACAAGTTAGAGTTTCTTAATGTTTTGGCGATCTGAGAGTCTGAGTTTCTTATAAGCGGCTTCTTCTTAGGAAATTACGTGCATTCTATTGACTGTTTGCTGATTACTGCTGCAAAGTTAGCTCCCGCTAATAAGCCCCTCCCGTCTCGTTATGAAGTTTAGATAAGGCCGTACCCTGTTAAGCTCCCCTCCACCATCCAATGCAAGAGGTTGCCAAAGGTGTTCTCTATTCATATAGCTGAAACAATTTAGATGATTTCATTTCATTTTTATTTATTTAGACAGGGTAACATTGTTTTCCAAACTGCCCTGCATCAAAACTTTCCATGTTAATTTTCATATGGTTTTGGATTAGATTGCATTTACTTTGTGCATGTGCTTCATGGATAAACATCGTATCTAAAAGGCTCCCTTTCTCTTTACGCCTTCTTTGTAGTCTATGAAATCAAATAAGACCCCCTCCCCATCAGATTTTTTTTTGTTCATATCAAATATAACAATAAATCTTCTCATGGTGATCCAAAAAATCTTCTTGTTGCGTGTACTGCAATTGTACAATAATAAACAAGTTTATAAAGTAAAATATAGGAACTTTGATGCGAATTGAAATAAGCACGACGTTTCGAGCATAGCCCTTTATCAAGCCAACTGATAAACAAGTATATAAAGTAAAATATAAGAACTTTGATGCGAATTGAAATAAGCACGACGTTTCGAGCATAGCCCTTTATCAAGCCAAATGATAAACAAGTATATAAAGTAAAATATAAGAACTTTGATGCGAATTGAAATAAGCACGACGTTTCGAGCATAGCCCTTTATCAAGCCAAATGATAAACAAGTATATGAAGTAAAATATAAGCAATTTGATGCGAATTGAAATAAGCACTTATTATAATTTGCTTATTTCAATTCGCATCAAAGTGCTTATATTTTACTTTACTTACTTCTTCTTCTCCTTCGGCGCTCCCTGGTACCAGTACAGTTTCAACGTGGTGTTAGTCGGTTTTAGTCAACTCATGAATTTGTCATTTCTTAGGAAAGTGCTCTGTCAACTTCAGAAACCATGGATGCTTTAAAGTTGACCAGAAACAGTCATTACCTCACTTGCTGCTGACAGAGCGTGACACATCGAGCCCACTGTGGAATAAGCACACGATTGATTGGCACAACTGGGACACTTACATGATGGGTCTTATCTGTCGATGTGCCGAGAAAGCGCAAGAGAAGGGCTACTCTTTTTTCAGCATTAAGTATTACGGTAGGTACTCTTCTTTTCTATATTTTATTTTTGTTTGAATTCGCGTTGTTAAACTTCAAATTCGCACGGTTGTTCGCGCACCCTAGTCACAGTTCTTAGAGATAATGTGTCCATGCAAGTACCGCTGCGTATACACTCTTGTCAAAATTTGCTAAGAGTTGCGCTCGTGACATTTTAAATTTTATCACAAACCTGACCCGACATCTAATGTTAGGCAGAATCTAATATAGTATCCATTGGGTTTTAATCGTTCATAATCGTAGTGTACCTAATTGTATGTAGTTTAACTTTGTGTGTCTCTTCTATTGGCCATGGGGTAGTCATTGTCCTTCGCTCCCCTTGGCATCGTCCCTGTAGTGTTGTACAGTATTAGGAAGGTATAGTAGAATGTAAGATTTATTGTAATATTTAATATGTAAAAAAAAAAATTGCTGACGCGATGCTGACGAAGAGCCCGAAGAGCGCACTATGATTGGTAGAATTTAACTGATCACATGCAAAACAAGAATTTAAATTTTACAACGAGGCTGCTTGCAGTGAGACTTCGGGTTTTGCTCTGGAATTGCAACCGCAAGTAAATCATGAGTCTGCTTTTATTATAGCTAGCTGTCTTTCTATTACTACTGTTAACTCATCACATGAAATATCACGTGAAAATAGCAAAGTCGCTGTACTTACATGGACACATTACCTTTAATCTCTTTTAATTTGCGCAGTTTTAAATTCGTGCACCCTAATGTGACCTAAACGCCATTTATTTATGTAACAAAATTGTAGGAAAAATTTATACTTGTTATGTCATTTACCACGAGGAGTCTCTTAGTTGTATGATATTTTCGTAGAATGTCACGGGAAGATAATGCTAGCATTCGGAAAGACAAAGTATCATTTGTTCGATAACATTACTTAACAATGCTTAAGTCTGCTGGATTGTGCCAATTTTTGCCCGACTTTGTTTTTTGCCTTTTTTTCCTGTGAACCAATCTTTTTTTATAGAAACCTGGACAAAATATGAGGATGAGAGGGTTTGCATAAGTAGGGCTAAAAATCCCAAAGGTCATGCCGTAGCCCGGGGGTCTACCTTGGAGAAAAACAATGGAGATGTGCCTGCCAAAAGAAAATTTTATGACCCTGTCCTGGAATAAATGTTTGAAAACATAGTACCTGTCGTGGACAATACAAGTGTCTTTTGTGAGTTACCTTAATTTTGCATGTCAAATCTGACCTGTCCTGGGAAAAGTTTTAATGAACATACCTGTGCCGGAATAAATACACAAAGGGTATAACCCTGTCCTGGAATTTTCTTCCGAAAATGGGGCCCTATTGGCAGGTACATCCCCGGGTGCGCAATGTATAAAGTAGACCCCCCGGGTGCCTTAGGCTCTTAAAGAAATTGAATCAGCATAACACGGCAAGTTATACCCTATCTGTCAGAATTTGGTGACTTATGGTTCTGTATGGCGCATCTAATTGGCTAATGTTCATGTGAAATGAAACTGATCACATGAAACGCACTGTGCAACAGCAGGTCTTCTTAGTTTGTTGGGAGTGATAGTTGGTCTTTCTCACATGGGTCACATGATACACGGTAAAGCAGGTCTATTTCGTATTTATCATGACTCAATGCCTTTAATAAATGACAGTTTTTATATTGATTGCGCCAGTAGTGCAACAGAAAAGGCAAGGCGCTCATCATGGTCTGATAGAATCCTTGATGGATTTGATTGAATCGAATTTCAGTTGATATTAGAAGACTGAGACATTTTTGTGATTTTTCTTGCATTCTTATAAGCAAAGAGACTTGAAGATTCATGGCTTGCGAAATGACTGAAAAGGGCTTAAAACATAATCAAATCGCAATGAATCTCTAACATAGAAAAATGCACCAGGAATTGGCTTGAAGAAGAGTTTCAGTCCTTCTACTTTTATATAGTACTGTATTAGTTACTTCACATCGAACTCTCGCATTCGAATAAATATGCAGTACAGAATTCAATAAAGGAAACACAATACAGCTGTTGAGAAGTGCAGCAAATAAGACACAAAGGTATAGCAATTAACTATTTTGAAATTCTAATCTTATTATTGTGAAGTTCCAGACATCAGATTAAAAACTTTAACAAATACAAGGAATCAAGTAGTCATCATCATCATCATCCATTCTCTACTTGAAGTAGGCTAAAATAAAATGAATAGCTAAATTAGAGCTAATTGACGCCTACTATTTACAATATCTATAATTTACAATATGATTAAATAAAACTATTAACATGTCAATATATGTCAGTCTACCCGGTATGCAGGTTATCTAAAGTTGGATTTTGTCCGCCATAAATCCTATAATGATATTTTCATTTGTGAATCTAGGTGAATGTTGGGACGGACGTGATTCTAAGCAAGTCAAAACGGCCATCCAGAACAGTGTGAATCAGCCTGAAAGCTGCATAAAGGAAAAATATCAGGCGTGTACAATGGCTGACAAGAATTGCATTGGGACAGAATATTTCAACTATATTTACGAGTTAACCAATACAAGCAGGTAACGCATATCTTGCCTATGTCAGCGTTCTTTACAATGTTTGTACCTATGGCCAGTGATTGCAGAGGCATGGGTGGGATGGGGAGGCAAATCCCTCCACTCCTCTCCAAGATCAGTCTTCTAATTCGTCTTTATCCATTCACAGGCAACATGATGAGCTATAACATAATAAATACCTGACTTAAAAAGGACAAGTCCGGGGTTTCTACAATTAATGTCAAAAAGCAACCTTACCAACTGCCAAGCATCGCTTGTAGCTTTTTTCCGGGTTTTGATGTCTTTTTCTGTTGTAAATTCGTACGACATTTTTCGTAAGTTAGGCCCAATGTCGTCGCCATTTTGAAAACGCGATAAAATGGCTAGCCTCGGTTTGGAGGTTCGATTGTGACGTCGGAAATTACTTGAGAGTTCTATAAAAAAACAGCCTCGTTCAGGTCGAAGGCGAAATTAGTGAAATTACGTCATGAATAATGACGTCATTTCGCTCATTTCACAGATTTAAATACACAATTTTGCAGAGAAAAGACAGAGAAGGTTGGAAAAAAGTACTACACACCATTCACAACATTGTGATCTTTCATTTTATGAACAATTATTCCAACCCCGGACTTGTCCTTTAAACACCGAAAATAACTCAGATGCTCAAAAACAAAAATTGGAAGAACAAAACGACAACAAATGTTGAAAAAATTGGTGTTTTTGAGTATCTCAGCTATTTTTGATACGTAAATCATTTATTTATTACATTATCGTTTAATTGATACAGTACCAAACGCAGCGAACATATTTTCATAGAACGTGATCAACAGCTTGTTTTGTGTAATTATGAATATTACTATGTATAGTGTACGGTTAGAAGAGGGCCTAACTACTCAAAGAAACAGGCATCTGTGTGGTCTTTCGCGCTTTTCCTTTTCCAGTTCTGACTAGTTTCGCCCACTAGGGCATCTTCAGAACAACTGCAATATTATTGCTTCAGAGCAACTAGAATGATCATCTAGAACTCTTTCTAAAGATACTGGCCATTTCTTATCAACATCTTTTTCTGATTAACAACTTCAGCATGACAAATAGCCAATCACAGCCAAGACAGTGTGCCTTTAAAGGCAATGTGTCCATGCAAGTACAGCCGCGTATACACGCTTGTCTAAATGTGGTGACACGATGCTGCCGAAGAGCCTCGAAAAGCGCACAGTGATTGGCAGAATTTAACTGATCACATGCAAACTAAAATTTCAGTTCCGAAATTGTACAAATGCAAGTAAGTCATCAGTCTGCTCAGATCTCTCCTTGCCACTTAGTGAGCTTCAATGCCAAAGTGATCACATGAAATTTCACATGAATTTGGCATGCCCCCCCCCCCCGCAAAGCTGCTGTACTTACATGGACACATTACATTTAACCCTATTTTGATTGGGGACAAATTTGCCCCCCCCCCCCAGTATACTTTTTGTTATAAAAATGCCAGGAGAATAACTATGGCCCGGAAACTTTCTGACTCTTTGCTGCTAATTATTGTGCAACGACTCAAGATGTTTTATTGAAATATTTTGACAAATGAGGGGGAGGGAGACAATTTTCTGAGACTTACTCTGTCAAAATCTGGGACGAAGTTACGTTTAAACAGAGTGACCTACTCAAAAATTTCGTCCTAAATTTCGTCAGAGTGATTTGAGTAGGTTGTGTTATCATTATCACAAAGCATGGCAAGGTACTTGGCAGTTCTTGTCTTTCTTCGACATCTTTAGGTTGTGTAAGCACATTGCCTGTGTTGATGAGAAATTTGGTTATTTAAAGGCATTGAGTCCATATGAATAGCTGAGCGTTAACGCTATCCTGAATTTTGCTGACAAACTGCTGATGGCTCATTGTTATCGTACAATAGTGCTAAAGTCATTAGCAGTGGAGATCAAAGGCCTCTTGATCCTTGCATTGTCCTTGGGAATTTCTTTCGTTTAATTTCAATAGCGATTAAATCACAACTTTTGTTTTAGGATTGAAAAGAAGTTGATATTGGTCACAAGCGCGCTATTTATGCGGACTCAGTGTCTTTAACATTGTTCTTTATTGCAGTTACTGGTTCCAATCAATCTCTGTATTAATGTTTGCAAGATTTGGACTGGAAAAGGATGGTACTTATTTCACTATAAATGAGAAATGCAAGATTGGCATTTCCTTTAATTTCTTGTTTTTTCGGACTGTAGTCATAGCCTAAAGTGACCATGCAGCTTTTAAAAAAATAACCAAACCTTTTGAATAAACGGCAAATAAAAGGCATTTGTTATTGGCTGCCGATGTTAGGAGAGCTAGTTACGATCTACCGGGTGTCCCAAAATGATGTATTATTGTTTGTTTGATTGCTTGCTTGCCAAAAACCAATGAACCGATTTTCAAAACCTTTGTTTTATTTGATTGCATAAAGGCTAATTTGTATTTTAAGATGTTGGTTGTGGTTTTACCACCGCGCTTTCATGTCGAAAAGAAGATCGATAAACCTGCTCAAATGCAAGCCTTAGATGGCATGAGAAAGAAACGGCCTATTTTTCCAGTCAGCATTTTAGATGTGATACAAAAGGCTGAACTCCTATTCGTATTCTCTGAACTTAGTATTTACTGAATTCATATTCTCTGAACGAAATATATTCTCTGAACGACATATAAGTTCAGCCTTTTGCTTCACATCTAAAATATTGACTGGGAAAGTAGGCCGTTTCTTTTTCATGCCATAGAAGGCTTGAATTGGAGCAGGTTTATCGATCTCCTTTTCAACATGAAGACATCGGCCTAAACCACAACTAACATCCTCAAATTCAATTTAGCCTTTCGGCTATCGGATAAAATAAAATTTTTGAAAATCGGTTCATCGGTTATGGACCTATAAGCTATCAAACGACAATACATCATTTTGCGACACCCGGTAGGAAATGAAGTTATTTTTTGTCACCCGGCAAATAATTTTCTAATCACCATGTCTCCATCTTTTTTAGTTGAGTAAAGCCAAAGTCATCCTCCCAAAGAAATTAGGTTTCTTGAACACTATCTCAGCAAAATCTACGTAACAAAAGATGAACAAATGCAGCTGAACTTTTATTTGTCTTAGATTTTATCGTACATTGAGCAATGCAGAAAATATATTGAAATTTCGTTAAATTTTGAAAGAGATCAATGTGCCGAATCATATAAACGTATCCTTTCTTTTCGTTTCTTTTAGTTGAACAGATTGCTTACAAAGCGAGTATTTTACCCGCCTTTTCAGCAATTTCGTAGCAAACAAATTTTACTAAAGTCGACACTTTCCTTTGCACTTGAAAATTGAAAATTGGAAAGTAGAAATATTCCAGAGATCCTTCAGTCTTTCTACCGTGTGCACCAAAATAAACAAGGTGATCCAGAAAAATGTTCCCACTTTTGAAAATTCATAGCATCAAGAGTACTGGATGGATTGGAATGAATCAATATTTGCTTCACAGCCAGAAGATCGACGTATTTTGTGATGATTCTTGCTTTCTTATAAACAATGGAAAGATTGGTAAATTCAAATTTAGAAAAACTTTGTGGCTGCAAAATGATTGAAAAAGGCCAAAAATACTTGATCAAATCATACAGGACTCCTCGCTCAGAACAACTGAAAAAATGCAATTTCTCATGGATGAGAGATATCGCCTGCACATTTACTGCCAGAAGATAGAAAATCTTTAGTATCTGTTTGAGAATCTATGTCTTATTACTCTTTAGAGAGGTGAAACGCCTGTGTGTATTGTTCTGTGTGAGGAGAGTCCTAACGATTTGATCAAGTGTTGGGGCCCTTTTCTGTCATTTTGCAAACATGAAATTTTTGTAAAGTTGAATTTACCTATGTTTGCAGTGCTTGCAAGAAAACGAGACAAATCACAAAAATACTTTAATCTTTTGGCTTTTAACTAGAATTTGAATCATTCAAATCCATGAAGTACTTGTGGTGCTACGAATTTTCGAAAATGGGAACTTTTTTCTGGCTCACCCCGTATGAACTTTTGACAGGCCACGATAAATCGTATACTGGACCGATTTTTTTTTAATAATTTATTTTAATAGGGCTGAAAGGATTGCTAGCTATTTAAAGACAATTGACGGATATATGGCGTCTAGTTGGAAAATAGAACAAATATGGCAGAGTGCTTTCATTTCTCCAATTGATTTGCTAATATCTCGAGATCATCAAATACAATGAAATATAATAGGCTATATTTAGATTGCCCAGGCCCCTGCCTTAAATCGCCTTATATCTCCGTCATTTATCTTTAAAAATAGTTGATGGAGATAAGTAAAGCCAATCTAAAAATAGGACAAAGAAACGCCTACGCAAGTAAGTGCTCCCCTTGTGACAACATATGCATGCACGTGTCGAAATCATTAAATAGGCTAATCTTAGCATATGCATATGCAGCTCTTGAGTTAGCTATTTATCTCCATAAACTAACTTTTAGCTGATTTAGATCAACCTTATTTTTTGCTAGAACATCGGCAGTTTTGAAGAAGGCCTATTTTTTTAAAAAAGCAAAGGGGTTAACCTTTAAGAGGTATTTTTGAAGAAACAAAAATTGGTATTCTGAAAAGGGCTTATTTTTGTAAAAAAGCAAAGGGGTTAACCTTACTTTTTACCAGAAAATCGGTTGTTTGAAGAGGACCTTTTTTTGTAAAAAAGCAAAGGGGTTAACCTTATTTTTTGTCCAAACATTGGTATTCTGAAGAGGGCCTGTTTTTGTAAAAAGGCAAAGGGGTTAACCTTACTTTTTGCCAGAAAATCGGTGGTTTGAAGAGGGCCTATTTTTGTAAAAAAGCAAAGGGGTTAACCTTATTCTTTGTCCAAACATTGGTATTCTGAAGAGGGCCTGTTTTTGTAAAAAGGCAAAGGGGTTAACCTTACTTTTTGCCAGAAAATCGGTGGTTTGAAGAGGGCCTATTTTTGTAAAAAAGCAAAGGGGTTAACCTTACTTTTTGCCAGAAAATCGGTAGTTTGAAGAGGTCCTTTTTTGTAGAAAAGCAAAGGGGTTAAACTTACTTTTTCCAGAAAATCGGTTGTTTGAAGAGGGCCTGTTTTTGCAAAAAAGCAAAGGGGATAACCTTACTTTTTGCCAGAAAATCTGTAGTTTGAAGAGGGCCTATTTTTGTAAAAAAGCAAAGGGGTTAACCTTACTTTTTGCCAGAAAATCGGTAGTTTGAAGAGGGCCTATTTTTGTAAAAAAGCAAAGGGGTTAACCTTATTTTTGTCCAAAATTTTTTTATTCTCAAGAGTCCTCTTTTTGTAAAAAAGCAAAGGGGTTAACTTTACTTTTTGCCAGAAAATCGGTAGCTTGAAGAGGGCCTATTTTAATAAAAAAGCAAAGGGGTTAACCTTACTTTTTGCCAGAAAATCGGTAGTTTGAAGAGGGCCTATTTTTGTAAAAAGGCAAAGGGGTTAACCTTATTTTTTCCAGAAAATCGGTAGTTTGAAGAGCGGCTATTTTTAAAAAAAAACAAAAAGGTTAACCTTATCTTTTGCCAGAAAATCTGTGGTTTGAAGAGGGCCTTTTTTGTAAAAAAGCAAAGGGGTTAACCTTACTTTTTGCCACAAAATCGGTAGTTTGAAGAGGGCCTATTTTTGTAAAAAAACCAAAGGGGTTAACCTTACTATTTGCCAGAAAATCGGTAGTTTGAAAAGGGCCTATTTTTGTAAAAAAGCAAAGGGGTTAACCTTACTTTTTGCCAGAAAATCGGTGGTTTGAAGAGGGCCTATTTTTGTAAAAAAGCAAAGGGGTTAACCTTACTTTTTGCCAGAAAATCGGTAGTTTGAAGAAGGCCTATTTTTGTAGAAAAGCAAAGGGGTTAACCTTACTATTTGCCAGAAAATCGGTAGTTTGAAAAGGGCCTATTTTTGTAAAAAAGCAAAGGGGTTAACCTTACTTTTTGTCCAAAAATTGGTATTCTGAAGAGGGCCTATTTTTGTAAAAAAGCAAAGGGGTTAACCTTACTTTTTGCCAGAAAATCGGTAGTTTGAAGAGGGCCTGTTTTTTTCAAAAAAGCAAAGGTGTTAACCTTACTTTTTGCCAGAAAATCGGTAGTTTGAAGAGGGCCTATTTTTGTAAAAAAGCAAAGGGGATAACCTTACTTTTTGCCAGAAAATCGGTAGTTTGACGAGGGCCTATTTTTGTAAAAATCAAAGGGGTTAACCTTACTGTTTGCCAGAACATCGGTAGTTTGAAGAGGGCCTATTATTGCAAAAAGGCAAAGGGGATAACCTTACTTTTTGCGAGAAAATCGGTAGTTTGAAGAGGGCCTATTTTTGTAAAAAAGCAAAGGGGTTAACCTTACTGTTTGCCAGAAAATCGGTAGTTTGAAGAGGGCCTATTTTTGTAAAAAAGCAAAGGGGTTAACCTTACTTTTTGCCAGAAAATCGGTAGTTTGAAGAGGGCCTATTTTTGTAAAAAAAAAACAAAGGGGTTAACCTTACTTTTTGCCAGAAAATCGGTGGTTTGAAGAGGGCCTATTTTTGTAAAAAAGCAAAGGGGTTAACCTTACTTTTTGCCAGAAAATCGGTAGTTTGAAGAGGGGCTATTGTTATAAAAAAACAAAGGGGTTAACCTTACTTTTTCCAGAAAATCAGTAGTTTGAAGAGGGCCTCTTTTTGTAAAAAAAACAAAGGGGTTAACCTTACTATTTGCCAGAAAATCGGTAGTTTGAAAAGGGCCTATTTTTGTAAAAAAGCAAAGGGGTTAACCTTACTTTTTGCCAGAAAATCGGTAGTTTGAAGAGGGCCTATTTTTTTAAAAAAAGCAAAGGGGTTAACCTTACTTTTTGCCAGAAAATCGGTAGTTTGAAGAGGGCCTATTTTTGCAAAAAAGCAAAGGTGTTAACCTTACTTTTTGCCAGAAAATCGGTAGTTTGAAGAGGGCCTATTTTTGCAAAAAAGCAAAGGGGATAACCTTACTTTTTGCCAGAAAATCGGTAGTTTGAAGAGGGCCTATTTTTGTAAAAAAGCAAAGGGGTTAACCTTACTTTTTGCCAGAAAATCGGTAGTTTGAAGAGGGCCTATTTTTGTAAAAAAACAAAGGGGTTAACCTTACTATTTGCCAGAAAATCGGTAGTTTGAAAAGGGCCTATTTTTGTAAATAAGCAAAGTGGTTAACCTTACTTTTTGCCAGAAAATCGGTAGTTTGAAGAGGGCCTATTTTTGTAAAAAAGCAAAGGGGTTAACCTTACTTTTTGCCAGAAAATCGGTAGTTTGAAGAGGGGCTATTTTTTTAAAAAAACAAAAAGGTTAACCTTATCTTTTGCCAGAAAATCTGTGATTTGAAGAGGGCCTTTTTTGTAAAAAAGCAAAGGGGTTAACCTTACTTTTTGCCACAAAATCGGTAGTTTGAAGAGGGCCTATTTTTGTAAAAAAAACAAAGGGGTTAACCTTACTATTTGCCAGAAAATCGGTAGTTTGAAAAGGGCCTATTTTTGTATAAAAGCAAAGGGGTTAACCTTACTTTTTGCCAGAAAATCGGTAGTCTGAAAAGGGCCTATTTTTGAAAAAAGGCAAAGGGGTTAACCTTACTTTTTGCCAGAAAATCGGTGGTTTGAAGAGGGCCTATTTTTGTAAAAAAGCCAAGGGGTTAACCTTACTTTTTGCCAGAAAATCTGTAGCTTGAAGAAGGCCTATTTTTGTAGAAAAGCAAAGGGGTTAACCTTACTTTTTGCCAGAAAATCGGTAGTTTGAAGAGGGCCTATTTTTGTAAAAAAGCAAAGGGGTTAACCTTACTTTTTGCCAGAAAATCGATAGTTTGAAGAGGGCCTATTTTTGTAAAAAAGCAAAGGGGTTAACCTTACTTTTTGCCAGAAAATCGGTAGTTTGAAGAGGGCAAATTTTTGTAAAAAGCAAAGGGGTTAACCTTACTTTTTGCCAGAAAATCGGTAGTTTGAAGAGGGCCTATTTTTGTAAAAAAGCAAAGGGGTTAACCTTACTTTTTGCCAGAAAATCGGTAGTTTGAAGAGAGGCCTATTTTTGTAAAAAAGCAAAGGGGTTAACCTTACTTTTTGCCAGAAAATCGGTAGTTTGAAGAGGGCCTATTTTTTAAAGAAGCAAAGGGGTTAACCTTACTTTTTGTCCAAAAATTTGTATTCTGAAGAGGGCCTATTTTTGTAAAAAAGCAAAGGGGTTAACCTTACTTTTTGCAAGAAAATCGGTAGTTTGAAGAGGGCCTGTTTTTTTTCAAAAAAGCAAAGGTGTTAACCTTACTTTTTGCCAGAAAATCGGTAGTTTGAAGAGGGCCTATCTTTGCAAAAAAGCAAAGGGGTTAACCTTACTTTCTGCCAGAAAATCGGTGGTTTGAAAAGGGCCTATTTTTGTAAAAATCAAAGGGGTTAACCTTACTGTTTGCCAGAAAATCGGTAGTTTGAAGAGGGCCTATTTTTGCAAAAAGGCAAAGGGGATAACCTTACTTTTAGCGAGAAAATCGGTAGTTTGAAGAGGGCCTATTATTGCAAAAAAGCAAAGGGGTTAACCTTACTGTTTGCCAGAAAATCGGTAGTTTGAAGAGGGCCTTTTTTTGCAAAAAAGCAAAGGGGTTAACCTTACTTTTTGCCAGAAAATCGGTAGTTTGAAGAGGGCCTATTTTTGTAAAAAAAAAACAAAGGGGTTAACCTTACTTTTTGCCAGAAAATCGGTAGTTTGAAGAGGGCCTATTTTTGTAAAAAAGCAAAGGGGTTAACCTTACTTTTTGCCAGAAAATCGGTGGTTTGAAGAGGGCCTATTTTTGTGAAAGAGCAAAGGGGTTATCCTTACGTTTTGCCAGAAAATCGGTAGTTTCTAGAGGGCCTATTTTTATAAAAAAGCAAAGGGGTTAACCTTACTTTTTGCCAGAAAATCAGTTGCTTGAAGAGAGCCTATTTTTTAAAAAAGCAAAGGGGTTAACCCTACTTTTTCCAGAAAATCGGTAGTTTGAAGAGGGCCTGTTTTTTAAAGAAGCAAAGGGGTTAACCTTGTTTTTGTCCAAAAATTTGTATTCTGAAGAGCGCCTATTTTTGTAAAAAAGCAAAGGGGATAACCTTACTTTTTGCCAGAAAATCGGTAGTTTGAAGAGGGCCTGTTTTTTTCAAAAAAGCAAAGGTGTTTACCTTACTTTTTGCCAGAAAATCGGTAGTTTGAAGAGGGCCTATTTTTGAAAAAAAGCAAAGGGGATAACCTTACTGTTTGCCAGAAAATCGGTAGTTTGAAGAGGGCCTATTTTTGCAAAAAGGCAAAGGGGATAACCTTACTTTTTGCGAGAAAATCGGTAGTTTGAAGAGGGCCTATTATTGCAAAAAAGCAAAGGGGTTAACCTTACTGTTTGCCAGAAAATCGGTGGTTTGAAGAGGGCCTATTTTTGTAAAAAAGCAAAGGGGTTAACCTTACTTTTTGCCAGAAAATCGGTAGTTTGAAGAGGGCCTATTTTTGTAAAAAAAACAAAGGGGTTAACCTTACTTTTTGCCAGAAAATCGGTGGTTTGAAGAGGGCCTATTTTTGTAAAAAAGCCAAGGGGTTAACCTTACTTTTTGCCAGAAAATCGGTAGCTTGAAGAAGGCCTATTTTTGTAAAAAAGCAAAGGGGTTAACCTTACTTTTTCCAGAAAATCGGTAGTTTGAAGAGGGCATGTTTTTGCAAAAAAGCCAAGGGAATAACCTTACTTTTTGCCAGAAAATCGATAGTTTGAAGAGGGCCTATTTTCGTAAAAAAGCAAAGGGGTTAAACTTACTTTTTGCCAGAAAGTCGGTGGTTTGAAGAGGGCAAATTTTTGTGAAAGAGCAAAGGGGTTATCCTTACGTTTTGCCAGAAAATCGGTAATTTCTAGAGGGCCTATTTTTATAAAAAAGCAAAGGGGTTAACCTTACTTTTTGCCAGAAAATCAGTTGTTTGAAGAGAGCCTATTTTTTAAAAAAGCAAAGGGGTTAACCCTACTTTTTCCAGAAAATCGGTAGTTTGAAGAGGGCCTGTTTTTTCAAAAAAGGAAAGGGGTTAACCTTTTTTTTGTCCAAAAATTTGTATTCTGAAGAGCGCCTATTTTTGTAAAAAAGCAAAGGGGATATCCTTACTTTTTGCCAGAAAATCGGTAGTTTGAAGAGGGCCTGGTTTTTTTCAAAAAGCAAAGGTGTTAACCTTACTTTTTGCCAGAAAATCGGTAGTTTGAAGAGGGCTTTTTTTTGAAAAAAAGCAAAGGGGATAACCTTACTTTTTGCCAGAAAATCGGTAGTTTGACGAGGGCCTATTTTTGTAAAAATCAAAGGGGTTAACCTTACTGTTTGCCAGAAAATCGGTAGTTTGAAGAGGGCCTATTTTTGCAAAAAGGCAAAGGGGATAACCTTACTTTTTGCGAGAAAATCGGTAGTTTGAAGAGGGCCTATTATTGCAAAAAAGCAAAGGGGTTAACCTTACTGTTTGCCAGAAAATCGGTAGTTTGAAGAGGGCCTGTTTTTGCAAAAAAGCAAAGGGGATAACCTTACTTTTTGCCAGAAAATCGGTAGTTTGAAAAGGGCCTATTTTTGTAAAAAAAACAAAGGGGTTAACCTTACTATTTGCCAGAAAATCGATAGTTTGAAGAGGGCCTATTTTCGTAAAAAAGCAAAGGGGTTAAACTTACTTTTTGCCAGAAAGTCGGTGGTTTGAAGAGGGCAAATTTTTGTGAAAGAGCAAAGGGGTTATCCTTACGTTTTGCCAGAAAATCGGTAGTTTCTAGAGGGCCTATTTTTATAAAAAAGCAAAGGGGTTAACCTTACTTTTTGCCAGAAAATCAGTTGTTTGAAGAGAGCCTATTTTTTAAAAAAGCAAAGGGGTTAACCTTACTTTTTCCAGAAAATCGGTAGTTTGAAGAGGGCCTGTTTTTTCAAAAAAGCAAAGGGGTTAACCTTTTTTTTGTCCAAAAATTTGTATTCTGAAGAGCGCCTATTTTTGTAAAAAAGCAAAGGGGATAACCTTACTTTTTGCCAGAAAATCGGTAGTTTGAAGAGGGCCTGTTTTTTTCAAAAAAGCAAAGGTGTTTACCTTACTTTTTGCCAGAAAATCGGTAGTTTGAAGAGGGCCTATTTTTGAAAAAAAGCAAAGGGGATAACCTTACTGTTTGCCAGAAAATCGGTAGTTTGAAGAGGGCCTATTTTTGCAAAAAGGCAAAGGGGATAACCTTACTTTTTGCGAGAAAATCGGTAGTTTGAAGAGGGCCTATTATTGCAAAAAAGCAAAGGGGTTAACCTTACTTTTTGCCAGAAAATCGGTAGTTTGAAGAGGGCCTGTTTTTGCAAAAAAACAAAGGGGTTAACCTTACTTTTTGCCAGAAAATCGGTAGTTTGAAGAGGGCCTATTTTTAAAAAAAAAACAAAGGGGTTAACCTTACTATTTGCCAGAAAATCGGTAGTTTGAAAAGGGCCTATTTTTGTAAAAAAGCAAAGGGGTTAACCTTACTTTTTGCCAGAAAATCGGTAGTTTGAAGAGGGCCTATTTTTGTAAAAAAAACAAAGGGGTTAACCTTACTTTTTGCCAGAAAATCGGTGGTTTGAAGAGGGCCTATTTTTGTAAAAAAGCCAAGGGGTTAACCTTACTTTTTGTCAGAAAATCTGTAGCTTGAAGAAGGCCTATTTTTGTAGAAAAGCAAAGGGGTTAACCCTACTTTTTCCAGAAAATCGGTAGTTTGAAGAGGGCATGTTTTTGCAAAAAAGCAAAGGGAATAACCTTACTTTTTGCCAGAAAATCGATAGTTTGAAGAGGGCCTATTTTTGTAAAAAAGCAAAGGGGTTAAACTTACTTTTTGCCAGAAAGTCGGTGGTTTGAAGAGGGCAAATTTTTGTGAAAGAGCAAAGGGGTTATCCTTACGTTTTGCCAGAAAATCGGTAATTTCTAGAGGGCCTATTTTTATAAAAAAGCCATGGGGTTAACCTTACTTTTTGCCAGGAAATCAGTTGTTTGAAGAGAGCCTATTTTTTAAAAAAGCAAAGGGGTTAACCTTACTTTTTCCAGAAAATCGGTAGTTTGAAGAGGGCCTGTTTTTTCAAAAAAGCAAAGGGGTTAACCTTTTTTTTGTCCAAAAATTTGTATTCTGAAGAGCGCCTATTTTTGTAAAAAAGCAAAGGGGATATCCTTACTTTTTGCCAGAAAATCGGTAGTTTGAAGAGGGCCTGTTTTTTTCAAAAAGCAAAGGTGTTAACCTTACTTTTTGCCAGAAAATCGGTAGTTTGAAGAGGGCCTATTTTTGAAAAAAAGCAAAGGGGATAACCTTACTTTTTGCCAGAAAATCGGTAGTTTGACGAGGGCCTATTTTTGTAAAAATCAAAGGGGTTAACCTTACTGTTTGCCAGAAAATCGGTAGTTTGAAGAGGGCCTATTTTTGCAAAAAGGCAAAGGGGATAACCTTACTTTTTGCGAGAAAATCGGTAGTTTGAAGAGGGCCTATTATTGCAAAAAAGCAAAGGGGTTAACCTTACTGTTTGCCAGAAAATCGGTAGTTTGAAGAGGGCCTGTTTTTGCAAAAAAGCAAAGGGGATAACCTTACTTTTTGCCAGAAAATCGGTAGTTTGAAGAGGGCCTATTTTTGTAAAAAAAACAAAGGGGTTAACCTTACTATTTGCCAGAAAATCGATAGTTTGAAGAGGGCCTATTTTCGTAAAAAAGCAAAGGGGTTAAACTTACTTTTTGCCAGAAAGTCGGTGGTTTGAAGAGGGCAAATTTTTGTGAAAGAGCAAAGGGGTTATCCTTACGTTTTGCCAGAAAATCGGTGGTTTGAAGAGGGCCTATTTTTGTAAAAAGGCCAAGGGGTTAACCTTACTTTTTGCCAGGAAATCAGTTGTTTGAAGAGAGCCTATTTTTTAAAAAAGCAAAGGGGTTAACCTTACTTTTTCCAGAAAATCGGTAGTTTGAAGAGGGCCTGTTTTTTCAAAAAAGCAAAGGGGTTAACCTTTTTTTTGTCCAAAAATTTGTATTCTGAAGAGCGCCTATTTTTGTAAAAAAGCAAAGGGGATAACCTTACTTTTTGCCAGAAAATCGGTAGTTTGAAGAGGGCCTATTTTTTTCAAAAAAGCAAAGGTGTTTACCTTACTTTTTGCCAGAAAATCGGTAGTTTGAAGAGGGCCTATTTTTGAAAAAAAGCAAAGGGGATAACCTTACTGTTTGCCAGAAAATCGGTAGTTTGAAGAGGGCCTATTTTTGCAAAAAGGCAAAGGGGATAACCTTACTTTTTGCGAGAAAATCGGTAGTTTGAAGAGGGCCTATTATTGCAAAAAAGCAAAGGGGTTAACCTTACTGTTTGCCAGAAAATCGGTAGTTTGAAGAGGGCCTGTTTTTGCAAAAAAGCAAAGGGGATAACCTTACTTTTTGCCAGAAAATCGGTAGTTTGAAGAGGGCCTATTTTTGTAAAAAAAGCAAAGGGGTTAACCTTACTATTTGCCAGAAAATCGGTAGTTTGAATAGGGCCTATTTTTGTAAAAAAGCAAAGGGGTTAACCTTACTTTTTGCCAGAAAATCGGTAGTTAAAATAGGGCTATTGTTTTAAAAAAAGCAAAGGGGTTAACCTTACTTTTTGCCAGAAAATCGGTGGTTTGAAAGGGCCTAATTTTGAAAAAAAGCAAAGGGGATAACCTTACTTTTTGCCAGAAAATTGGTAGTTTGAAGAGGGCCTATTTTTGCAATAAAGCAAAGGGGATAACCTTACTTTTTGCGAGAAAATCGGTAGTTTGAAGAGGGCCTATTTTTGAAAAAAGCAACGGGGTTAACCTTACTGTTTGCCAGAAAATCGGTAGTTTGAAGAGGGCCTGTTTCTGCAAAAAAGCAAAGGGGATAACCTTACTTTTTGCCAGAAAATCGGTAGTTTGAAGAGGGCCTATTTTTGTAAAAAAAAAACAAAGGGGTTAACCTTACTATTTGCTAGAAAATCGGTAGTTTGAAGAGGGCCTAATTTTGTAAATAAGCAAAGTGGTTAACCTTACTTTTTGCCAGAAAATCGGTAGTTTGAAGAGGGCCTATTTTTGCAAAAAAGCAAAGGGGATAACCTTACTTTTTGCGAGAAAATCGGTAGTTTGAAGAGGGCCTATATTTGAAAAAAGCAACGGGGTTAACTTTACTGTCTGCCAGAAAATCGGTAGTTTGAAGAAGGCCTGTTTCTGCAAAAAAGCAAAGGGGATATCCTTACTTTTTGCCAGAAAATCGGTAGTTTGAAGAGGGCCTATTTTTGTAAAAAAAAAACAAAGGGGTTAACCTTACTATTTGCCAGAAAATCGGTAGTTTGAAAAGGGCCTATTTTTGTAAATAAGCAAAGTGGTTAACCTTACTTTTTGCCAGAAAATCGGTAGTTTGAAGAGGCCCTATTTTTGTAAAAAAGTAAAGGGGTTTACCTTATTTTTGTCCAAAATTTTTTATTCTCAAGAGGCCTATTTTTTCAAAAAAGCAAAGGGGTTAACTTTACTTTTTGCCAGAAAATCGGTAGCTTGAAGAGGGCCTATTTTAATGAAAAAGCCTAGGGGTTATCCTTACTTTTTGCCAGAAAATCGGTTGTTTGAAGAGGGCCTATTTTTGTAAAAAAGCAAAAGCGTTAACCTTACTTTTTTGCCAGAAAGTAGGTAGTTCGAAGAGGGCCTATTTTTTTAAAAAAGCAAAAGGGTTAACCTTACTTTTTGCCAGAAAATCAGTAGTTTGAAGAGGGCCTTTTTTGTAAAAAAGCAAAGGGGTTAACCTTACTTTTTGCCACAAAATCGGTAGTTTGAAGAGGGCCTATTTTTGTAAAAAAACAAACGGGTTAACCTTACTATTTGCCAGAAAATCGGTAGATTAAAAAGGGCCTATTTTTTTATAAAAGCAAAGGGGTTAACCTTACTTTTTGCCAGAAAATCGGTAGTCTGAAAAAGGCCTATCTTTGAAAAAAAGCAAAGGGGATAACCTTACTTTTGACAGAAAATCGGTAGGTTGAAGAGGGCCTATTTTTGTAAAAAAGCAAAGGGGTTAACCTTCCTTTTTGCCAGAAAATCGGTATTCTGAAGAGGGCCTATTTTTGTAAAAAAGCAAAGGGGTTAACCTTATTTTTTGCCAGAAAATCGGTGGTTTGAAAAGGGCCTATTTTTGTACAAAAGCAAAGGGGTTAACCTTACTTTTTGCCAGAAAATCGGTAGTTTGAAGAGGGCCTATTTTTGTAAAAATCAAAGGGGTTAACCTTACTGTTTGCCAGAAAATCGGTAGTTTGAAGAGGGCCTATTTTTGCAAAAAAGCAAAGGGGATAACCTTACTTTTTGCGAGAAAATCGGTAGTTTGAAGAGGGCCTATTTTTGCAAAAAAGCAAAGGGGTTAACCTTACTGTTTGCCAGAAAATCGGTAGTTTGAAGAGGGCCTGTTTTTGCAAAAAAGCAAAGGGGATAACCTTACTTTTTGCCAGAAAATCGGTAGTTTGAAGAGGGCCTATTTTTTGGAAAAAAAGCAAAGGCGTTAACCTTACTATTTGCCAGAAAAATCTGTAGTTTGAAAAGGGCCTATTTTTGTAAAAAAACAAAGGGGTTAACCTTATTTTTGTCCAAACTTTTTTTTTCTCAAGAAGCCTATTTTTGTAAAAAAGCAAAGAGGTTAACTTTACTTTTTGCCAGAAAATCGGTAGCTTGAAGAGGGCCTATTTTAATGAAAAAGCATAGGGGTTAACCTTACTTTTTGCCAGAAAATCGGTTGTTTGAAGAGGGCCTATTTTTGTAAAAAAGCAATAGCGTTAACCTTACTTTTTGCCAGAAAGTCGGTAGTTCGAAGAGGGCCTATTTTTTTAAAAAAGCAAAAGGGTTAACCTTACTTTTTGCCAAAAAATCAGTAGTTTAAAGAGGGCCTGTTTTTGCAAAAAAGCAAAGGGGATAACCTTATTTTTTCCAGAAAATCGGTAGTTTGAAGAGGGCCTATTTTTGTAAAAAAACAAACAGGTTAACCTTACTATTTGCCAGAAAATCGGTAGATTAAAAAGAGCCTATTTTTTTATAAAAGCAAAGGGGTTAACCTTACTTTTTGCCAGAAAATCGGTAGTCTGAAAAGGGCCTATCTTTGAAAAAAAGCAAAGGGGATAACCTTACTTTTGACAGAAAATCGGTAGGTTGAAGACGGCCTATTTTTGTAAAAAAGCAAAGGGCTTAGCCTTCCTTTTTGCCAGAAAATCGGGATTCTGAAGAGGGCCTATTTTTGTAAAAAAGCAAAGGGGTTAACCTTATTTTTTGCCAGAAAATCGGTGGTTTGAAAAGGGCCTATATTTGTACAAAAGCAAAGGGGTTAACCTTACTTTTTGCCAGAAAATCGGTAGTTTGACGAGGGCCTATTTTTGTAAAAATCAAAGGGGTTAACCTTACTGTTTGCCAGAAAATCGGTAGTTTGAAGAGGGCCTATTTTTGCAAAAAAGCAAAGGGGTTAACCCTACTTTTTCCAGAAAATCGGTAGTTTGAAGAGGGCCTATTTTTGTAAAAAAGCAAAGGGGTTAACCTTACTTTTTGCCAGAAAATCGGTAGTTTGAAGAGGGCCTGTTTTTGCAAAAAAGCAAAGGGGATAACCTTACTTTTTGCCAGAAAATCGGTAGTTTGAAGAGGGCCTATTTTTTGTAAAAAAAACAAAGGGGTTAACCTTACTATTTGCCAGAAAATCGGTAGTTTGAAAAGGGCCTATTTTTGTATAAAAGCAAAGGGGTTAACCTTACTTTTTGCCAGAAAATCGGTAGTTTGAAGAGGGCCTGTTTTTTTCAAAAAAGCAAAGGTGTTAACCTTACTTTTTGCCAGAAAATCGGTAGTTTGAAGAGGGCCTGTTTTTTCAAAATAGCAAAGGTGTTAGCCTTACTTTTTGCCAGAAAATCGGTAGTTTGAAGAGGGCCTATTTTTGCAATAAAGCAAAGGGGATAACCTTACTTTTTGCGAGAAAATCGGTAGTTTGAAGAGGGCCTATTTTTGAAAAAAGCAACGTGGTTAACCTTACTGTTTGCCAGAAAATCGGTAGTTTGAAGAGGGCCTGTTTCTGCAAAAAAGCAAAGGGGATAACCTTACTTTTTGCCAGAAAATCGGTAGTTTGAAAAGGGCCTATTTTTGTAAATAAGCAAAGTGGTTAACCTTACTTTTTGCCAGAAAATCGGTAGTTTGAAGAGGGCCTATTTTTGCAAAAAGCAAAGGGGATAACCTTACTTTTTGCAAGAAAATCGGTAGTTTGAAGAGGGCCTATATTTGAAAAAAGCAACGGGGTTAACCTTACTGTCTGCCAGAAAATCGGTAGTTTGAAGAAGGCCTATTTTTTCAAAAAAGCAAAGGGGTTAACTTTACTTTTTGCCAGAAAATCGGTAGCTTGAAGAGGGCCTATTTTAATAAAAAAGCATAGGGGTTATCCTTACTTTTTGCCAGAAAATCGGTTGTTTGAAGAGGGCCTGGTTTTGCAAAAAAGCAAAAGCGTTAACCTTACTTTTTTGCCAGAAAGTAGGTAGTTCGAAGAGGGCCTATTTTTTTAAAAAAGCAAAAGGGTTAACCTTACTTTTTGCCAGAAAATCGGTAGTTTGAAGAGGGCCTGTTTTTGCAAAAAAGCAAAGGGGTTAACCTTACTTTTTGCCAGAAAATCGGTAGTTTGAAGAGGGCCTGTTTTTTCAAAATAGCAAAGGTGTTAGCCTTACTTTTTGCCAGAAAATCGGTAGTTTGAAGAGGGCCTATTTTTGTAAAAAAGCAAAGAGGATAACCTTACTTTTTGCCAGAAAATCGGTAGTCTGAAAAGGGCCTATCTTTGAAAAAAAGCAAAGGGGATAACCTTACTTTTGACAGAAAATCGGTAGGTTGAAGACGGCCTATTTTTGTAAAAAAGGAAAGGGCTAAACCTTCCTTTTTGCCAGAAAATCGGTATTCTGAAGAGGGCCTATTTTTGTAAAAAAGCAAAGGGGTTAATCTTATTTTTTGCCAGAAAATCGGTTGTTTGAAAAGGGCCTATTTTGGTACAAAAGCAAAGGGGTTAACCTTACTATTTGCCAGAAAATCTGTAGTTTGAAGAGGGCCTATTTTTGTAAAAAAACAAAGGGGTTAACCTTACTATTTGCCAGAAAATCGGTAGTTTGAAAAGGGCCTATTTTTGTATAAAAGCAAAGGGGTTAACCTTACTTTTTGCCAGAAAATCGGTAGTCTGAAAAGGGCCTATTTTTGTATAAAAGCAAAGGGGTTAACCTTACTTTTTGCCAGAAAATCGGTAGTCTGAAAAGGGCCTATTTTTGAAAAAAAGCAAAGGGGTTTACCTTATTTTTGTCCAAAATTTTTTATTCTGAAGAGGTCCTATTTTTGTAAATAAGCAAAGTGGTTAACCTTACTTTTTGCCAGAAAATCGGTAGTTTGAAGAGGGCCTGTTTTTGCAAAAAAGCAAAGGGGTTAACCTTACTTTTTGCCAGAAAATCGGTAGTTTGAAGAGGCCCTATTTTTGTAAAAAAGCAAAGGGGATAACCTTACTTTTTGCCAGAAAATCGGTAGTTTGAAGAGGGCCTATTTTTGTAAAAAGCAAAGGGGTTAACCTTACTTTTTGCCAGAAAATCGGTAGTTTGAAGAGGGCCTATTTTTGTAAAAAAGCAAAGGGGTTAACCTTACTTTTTGCCAGAAAATCGGTAGTTTGAAGAGGGACTATTTTTGTAAAAAAGCAAAAGGGTTAACCTTATTTTTTGTCAAAACATTTGTATTCTGAAGAGGGCCTGTTTTTGTAAAAATGCAAAGGGGTTAACCTTACTTTTTGCCAGAAAATCAGTTGTTTGAAGTGAGCCTACTTTTGAAATAAGCAAAGGGGTTAACCTAAATTTTTGCCAGAAAATGCGTAGTTTGAAGAGGGCCTATTTTTGAAAAAAGCAAAGGGGGGTTAACCGTACTTTTTGCCCGAATATCGGTAGTTTGAAGAGGCCCTATTTTTGTAAAAAAGCAAAGGGGATAACCTTACTTTTTGCCAGAAAATAGGTAGTTTGAAGAGGCCCTATTTTTGTAAAAAAGCAAAGGGGTTAACCTTACTTTTTGCCAGAAAATCGTAAGTTTGAAGAGGGCCTTTTTTGCAAAAAAGCAAAGGGGATAACCTTACTTTTTGCCAGAAACTCGGCAGTTTGAAGAGGGGCTATTCTTTTAAAAAAGCAAAGGGGTTACTTTTTGCCAGAAAATCGGTAGTTGAAGAGCGCCTATTTTTGTAAAAAGCAAAGGGCTTAACCTTACTTTTTGCCCGAATATCGGTAGTTTGAAGAGGGGCTATTTTTGTAAAAAAGCTAAGTGGTTAACCATCCTTTTTGCCAGAAAATCGGTATTCTGAAGAGGGCCTATTTTTGTAAAAAAGCAAAGTGGTTAACCTTACTTTTTGCTAGAAAATCGGTAGTCTGAAAAGGGCCTATTTTTTGAAAAAAAGCAAAGGGGATAACCTTACTTTTTGCCAGAAACTCGGCAGTTTGAAGAGGGGCTATTTTTTTAAAAAAGCAAAGGGGTTACTTTTTGCCCGAATATCGGTAGTTTGAAGAGGGCCTATTTTTGTAAAAAAGCAAAGGGGTTAACCTTACTTTTTGCCAGAAAATCGGTAGTTTGAAGAGGGCCTATTTTTGTAAAAAAGCAAAAGGGTTAACCTTATTTTTTGTCAAAACATTTGTATTCTGAAGAGGGCCAATTTTTGTAAAAATGCAAAGGGGTTAACCTTACTTTTTGCCAGAAAATCAGTTGTTTGAAGTGAGCCTACTTTTGAAATAAGCAAAGGGGTTAACCTAAATTTTTGACAGAAAATGCGTAGTTTGAAGAGGGCCTATTTTTGAAAAAAGCAAAGGGGGGTTAACCGTACTTTTTGCCCGAATATCGGTAGTTTGAAGAGGCCCTATTTTTGTAAAAAAGCAAAGGGGATAACCTTACTTTTTGCCAGAAAATAGGTAGTTTGAAGAGGCCCTATTTTTGTAAAAAAGCAAAGGGGTTAACCTTACTTTTTGCCAGAAAATCGTAAGTTTGAAGAGGGCCTTTTTTGCAAAAAAGCAAAGGGGATAACCTTACTTTTTGCCAGAAACTCGGCAGTTTGAAGAGGGGCTATTCTTTTAAAAAAGCAAAGGGGTTACTTTTTGCCAGAAAATCGGTAGTTGAAGAGCGCCTATTTTTGTAAAAAGCAAAGGGCTTAACCTTACTTTTTGACCGAATATCGGTAGTTTGAAGAGGGGCTATTTTTGTAAAAAAGCTAAGTGGTTAACCATCCTTTTTGCCAGAAAATCGGTATTCTGAAGAGGGCCTATTTTTGTAAAAAAGCAAAGTGGTTAACCTTACTTTTTGCTAGAAAATCGGTAGTCTGAAAAGGGCCTATTTTTTGAAAAAAAGCAAAGGGGATAACCTTACTTTTTGCCAGAAACTCGGCAGTTTGAAGAGGGGCTATTTTTTTAAAAAAGCAAAGGGGTTACTTTTTGCCCGAATATCGGTAGTTTGAAGAGGGCCTGTTTTTTTCAAAAAAGCAAAGGTGTTAACCTTACTTTTTGCCAGAAAATCGGTAGTTTGAAGAGGGCCTGTTTTTTTCAAAATAGCAAAGGTGTTAGCCTTACTTTTTGCCAGAAAATCGGTAGTTTGAAGAGGGCCTATTTTTGTAAAAAAGCAAAGGGGTTAACCTTACTTTTTGCCAGAAGATCGATGGTTTTAAACGGGCCTATTTTTGAAAAAAAGCAAAGGGGTTAAATTTACTGTTTGCCAGAAAATCGGTAGTTTGAAGAGGGCCTATTTTTGCAATAAAGCAAAGGGGATAACCTTACTTTTTGCGAGAAAATCGGTAGTTTGAAGAGGGCCTATTTTTGAAAAAAGCAACGGGGTTAACCTTACTGTTTGCCAGAAAATCGGTAGTTTGAAGAGGGCCTGTTTCTGCAAAAAAGCAAAGGGGATAACATTACTTTTTGCCAGAAAATCGGTAGTTTGAAGAGGGCCTATTTTTTTTGTAAAAAAAAACAAAGGGGTTAACCTTACTATTTGCCAGAAAATCGATAGTTTGAAAAGGGCCTATTTTTGTAAATAAGCAAAGTGGTTAACCTTACTTTTTGCCAGAAAATCGGTAGTTTGAAGAGGGCCTATTTTTGCAAAAAAGCAAAGGGGATAACTTTACTTTTTGCCAGAAGATCAGTAGTTTGAAGAGGGCCTATTTTTGTAAAAAAAAAAAAAGGGTTAACCTTACTTTTTGCAAGAAAATCGGTAGTTTGAAAGAGGCCCTATTTTTGTAAAAAAGCAAAGGGGATAACCTTACTTCTCGCCAGAAAATAGGTAGTTTGAAGAGGGCCTATTTTTGTAAAACAGCAAAGGGGTTAACCTTACTTTTTGCCAGAAAATCGGTAGTTTGAAGAGGGCCTATTTTTGTAAAAATGCAAAGGGGTTAATCTTATTTTTTGCCAGAAAATCGGTTGTTTGAAAAGGGCCTATATTTGTACAAAAGCAAAGGGGTTAACCTTACTTTTTGCCAGAAAATCGGTAGTTTGACGAGGGCCTATTTTTGTAAAAATCAAAGGGGTTAACCTTACTGTTTGCCAGAAAATCGGTAGTTTGAAGAGGGCCTATTTTTGCAAAAAAGCAAAGGGGATAACCTTACTTTTTGCCAGAAAATCGGTAGTTTGAAGAGGGCCTATTTTTGCAAAAAAGCAAAGGGTTTAACCTTACTTTTTGCTAGAAAATCGGTAGTTTGAAGAGGGCCTGTTTTTGCAAAAAAGCAAAGGGGATAACCTTACTTTTTGCCAGAAAATCGGTAGTTTGAAGAGGGCCTATTTTTTGTAAAAAAAACAAAGGGGTTAACCTTACTATTTGCCAGAAAATCGGTAGTTTGAAAAGGGCCTATTTTTTTATAAAAGCAAAGGGGTTAACCTTACTTTTTGCCAGAAAATCGGTAGTTTGAAGAGGGCCTGTTTTTTTGCAAAAAAGCAAAGGGGATAACCTTACTTTTTGCGAGAAAATCGGTAGTTTGAAGAGGGCCTATTTTTGAAAAAAGCAACGGGGTTAACCTTACTGCTTGCCAGAAAATCGGTTGTTTGAAGAGGGCCTGTTTTTGCAAAAAAGCAAAGGGGATAACCTTACTTTTTGCCAGAAAATCGGTAGTTTGAAGAGGGCCTATTTTTGTAAAAAAGCAAAGGGGTTAACCTTACTTTTTGCCAGAAAATCGGTAGTTTGAAGAGGGCCTATTTTTGTAAAAAAACAAAGGGGTTAACCTTACTATTTGCCAGAAAATCGGTAGTTTGAAAAGGGCCTATTTTTGTAAATAAGCAAAGTGGTTAACCTTACTTTTTGCCAGAAAATCGGTAGTTTGAAGAGGGCTTTTTTTTTTAAAAAAGCAAAGGGGTTAACCTTACTTTTTGCCAGAAAATCGGTAGTTTGACGAGGGCCTATTTTTGTAAAAATCAAAGGGGTTGACCTTACTGTTTGCCAGAAAATCGGTAGTTTGAAGAGGGCCTATTTTTGCAAAAAAGCAAAGGGGATAACCTTACTTTTTGCGAGAAAATCGGTAGTTTGAAGAGGGCCTATTTTTGCAAAAAAGCAAAGGGGCTAACCTTACTTTTTGCCAGAGATTCGGTGGTTTGAAGAGAGCCTGTTTTTGCAAAAAAGCAAAGGGGATAACCTTACTTTTTGCCAGAAAATCGGTAGTTTGAAGAGGGCCTATTTTTTGTAAAAAAAACAAAGGGGTTAACCTTACTATTTGCCAGAAAATCGGTAGTTTGAAAAGGGCCTATTTTTGTATAAAAGCAAAGGGGTTAACCTTACTTTTTGCCAGAAAATCGGTAGTTTGAAGAGGGCCTATTTTTTTAAAAAAGCAAAGGGGTTAACCTTACTTTTTGCCAGAAAATCGGTAGTTTGAAGAGGGCCTGTTTTTTTCAAAAAAGCAAAGGTGTTAACCTTACTTTTTGCCAGAAAATCGGTAGTTTGAAGAGGGCCTGTTTTTTCAAAATAGCAAAGGTGTTAGCCTTACTTTTTGCCAGAAAATCGGTAGTTTGAAGAGGGCCTATTTTTGTAAAAAAGCAAAGAGGATAACCTTACTTTTTGCCAGAAAATCGGTAGTTTGAAGAGGGCCTATTTTTGAAAAAAAGCAAAGGAGTTAAACTTATTGTTTGCCAGAAAATCGGTAGTTTGAAGAGGGCCTATTTTTGCAATAAAGCAAAGGGGATAACCTTACTTTTTGCGAGAAAATCGGTAGTTTGAAGAGGGCCTATTTTTGAAAAAAGCAACGGGGTTAACCTTACTGTTTGCCAGAAAATCGGTAGTTTGAAGAGGGCCTGTTTCTGCAAAAAAGCAAAGGGGTTAACCTTACTTTTTGCCAGAAAATCGGTAGTTTGAAGAGGGCCTATTTTTGTAAAAAAAAACAAAGGGGTTAACCTTACTATTTGCCAGAAAATCGGTAGTTTGAAAAGGGCCTATTTTTGTAAATAAGCAAAGTGGTTAACCTTACTTTTTGCCAGAAAATCGGTAGTTTGAAGAGGGCCTATTTTTGTAAAAAAGCAAAGGGGTTAACCTTACTTTTTGCCAGAAAATCGGTAGTTTGAAAAGGGCCTATTTTTGTATAAAAGCAAAGGGGGTTAGCCTTACTTTTTGCCAGAAAATCGGTAGTCTGAAAAGGGCCTATTTTTTTATAAAAGCAAAGGGGTTAACCTTACTTTTTGCCAGAAAATCGGTAGTTTAAAAAGGGCCTATTTTTTTATAAAAGCAAAGGGGTTAACCTTACTTTTTGCCAGAAAATCGGTAGTCTGAAAATAGCCTATTTTTGAAAAAAAGCAAAGGGGTTAACCTTACTTTTTTGCCAGAAAGTCGGTAGTTCGAAGAGGGCCTATTTTTTTTGTAAAAAAAAACAAAGGGGTTAACCTTACTATTTGCCAGAAAATCGGTAGTTTGAAGAGGTCCTATTTTTGTAAATAAGCAAAGTGGTTAACCTTACTTTTTGCCAGAAAATCGGTAGTTTGAAGAGGGCCTCTTTTTGCAAAAAAGCAAAGGGGTTAACCTTACTTTTTGCCAGAAAATCGGTAGTTTGAAGAGGGCCTATATTTGAAAAAAGCAACGGGGTTAACCTTACTGTCTGCCAGAAAATCGGTAGTTTGAAGAAGGCTTGTTTCTGCAAAAAAGCAAAGGGGATAACCTTACTTTTTGCCAGAAAATCGGTAGTTTGAAGAGGGCCTATTTTTGTAAAAAAAAACAAAGGGGTTAACCTTACTATTTGCCAGAAAATCGGTAGTTTGAAAAGGGCCTATTTTTGTAAATAAGCAAAGTGGTTAACCTTACTTTTTGCCAGAAAATCGGTAGTTTGAGGAGGCCCTAATTTTGTAAAAGAGCAAAGGGGTTAACATTATTTTTGTCCAAAAATTTTTTATTCTCAAGAGGCCTATTTTTTTAAAAAAGCAAAGGGTTTAACTTTACTTTTTGCCAGAAAATCGGTAGCTTGAAGAGGGCCTATTTTAATAAAAAAGCATAGGGGTTATCCTTACTTTTTGCCAGAAAATCGGTTGTTTGAAGAGGGCCTATTTTTGTAAAAAAGCAAAAGCGTTAACCTTACTTTTTTGCCAGAAAGTAGGTAGTTCGAAGAGGGCCTATTTTTTTAAAAAAGCAAAAGGGTTAACCTTACTTTTTGCCAAAAAATCAGTAGTTTGAAGAGGGCCTGTTTTTGTAAAAAAGCAAAGGGGTTAACCTTACTTTTTGCCACAAAATCGGTAGTTTGAAGAGGGCCTATTTTTGTAAAAAAACAAACGGGTTAACCTTACTATTTGCCAGAAAATCGGTAGATTAAAAAGGGCCTATTTTTTTATAAAAGCAAAGGGGTTAACCTTACTTTTTGCCAGAAAATCGGTAGTCTGAAAAGGGCCTATCTTTGAAAAAAAGCAAAGGGGATAACCTTTCTTTTGACAGAAAATCGGTAGGTTGAAGACGGCCTATTTTTGAAAAAAAGCAAAGGGCTTAACCTTCCTTTTTGCCAGAAAATTGGTATTCTGAAGAGGACCTATTTTTGTAAAAAAGCAAAGGGGTTAATCTTATTTTTTGCAAGAAAATCGGTTGTTTGAAAAGGGCCTATATTTGTACAAAAGCAAAGGGGTTAACCTTACTATTTGCCAGAAAATCTGTAGTTTGAAGAGGGCCTATTTTTGTAAAAAAACAAAGGGGTTAACCTTACTATTTGCCAGAAAATCGGTAGTTTGAAAAGGGCCTATTTTTGTATAAAAGCAAAGGGGGTTAGCCTTACTTTTTGCCAGAAAATCGGTAGTCTGAAAAGGGCCTATTTTTTTATAAAAGCAAAGGGGTTAACCTTACTTTTTGCCAGAAAATCGGTAGTTTAAAAAGGGCCTATTTTTTTATAAAAGCAAAGGGGTTAACCTTACTTTTTGCCAGAAAATCGGTAGTCTGAAAATGGCCTATTTTTGAAAAAAAGCAAAGGGGTTTACCTTATTTTTGTCCAAACTTTTTTATTCTGAAGAGGTCCTATTTTTTTAAATAAGCAAAGTGGTTAACCTTACTTTTTGCCAGAAAATCGGTAGTTTGAAGAGGGCCTGTTTTTGCAAAAAAGCAAAGGGGTTAACCTTACTTTTTGCCAGAAAATCGGTAGTTTGAAGAGGCCCTATTTTTGTAAAAAAGCAAAGGGGATAACCTTACTTTTTGCCAGAAAATCGGTAGTTTGAAGAGGGCCTATTTTTGTAAAAAGCAAAGGGGTTAACCTTACTTTTTGCCAGAAAATCGGTAGTTTGAAGAGGGCCTATTTTTGTAAAAAAGCAAAGGGGTTAACCTTACTTTTTGCCAGAAAATCGGTAGTTTGAAGAGGGACTATTTTTGTAAAAAAGCAAAGGTGTTAACCTTATTTTTTGTCAAAACATTTGTATTCTGAAGAGGGCCTATTTTTGTAAAAATGCAAAGGGGTTAACCTTACTTTTTGCCAGAAAATCAGTTGTTTGAAGAGAGCCTATTTTTGAAAAAAGCAAAGGGGTTAACCTAACTTTTTGCCAGAAAATGGGTAGTTTGAAGAGGGCCTATTTTTGAAAAAAGCAAAGGGGTTAACCGTACTTTTTGCCCGAATATCGGTGTTCTGAAGAGGGCCTAATTTTGAAAAAAAGCAAATGGGTTAACCTTACTTTTTGCCAGAAAATCGTAAGTTTGAAGAGGGCCTTTTTTGCAAAAAAGCAAAGGGGATAACCTTACTTTTTGCCAGAAACTCGGCAGTTTGAAGAGGGGTTATTTTTTAAAAAAGCAAAGGGGTTACTTTTTGCCAGAAAATCGATAGTTCAAGAGCGCCTATTTTTGTAAAAAGCAAAGGGCTTAACCTTACTTTTTGCCCGAATATCGGTAGTTTGAAGAGGGGCTATTTTTGTAAAAAAGCAAAGTGGTTAACCTTCTATTTTGCCAGAAAATCGGTATTCTGAAGAGGGCCTATTTTTGTAAAAAAGCAAAGTGGTTAACCTTACTTTTTGCTAGAAAATCGGTAGTCTGAAAAGGGCCTATTTTTTGAAAAAAAGCAAAGGGGATAACCTTACTTTTTGCCAGAAACTCGGCAGTTTGAAGAGGGGATATTTTTTTAAAAAAGCAAAGGGGTTACTTTTTGCCAGAAAATCGGTAGTTTGAAGAGCGCCTATTTTTGTAAAAAGCAAAGGGCTTAACCTTACCTTTTGCCCGAATATCGGTAGTTTGAAGAGGGGCCATTTTTGTAAAAAAGCAAAGTGGTTAACCTTCCTTTTTGCCAGAAAATCGGTATTCTGAAGAGGGCCTATTTTTGTAAAAAAGCAAAGGGGTTAATCTTATTTTTTGTCAGAAAATCGGTTGTTTGAAAAGGGCCTATTTTGGTACAAAAGCAAAGGGGTTAGCCTTACTTTTTGCCAGAAAATCTGTAGTTTGAAGAGGGCCTATTTTTTTTTAAAACAAAGGGGTTAACCTTACTATTTGCCAGAAAATCGGTAGTTTGAAAAGGGCTTATTTTTGTATAAAAGCAAAGGGGTTAACCTTACTTTTTGCCAGAAAATCGGTAGTCTGAAAAGGGCCTATTTTTGAAAAAAAGCAAAGGGGTTTACCTTATTTTTGTAAAAAATATTTTTATTCTGAAGAGGTTCTATTTTTGTAAATAAGCAAAGTGGTTAACCTTACTTTTTGCAAGAAAATCGGTAGTCTGAAAAGGGCCTATTTTTTGAAAAAAAAAGACAAAGGGGTTAACCTTACTTTTTGCCAGAAAATCAGTAGTTTGAAGGGGGCCTATTTTTGTAAAAAAGCAAAGGGGTTAACCTTACTTTTTGCCAGAAAATCGGTAGTTTGAAGAGGCCCAATTTTTGTAAAAAAGCAAAGGGGATAACCTTACTTTTTGCCAGAAAATAGGTAGTTTGAAGAGGGCCTATTTTTGTAAAAAAGCAAAGGGGTTAACCTTACTTTTTGCCAGAAAATCGGTAGTTTGAAGAGGGCCTATTTTTGTAAAAAGCAAAGGGCTTAACCTTACTTTTTGCCCGAATATCGGTAGTTTGAAGAGGGGCTATTTTTGTAAAAAAGCAAAGGGGTTAACCTTCCTTTTTGCCAGAAAATCGGTATTCTGAAGAGGGCCTATTTTTGTAAAAAAGCAGAGGGGTTAATCTTATTTTTTGCCAGAAAATCGGTTGTTTGAAAAGGGCCTATTTTGGTACAAAAGCAAAGGGGTTAACCTTACTATTTGCCAGAAAATCTGTAGTTTGAAGAGGGGCTATTTTTGTAAAAAAGCAAAGGGGTTAACCTTACTTTTTACCAGAAAATCGGTATTCTGAAGAGGGCCTATTTTTGTAAAAAAGCAAAGGGGTTAACCTTATTTTTTGCCAGAAAATCGGTGGTTTGAAAAGGGCCTATTTTTGTAAAAAAGCAAAGGGGTTAACCTTACTATTTGCCAGAAAATCTGTGGTTTGAAGAGGGCCTATTTTTGTAAAAACGCAAAAGGGTTACCCTTTCTTTTTGCCAGAAAATCGGTACTTTGGAGAGGGCCTTTTTTGTAAAAACGCAAAGGGGTTAACCTTATTATTTGCCAGAAAATCGGTAGTTTGAAGAGGGCCTTTTTTGTAAAAATGCAAAGGGGTTAACCTTACTTTTTGCCAGAAAATCGGTAGTTTGAAGAGGGGCTATTGTTTTAAAAAAACAAAGGGGTTAACCTTATTTTTTGCCAGAAAATCTGTGGTTTGAAGAGGGCCTATTTTTGTAAAAAAGCAAAGGGGTTAACCTTACTTTTTGCCAGAAAATCGATGGTTTGAAGAGGGCCTTTTTTGTAAAAAAGCAAAAGGGCTAGTCTTATTTTTTGCCAGAAAATCGGTAGTTTGAAGAGGGCCTATTTTTTTAAAAAAAGCAAAGGGGTTAACCTTACTTTTTGCCAGAAAATCGGTGGTTTGAAAAGGGCCTATTTTTGAAAAAAAGCAAAGGGGTTAACTTTACTTTTTGCCAGAAAATCGGAAGTTGGAATAGGGGCTATTGTTTTAAAAAAGCAAAGGGGTTACTTTTTGCCAGAAAATCGGTAGTTTGAAGAGCGCCTATTTTTGTAAAAAGCAAAGGGCTTAACCTTACCCTTTGCCCGAATATCGGTAGTTTGAAGAGGGGCTATTTTTGTAAAAAAGCAAAGGGGTTAACCTTACTTTTTGCCAGAAAATCGGTATTCTGAAGAGGGCCTATTTTTGTAAAAAAGCAAAGGGGTTAACCTTATTTTTTGCCAGAAAATCGGTGGTTTGAAAAGGGCCTATTTTGGTACAAAAGCAAAGGGGTTAGCCTTACTATTTGCCAGAAAATCTGTAGTTTGAAGAGGTCCTATTTTTTTTTAAAACAAAGGGGTTAACCTTACTATTTGCCAGAAAATCGGTAGTTTGAAAAGGGCCTATTTTTGTATAAAAGCAAAGGGGTTAACCTTACTTTTTGCCAGAAAATCGGTAGTCTGAAAAGGGCCTATTTTTGAAAAAAAGCAAAGGGGTTTACCTTATTTTTGTCCAAAATATTTTTATTCTGAAGAGGTTCTATTTTTGTAAATAAGCAAAGTGGTTAACCTTACTTTTTGCAAGAAAATCGGTAGTCTGAAAAGGGCCTATTTTTTGAAAAAAAAAGACAAAGGGGTTAACCTTACTTTTTGCCAGAAAATCAGTAGTTTGAAGGGGGCCTATTTTTGTAAAAAAGCAAAGGGGTTAACCTTACTTTTTGCCAGAAAATCGGTAGTTTGAAGAGGCCCTATTTTTGTAAAAAAGCAATGGGGATAACCTTACTTCTCGCCAGAAAATAGGTAGTTTGAAGAGGGCCTATTTTTGTAAAAAAGCAAAGGGGTTAACCTTACTTTTTGCCAGAAAATCGGTAGTTTGAAGAGGGCCTATTTTTGTAAAAAGCAAAGGGCTTAACCTTACTTTTTGCCCGAATATCGGTAGTTTGAAGAGGGGCTATTTTTGTAAAAAAGCAAAGGGGTTAACCTTCCTTTTTGCCAGAAAATCGGTATTCTGAAGAGGGCCTATTTTTGTAAAAAAGCAGAGGGGTTAATCTTATTTTTTGCCAGAAAATCGGTTGTTTGAAAAGGGCCTATTTTGGTACAAAAGCAAAGGGGTTAACCTTACTATTTGCCAGAAAATCTGTAGTTTGAAGAGGGGCTATTTTTGTAAAAAAGCAAAGGGGTTAACCTTACTTTTTGCCAGAAAATCGGTATTCTGAAGAGGGCCTATTTTTGTAAAAAAGCAGAGGGGTTAATCTTATTTTTTGCCAGAAAATCGGTTGATTGAAAAGGGCCTATTTTGGTAAAAAAGCAAAGGGGTTAACCTTACTATTTGCCAGAAAATCTGTGGTTTGAAGAGGGCCTATTTTTGTAAAAACGCAAAAGGGTTACCCTTTCTTTTTGCCAGAAAATCGGTACTTTGGAGAGGGCCTTTTTTGTAAAAACGCAAAGGGGTTAACCTTATTATTTGCCAGAAAATCGGTACTTTGGAGAGGGCTATTGTTTTAAAAAAACAAAGGGGTTAACCTTATTTTTTGCCAGAAAATTTGGGTTTGAAGAGGGCCTATTCTTTGTAAAAAAGCAAAGGGGTTAACCTTACTTTTTGCCAGAAAATCGATGGTTTGAAGAGGGCCTTTTTTGTAAAAAAGCAAAAGGGCTAGTCTTATTTTTTGCCAGAAAATCGGTAGTTTGAAGAGGGCCTATTTTTTTAAAAAAAGCAAAGGGGTTAACCTTACTTTTTGCCAGAAAATCGGTGGTTTGAAAAGGGCCTATTTTTGAAAAAAAGCAAAGGGGTTAACCTTACTTTTTGCCGGAAAATCGGTAGTTTGAAGAGGGCCTGTTTTTGCAAAAAAGCAAAGGGGTTAACCTTATTCTTTGTCCAAACATTGGTATTCTGAAGAGGGCCTATTTTTGTAAAAAAGCAAAGGGGTTAACCTTACTTTTTGCCAGAAAATCGGTAGTTTGAAGAGGGCCTATTTTTGACAAAAAGCAAAGGGGTTAACCTTATTCTTTGTCCAAACATTGGTATTCTGAAGAGGGCCTGTTTTTGTAAAAAGGCAAAGGGGTTAACCTTACTTTTTGCCAGAAAATCGGTTGTTTGAAGAGGGCCTATTTTTGTAAAAAGCAAAGAGGTTAACCTTACTTTTTGCCGGAAAATCGGTAGTTTGAAGAGGGCCTATTTTTGTAAAAAAACAAAGGGGTTAACCTTACTATTTGCCAGAAAATCGGTAGTTTGAAAAGGGCCTATTTTTGTAAAAAAGCAAAGGGGTTAACCTTACTTTTTGCCAGAAAATCGGTTGTTTGAAGAGGACCTTTTTTTGTAAAAAAGCAAAGGGGCTAACCTTACTTTTTACCAGAAAATCGGTTGTTTGAAGAGGACCTATTTTTGTAAAAAAGCAAAGGGGTTAACCTCATTTTTTGTCCAAACATTGGTATTCTGAATAGGGCCTGTTTTTGTAAAAAGGCAAAGGGGTTAACCTTACTTTTTGCCAGAAAATCGGTAGTTTGAATAGGGCCTATTTTTGACAAAAAGCAAAGGGGTTAACCTTACTTTTTGCCGGAAAATCGGTAGTTTTAAGAGGGCCTATTTTTGTAAAAAAGCAAAGGGGTTAACCTTGTTTTTGTCCAAACTTTTTTATTCTGAAGAGGGCCTATTTTTGTAAAAAAGCAAAGGGGTTAACCTTACTTTTTGCCAGAAAATCTGTAGTTTGAAGAGGGCCTATTTTTAACAAAAAGCAAAGGGGTTAACCTTATTCTGTGTCCAAACATTGGTATTCTGAAGAGGGCCTATTTTTGTAAAAAAGCAAAGGGGTTAACCTTACTTTTTGCCAGAAAATCGGTAGTTTGAAGAGGGCCTATTTTTGTAAAAAGCAAAGGGCTTAACCTTACTTTTTGCCCGAATATCGGTAGTTTGAAGAGGGCCTATTTTTGTAAAAAGGCAATGGGGTTAACCTTACTTTTTGCCAGAAAATCGGTAGTTTGAAGAGGGCCTATTTTTGACAAAAAGCAAAGGGGTTAACCTTATTCTGTGTCCAAACATTGGTATTCTGAAGAGGGCCTATTTGTGTAAAAAGGCAAAGGGGTTAACCTTACTTTTTGCCAGAAAATCGGTTGTTTGAAGAGGGCCTATTTTTGTAAAAAGCAAAGGGGTTAACCTTACTCTTTGCCGGAATATCGGTAGTTTGAAGAGGGGCTATTTTTCTAAAAAAGCAAAGGGGTTAACCTTACTTTTTGCCAGAAAATCGGTGGTTTGAAAAGGGCCTATTTTTGTAAAAAAGCAAAGGGGTTAACCTTACTTTTTGCCAGAAAATCGGTTGTTTGAAGAGGACCCTTTTTTGTAAAAAAGCAAAGGGGTTAACCTTACTTTTTACCAGAAAATCGGTTGTTTGAAGAGGACCTATTTTTGTAAAAAAGCAAAGGGGTTAACCTCATTTTTTGTCCAAACATTGGTATTCTGAAGAGGGCCTGTTTTTGTAAAAAGGCAAAGGGGTTAACCTTACTTTTTGCCAGAAAATCGGTAGTTTGAAGAGGGCCTATTTTTGACAAAAAGCAAAGGGGTTAACCTTATTCTTGTCCAAACATTTTTATTCTGAAGAGGGCCTATTTTTATAAAAAAGCGAAGGGGTTAACCTTACTTTTTGCCAGAAAATCGGTTGTTTGAAGAGGGCTTATTTTTGTAAAAAGCAAAGGGCTTAACCTTACTTTTTGCCCGAATATCGGTAGTTTGAAGAGGGCCTATTTTTGTAAAAAAACAAAGGGGTTAACCTTACTATTTGCCAGAAAATCGGTAGTTTGAAAAGGGCCTATTTTTGTAAAAAAGCAAAGGGGTTAACCTTACTTTTTGCCAGAAAATCGGTTGTTTGAAGAGGGCCTTTTTTTGTAAAAAAGCAAAGGGGTTAACCTTACTTTTTGCCAGAAAATCGGTTGTTTGAAGAGGACCTATTTTTGTAAAAAAGCAAAGGGGTTAACCTTATTTTTTGTCCAAACATTGGTATTCTGAAGAGGGCCTGTTTTTGTAAAAAGGCAAAGGGGTTAACCTTACTTTTTGCCAGAAAATCGGTAGTTTGAAGAGGGCCTATTTTTGTAAAAAGCAAAGGGATTAACCTTACTTTTTGCCGGAATATCGGTAGTTTGAAGAGGGCCTATTTTTGTAAAAAAGCAAAGGGGTTAACCTTACTATTTGCCAGAAAATCGGTAGTTTGAAAAGGGCCTATTTTTGTAAAAAAGCAAAGGGGTTAACCTTACTTTTTACCAGAAAATCGGTTGTTTGAAGAGGACCCTTTTTTGTAAAAAAGCAAAGGGGTTAACCTTACTTTTTACCAGAAAATCGGTTGTTTGAAGAGGACCTATTTTTGTAAAAAAGCAAAGGGGTTAACCTCATTTTTTGTCCAAACATTGGTAGTCTGAAGAGGGCCTGTTTTTGTAAAAAGGCAAAGGGGTTAACCTTACTTTTTGCCAGAAAATCGGTAGTTTGAAGAGGGCCTATTTTTGACAAAAAGCAAAGGGGTTAACCTTACTTTTTGCCAGAAAATCGGTAGTTTGAAGAGGGCCTGTTTTTGCAAAAAAGCAAAGGGGTTAACCTTATTCTTTGTCCAAACATTGGTATTCTGAAGAGGGCCTATTTTTGTAAAAAGGCAAAGGGGTTAACCTTACTTTTTGCCAGAAAATCGGTAGTTTGAAGAGGGCCTATTTTTGACAAAAAGCAAAGGGGTTAACCTTATTCTTTGTCCAAACATTGGTATTCTGAAGAGGGCCTGTTTTTGTAAAAAGGCAAAGGGGTTAACCTTACTTTTTGCCAGAAAATCGGTAGTTTGAAGAGGGCCTATTTTTGTAAAAAGCAAAGGGCTTAACCTTACTTTTTGCCCGAATATCGGTAGTTTGAAGAGGGGCTATTTTTGTAAAAAAGCAAAGGGGTTAACCTTCCTTTTTGCCAGAAAATCGGTATTCTGAAGAGGGCCTATTTTTGTAAAAAAGCAAAGGGGTTAACCTTACTATTTGCCAAAAAATTGGTAGTTTGAATAGGGCCTATTTTTGACAAAAAGCAAAGGGGTTAACCTTACTTTTTGCCGGAAAGTCGGTAGTTTGAAGAGGGCCTGTTTTTGCAAAAAAGCAAAGGGGTTAACCTTATTCTTTGTCCAAACATTGGTATTCTGAAGAGGGCCTATTTTTGTAAAAAGACAAAGGGGTTAACCTTACTTTTTGCCAGAAAATCTGTAGTTTGAAGAGGGCCTATTTTTGACAAAAAGCAAAGGGGTTAACCTTATTCTGTGTCCAAACATTGGTATTCTAAAGAGGGCCTGTTTTTGTAAAAAGGCAAAGGGGTTAACCTTACTTTTTGCCAGAAAATCGGTGGTTTGAAGAGGGCCTTTTTTTGTAAAAAAGCAAAAGGGCTAACCTTATTTTTTGCCAGAAAATTGGTAGTTTGAAGAGGGCCTATTTTTTTAAAAAAAGCAATGGGGTTAACCTTACTTTTTGCCAGAAAATCGGTGGTTTGAAGAGGACCTATTTTTTTAAGAAAGCAAAGGGGTTAATCCTTTTTTGGTCGAAAAATTTGTATTCTAAAGAGGGCATATTTTTGTAAAAAAGCAAAGCGGTTAACCTTACCTTTTGCCAGAAAATCGGTAATTTGAAGAGGGTCTTTCTTTGTAAAAAAGCAAAGGGGCTGACCTTATTTTTTGTCCAAAAATTTGTATTCTGAAGAGGGCCTGTTTCTGCAAAAAAGCAAAGGGGATAACCTTCCTTTTTGCCAGAAAATCTGTAGTTTAAAAAGGGCCTATTTTTTTATAAAAGCAAAGGGGTTAACCTTACTTTTTGCCAGAAAATCGGTAGTCTGAAAAGGGCCTATCTTTGAAAAAAGCAAACCTTACTTTTGCCAGAAAATCGGTAGGTTGAAGACGGCCTATTTTTGTAAAAAAACATAGGGGTTTACTATTTGCCAGAAAATCGGTAGTTTGAAAAGGGCCTATTTTTGTATAAAAGCAAAGGGGGTTAACCTTACTTTTTGCCAGAAAATCGGTAGTCTGAAAAGGGCCTATTTTTTTATAAAAGCAAAGGGGTTAACCTTACTTTTTGCCAGAAAATCTGTAGTTTAAAAAGGGCCTATTTTGTTATAAAAGCAAAGGGGTTAACCTTACTTTTTGCCAGAAAATCGGTAGTTTGAGAAGGGCCTGTTTTTGGAAAAAAGCAAAGGGGTTAACCTTACTTTTTGCCGGAAAATCGATAGTTTGATGAAGCCCTATTTTGTAAAAAAGCAAAGGGGATAACCTTACTTTTTGCCAGAAAATCGGTAGTTTGAAGAGGGCCTATTTTTGTAAAAAGCAAAGGGGTTAACCTTACTTTTTGCCAGAAAATCGGTAGTTTGAAGAGGGCCTATTTTTGTAAAAAAGCAAAGGGGTTAACCTTATTTTTTGCCAGAAAATCGGTAGCTTGAAGAGGGCCTATTTTAATAAAAAAGCATAGGGGTTATCCTTACTTTTTGCCAGAAAATCGGTTGTTTGAAGAGGGCCTATTTTTGTAAAAAAGCAAAAGCGTTAACCTTACTTTTTCCCAGAAAGTCGGTAGTTCGAAGAGGGCCTATTTTTTTAAAAAAGCAAAAGGGTTAACCTTACTTTTTGCCAAAAAATCAGTAGTTTGAAGAGGGCCTTTTTTGTAAAAAAGCAAAGGGGTTAACCTTACTTTTTGTCACAAAATCGGTAGTTTGAAGAGGGCCTATCTTTGAAAAAAAGCAAAGGGGATAACCTTACTTTTGCCAGAAAATCGGTAGGTTGAAGACGGCCTATTTTTGTATAAAAGCAAAGGGGGTTAACCTTACTTTTTGCCAGAAAATCGGTAGTCTGAAAAGGGCCTATTTTTTTATAAAAGCAAAGGGGTTAACCTTACTTTTTGCCAGAAAATCTGTAGTTTAAAAAGGGCCTATTTTTTTATAAAAGCAAAGGGGTTAACCTTACTTTTTGCCAGAAAATCGGTAGTCTGAAAAGGGCCTATTTTTGAAAAAAAGCAAAGGGGTTTACCTTATTTTTGTCCAAAATTTTTTATTCTGAAGAGGTCCTATTTTTGTAAATAAGCAAAGTGGTTAACCTTACTTTTTGCCAGAAAATCGGTAGTTTGAAAAGGGCCTGTTTTTGGAAAAAGGCAAAGGGGTTAACCTTACTTTTTGCCGGAAAATCGGTAGTTTGATGAGGCCCTATTTTGTAAAAAAGCAAAGGGGATAACCTTACTTTTTGCCAGAAAATCGGTAGTTTGAAGAGGGCCTATTTTTGTAAAAAGCAAAGGGGTTAACCTTACTTTTTGCCAGAAAATCGGTAGTTTGAAGAGGGCCTATTTTTGTAAAAAAGCAAAGGGGTTAACCTTACTTTTTGCCAGAAAATCGGTAGTTTGAAGAGGCCCAATTTTTGTAAAAAAGCAAAGGGGATAACCTTACTTTTTGCCAGAAAATAGGTAGTTTGAAGAGGGCCTATTTTTGTAAAAAAGCAAAGAGTTAACCTTACTTTTTGCCAGAAAATCGTAAGTTTGAAGAGGGCCTTTTTTGCAAAAAAGCAAAGGGGATAACCTTACTTTTTGCCAGAAAATCGGTAGTTTGAAGAGGGGCTATTTTTGTAAAAAAGCAAAGGGCTTACTTTTTGCCAGAAAATCGGTAGTTTGAAGAGCGCCTATTTTTGTAAAAAGCAAAGGGCTTAACCTTACTTTTTGCCCGAATATCGGTGTTCTGAAGAGGGCCTATTTTTGTAAAAAAGCAGAGGGGTTAATCTTATTTTTTGCCAGAAAATCGGTTGTTTGAAAAGGGCCTATTTTGGTACAAAAGCAAAGGGGTTAACCTTACTATTTGCCAGAAAATCTGTAGTTTGAAGAGGGCCTATTTTTGAAAAAAAACAAAGGGGTTAACCTTACTATTTGCCAGAAAATCGGTAGTTTGAAAAGGGCTTATTTTTGTAAAAAAGCAAAGGGGTTAACCTTACTTTTTGCCAGAAAATTGGTAGTCTGAAAAGGGCCTATTTTTGAAAAAAAAAAACAAACGGGTTTACCTTATTTCTGTCCAAAATTTTTTATTCTGAAGAGGTCCTATTTTTGTAAATAAGCAAAGTGGTTAACCTTACTTTTTGCCAGAAAATCGGTAGTTTGAAAAGGGCCTATTTTTGAAAAAAAAACAAAGGGGTTAACCTTATTTTTTGCCAGAAAATCTGTGGTTTTAAGAGGGCCTATTTTTGTAAAAAAAAACAAAGGGGTTAACCTTACTTTTTGCAAGAAAATCGGTAGTTTGAAGAGGGCCTATTTTCGTAAAAAGCAAAGGGGTTAACCTTACTTTTTGCCAGAAAATCGGTATTCTGAAGAGGGCCTATTTTTGTAAAAAAGCAGAGGGGTTAATCTTATTTTTTGCAAGAAAATTGGTTGTTTGAAAAGGGCCTATTTTGGTACAAAAGCAAAAGGGTTAACCTTACTTTTTGCCAGAAAATTTGTAGTTTAAAAAGGGCCTATTTTTTTATAAAAGCAAAGGGGTTAACCTTACTTTTTGCCAGAAAATCGGTAGTTTGAGAAGGGCCTATTTTTAACAAAAAGCAAAGGGGTTAACCTTACTTTTTGCCGGAAAATCGGTAGTTTGATGAAGCCCTATTTTGTAAAAATGCAAAGGGGATAACCTTACTTTTTGCCAGAAAATCGGTAGTTTGAAGAGGGCCTATTTTTGTAAAAAGCAAAGGGGTTAACCTTACTTTTTGCAAGAAAATCGGTAGTTTGAAGAGGCCCTATTTTTGTAAAAAAGCAAAGGGGTTAACCTTCCTTTTTGCCAGAATATCGGTATTCTGAAGAGGGCCTATTTTTGTAAAAAAGCAGAGGGGTTAATCTTATTTTTTGCCAGAAAATTGGTTGTTTGAAAAGGGCCTATTTTGGTACAAAAGCAAAGGGGTTAACCTTACTTTTTGCCAGAAAATCTGTAGTTTAAAAAGGGCCTATTTTTTTATAAAAGCAAAGGGGTTAACCTTACTTTTTGCCAGAAAATCGGTAGTTTGAGAAGGGCCTGTTTTTGGAAAAAAGCAAAGGGGTTAACCTTACTTTTTGCCGGAAAATCGGTAGTTTGATGAAGCCCTATTTTGTAAAAAAGCAAAGGGGATAACCTTACTTTTTGCCAGAAAATCGGTAGTTTGAAGAGGGCCTATTTTTGTAAAAAGCAAAGGGGTTAACCTTACTTTTTGCCAGAAAATCGGTAGTTTGAAGAGGGCCTATTTTTGTAAAAAAGCAAAGGGGTTAACCTTACTTTTTGCCAGAAAATCGGTAGCTTGAAGAGGGCCTATTTTAATAAAAAAGCAAAAGGGTTAACCTTACTTTTTGCCAAAAAATCAGTAGTTTGAAGAGGGCCTTTTTTGTAAAAAAGCAAAGGGGTTAACCTTACTTTTTGTCACAAAATCGGTAGTTTGAAGAGGGCCTATCTTTGAAAAAAAGCAAAGGGGATAACCTTACTTTTGCCAGAAAATCGGTAGGTTGAAGACGGCCTATTTTTGTATAAAAGCAAAGGGGGTTAACCTTACTTTTTGCCAGAAAATCGGTAGTCTGAAAAGGGCCTATTTTTTTATAAAAGCAAAGGGGTTAACCTTACTTTTTGCCAGAAAATCTGTAGTTTAAAAAGGGCCTATTTTTTTATAAAAGCAAAGGGGTTAACCTTACTTTTTGCCAGAAAATCGGTGGTTTGAAAAGGGCCTAATTTTGAAAAAAAGCAAAGGGGTTGACCTTGTTTTTGTCCAAACTTTTTTATTCTGAAGAGGGCCTATTTTTATAAAAAAGCAAAGGGGTTAACCTTACTTTTTGCCAGAAAATAGGTATTCTGAAGAGGGCCTATTTTTGTAAAAAAGCAAAGGGTTAACCTTACTTTTTGCCAGAAAATCGTAAGTTTGAAGAGGGCCTTTTTTGCAAAAAAGCAAAGGGGTTAACCTTACTTTTTGCCAGAAAATCGGTAGTTTGAAGAGGGGCTATTTTTGTAAAAAAGCAAAGGGGTTACTTTTTGCCAGAAAATCGGTAGTTTGAAGAGCGCCTATTTTTGTAAAAAGCAAAGGGCTTAACCTTACTTTTTGCCCGAATATCGGTATTCTGAAGAGGGCCTATTTTTGTAAAAAAGCAGAGGGGTTAATCTTATTTTTTGCCAGAAAATCGGTTGTTTGAAAAGGGCCTATTTTGGTACAAAAGCAAAGGGGTTAACCTTACTATTTGCCAGAAAATCTGTAGTTTGAAGAGGGCCTATTTTTTAAAAAAAACAAAGGGGTTAACCTTACTATTTGCCAGAAAATCGGTAGTTTGAAAAGGGCCTATTTTTGTATAAAAGCAAAGGGGTTAACCTTACTTTTTGCCAGAAAATCGGTAGTCTGAAAAGGGCCTATTTTTGAAAAAAAGCAAAGGGGTTTACCTTATTTTTGTCCAAAATTTTTTATTCTGAAGAGGTCCTATTTTTGTAAATAAGCAAAGTGGTTAACCTTACTTTTTGCCAGAAAATCGGTAGTCTGAAAAGGGCCTATTTTTTAAAAAAAAACAAAGGGGTTAACCTTACTTTTTGCCAGAAAATCAGTAGTTTGAAGAGGGCCTATTTTTGTAAAAAAAACAAAGGGGTTAACCTTACTTTTTGCCAGAAAATCGGTAGTTTGAAGAGGGCCTATTTTTGTAAAAAAGCAAAGGGGTTAACCTTACTTTTTGCCAGAAAATCGGTATTCTAAAGAGGGCCTATTTTTGTAAAAAAGCAGAGGGGTTAATCTTATTTTTTGCCAGAAAATTGGTTGTTTGAAAAGGGCCTATTTTGGTACAAATGCAAAGGGGTTAACCTTACTATTTGCCAGAAAATCTGTAGTTTGAAGAGGGCCTCTTTTTGTAAAAAAGCAAAGGGGTTAACCTTACTATTTGCCAGAAAATCGGTATTCTGAAGAGGGCCTATTTTTGTAAAAAAGCAAAGGGGTTAACCTTCCTTTTTGCCAGAAAATCGGTATTCTGAAGAGGGCCTATTTTTGTAAAAAAGCAGAGGGGTTAATCTTATTTTTTGCCAGAAAATTGGTTGTTTGAAAAGGGCCTATTTTGGTACAAAAGCAAAGGGGTTAATCTTACTATTTGCCAGAAAATCTGTAGTTTGAAGAGGGCCTTTTTTGTAAAAACGCAAAGGGGTTAACCTTACTTTTTGCCAGAAAATCGGTACTTCGGAGAGGGCCTTTTTTTGTAAAAACGCAAAGGGGTTAACCTTACTTTTTGCCAGAAAATCGGTAGTTTGAAGAGGGCCTATTTTTGTAAAAACGCAAAGGGGTTAACCTTACTTTTTGCCAGAAAATCGGTACTTTGGAGAGGGCCTTTTTTGTAAAAACGCAAAGGGGTTAACCTTACTTTTTGCCAGAAAATCGGTAGTTTGAAAAGGGGCTATTGTTTTAAAAAAACAAAGGGGTTAACCTTATTTTTTGCCAGAAAATCTGTGGTTTGAAGAGGGCCTTTTTTGTAAAAAAGCAAAGGGGTTAACCTTACTATTTGCCAGAAAATCGGTAGTTTGAAGAGGGCCTATTTTTTGTAAAAAAGCAAAGGGGTTAACCTTACTTTTTGCCAGAAAATCGGTGGTTTGAAGAGGGCCTATTTTTGTAAAAAAGCAAAAGGGCTAACCTTATTTTTTGCCAGAAAATTGGTAGTTGGAATAGGGCCTATTTTTTTAAAAAAAGCAAAGGGGTTAACCTTACTTTTTGCCAGAAAATCGGTATTCTGAAGAGGGCCTATTTTTGTAAAAAAGCAAAGGGGTTAACCTTACTTTTTGCCAGAAAATCGGTATTCTGAAGAGGGCCTATTTTTGTAAAAAAGCAAAGGGGTTAACCTTACTTTTTGCCAGAAAATTGGTTGTTTGAAAAGGGCCTATTTTGGTACAAAAGCAAAGGGGTTAATCTTACTATTTGCCAGAAAATCTGTAGTTTGAAGAGGGCCTATTTTTGCAAAAGCGCATAGGGGTTAACCTTACTTTTTGCCAGAAAATCGGTACTTCGGAGAGGGCCTTTTTTTGTAAAAACGCAAAGGGGTTAACCTTACTTTTTGCCAGAAAATCGGTACTTTGGAGAGGGCCTTTTTTGTAAAAACGCAAAGGGGTTAACCTTACTTTTTGCCAGAAAATCGGTAGTTTGAAGAGGGGCTATTGTTTTAAAAAAACAAAGGGGTTAACCTTATTTTTTGCCAGAAAATTTGGGTTTGAAGAGGGCCTTTTTTGTAAAAAAGCAAAGGGGTTAACCTTACTATTTGCCAGAAAATCGGTAGTTTGAAGAGGGCCTATTTTTTGTAAAAAAGCAAAGGGGTTAACCTTACTTTTTGCCAGAAAATCGGTGGTTTGAAGAGGGCCTTTTTTTGTAAAAAAGCAAAAGGGCTAACCTTATTTTTTGCCAGAAAATTGGTAGTTTGAAGAGGGCCTATTTTTTGTAAAAAAGCAAAGGTGTTAACCTTACTTTTTGCCAGAAAATCGGTGGTTTGAAGAGGACCTATTTTTTTAAGAAAGCAAAGGGGTTAATCCTTTTCTTGTCGAAAAATTTGTATTCTAAAGAGGGCATATTTTTGTAAAAAAGCAAAGCGGTTAACCTTACCTTTTGCCAGAAAATCGGTAATTTGAAGAGGGTCTTTTTTTGTAAAAAAGCAAAGGGGCTGACCTTATTTTTTGTCCAAAAATTTGTATTCTGAAGAGGGCCTGTTTCTGCAAAAAAGCAAAGGGGATAACCTTCCTTTTTGCCAGAAAATCGGTAGTTTGAAGAGGGCCTATTTTTGTAAAAAAAAAACAAAGGGGTTAACCTTACTTTTTGCCAGAAAATCTGTAGTTTGAAGAGGGCCTATTTTTGTAAAAACGCAAAGGGGTTAACCTTACTTTTTGCCAGAAAATCGGTACTTCGGAGAGGGCCTTTTTTTGTAAAAACGCAAAGGGGTTAACCTTACTTTTTGCCAGAAAATCGGTACTTTGGAGAGGGCCTTTTTTGTAAAAACGCAAAGGGGTTAACCTTACTTTTTGCCAGAAAATCGGTAGTTTGAAGAGGGGCTATTGTTTTAAAAAAACAAAGGGGTTAACCTTATTTTTTGCCAGAAAATCTGTGGTTTGAAGAGGGCCTTTTTTGTAAAAAAGCAAAGGGGTTAACCTTACTATTTGCCAGAAAATCGGTAGTTTGAAGAGGGCCTATTTTTTGTAAAAAAGCAAAGGGGTTAACCTTACTTTTTGCCAGAAAATCGGTGGTTTGAAGAGGGCCTTTTTTTGTAAAAAAGCAAAGGGGTTAACCTTTCTTTTTGCCAGAAGATTCGTAGTTTGAAGAGGGCCTATTTTTGTAAAAAAAGCAAAGGGGTTAACCTTACTTTTTGCCAGAAAATCGGTATTCTGAAGAGGGCCTATTTTTGTAAAAAAGCAAAGGGGTTAACCTTACTTTTTGCCAGAAAATAGGTATTCTGAAGAGGGCCTATTTTTGTAAAAAAGCAAAGGGGTTAACCTTATTTTTTGCCAGAAAATTGGTTGTTTGAAAAGGGCCTATTTTGGTAAAAAAGCAAAGGGGTTAACCTTACTATTTGCCAGAAAATCTGTAGTTTGAAGAGGGCCTATTTTTGTAAAAACGCAAAGGGGTTAACCTTACTTTTTGCCAGAAAATCGGTACTTCGGAGAGGGCCTTTTTTTGTAAAAACGCAAAGGGGTTACCCTTTCTTTTTGCCAGAAAATCGGTACTTTGGAGAGGGCCTTTTTTGTAAAAACGCAAAGGGGTTAACCTTACTTTTTGCCAGAAAATCGGTAGTTTGAAGAGGGGCTATTGTTTTAAAAAAACAAAGGGGTTAACATTATTTTTTGCCAGAAAATCTGTGGTTTGAAGAGGGCCTTTTTTGTAAAAAAGCAAAGGGGTTAACCTTACTATTTGCCAGAAAATCGGTAGTTTGAAGAGGGCCTATTTTTTGTAAAAAAGCAAAGGGGTTAACCTTACTTTTTGCCAGAAAATCGGTGGTTTGAAAAGGGCCTATTTTTGCAAAAAAGCAAAAGGGCTAACCTTATTTTTTGCCAGAAAATTGGTAGTTTGAATAGGGGCTATTGTTATAAAAAAAGCAATGGGGTTAACCTTACTTTTTGCCAGAAAATCGGTGGTTTGAAGAGGACCTATTTTTTTAAGAAAGCAAAGGGGTTAATCCTTTTTTTGTCGAAAAATTTGTATTCTAAAGAGGGCATATTTTTGTAAAAAAGCAAAGCGGTTAACCTTACCTTTTGCCAGAAAATCGGTAATTTGAAGAGGGTCTTTTTTTGTAAAAAAGCAAAGGGGCTGACCTTATTTTTTGTCCAAAAATTTGTATTCTGAAGAGGGCCTGTTTCTGCAAAAAAGCAAAGGGGATAACCTTCCTTTTTGCCAGAAAATCGGTAGTTTGAAGAGGGCCTATTTTTGTAAAAAAAAAACAAAGGGGTTAACCTTACTATTTGCCAGAAAATCGGTAGTATGAAAAGGGCCTATTTTTGTAAATAAGCAAGGTGGTTAACCTTACTTTTTGCCAGAAAATCGGTAGTTTGAAGAGGGCCTTTTTTGTAAAAAAGCAAAGGGGTTAACCTTATTATTTGCCAGAAAATCTGGTGTTTGAAGAGGGCCTTTTTTGTAAAAAAGCAAAGGGGTTAACCTTACTATTTGCCAGAAAATCGGTAGTTTGAAGAGGGCCTATTTTTTGTAAAAAAGCAAAGGGGTTAACCTTACTTTTTGCCAGAAAATCGGTGGTTTGAAGAGGGCCTTTTTTTGTAAAAAAGCAAAAGGGCTAACCTTATTTTTTGCCAGAAAATTGGTAGTTTGAAGAGGGCCTATTTTTTGTAAAAAAGCAAAGGGGTTAACCTTACTTTTTGCCAGAAAATCGGTGGTTTGAAGAGGACCTATTTTTGTAAAAAAGCAAAGGGGTTAATCTTTTTTTTTGTCCAAAAATTTGTATTCTAAAGAGGGCCTATTTTTGTAAAAAAGCAAAGGGGTTAACCTTACCTTTTGCCAGAAAATCGGTAATTTGAAGAGGGTCTTTTTTTGTAAAAAAGCAAAGGGGCTGACCTTATTTTTTGTCCAAAAATTTGTATTCTGAAGAGGGCCTGTTTCTGCAAAAAAGCAAAGGGGATAACCTTCCTTTTTGCCAGAAAATCGGTAGTTTGAAGAGGGCCTATTTTTGTAAAAAAAAAACAAAGGGGTTAACCTTACTATTTGCCAGAAAATCGGTAGTTTGAAAAGGGCCTATTTTTGTAAATAAGCAAAGTGGTTAACCTTACTTTTTGCCAGAAAATCGGTAGTTTGAAGAGGGCCTGTTTTTGCAAAAAAGCAAAGGGGTTAACCTTACTTTTTGCCAGAAAATCGGTAGTTTGAAGAGGGCCTTTTTTGTAAAAAAGCAAAGGGGTTAACCTTACTTTTTGCCACAAAATCGGTAGTTTGAAGAGGGCCTATTTTTGTAAAAAAACAAAGGGGTTAACCTTACTATTTGCCAGAAAATTGGTAGTTTGAAAAGGGCCTATTTTTTTATAAAAGCAAAGGGGTTAACCTTACTTTTTGCCAGAAAATCGGTAGTCTGAAAAGGGCCTATCTTTGAAAAAGCAAACCTTACTTTTGCCAGAAAATCGGTAGGTTGAAGACGGCCTATTTTTGTAAAAAAACATAGGGGTTAACCTTACTATTTGCCAGAAAATCGGTAGTTTGAAAAGGGCCTATTTTTGTATAAAAGCAAAGGGGGTTAACCTTACTTTTTGCCAGAAAATCGGTAGTTTGAGAAGGGCCTGTTTTTGGAAAAAAGCAAAGGGGTTAACCTTACTTTTTGCCGGAAAATCGGTAGTTTGATGAAGCCCTATTTTGTAAAAAAGCAAAGGGGATAACCTTACTTTTTGCCAGAAAATCGGTAGTTTGAAAACGGCCTATTTTTGTAAAAAAGAAAAGGGGTTAACCTTACTTTTTGCCAGAAAATCGGTAGTTTGATGAGGGCCTATTTTCGTAAAAAAGCAAAGGGGTTAACCTTACTTTTTGCCAGAAAATCGGTAACTTGAAGAGGGCCTATTTTAATAAAAAAGCATAGGGGTTATCCTTACTTTTTGCCAGAAAATCGGTTGTTTGAAGAGGGCCTATTTTTGTAAAAAAGCAAAAGCGTTAACCTTACTTTTTTGCCAGAAAGTAGGTAGTTCGAAGAGGGCCTATTTTTTTAAAAAAGCAAAAGGGTTAACCTTACTTTTTGCCAAAAAATCAGTAGTTTGAAGAGGGCCTTATTTGTAAAAAAGCAAAGGGGTTAACCTTACTTTTTGTCACAAAATCGGTAGTTTGAAGAGGGCCTATCTTTGAAAAAAAGCAAAGGGGATAACCTTACTTTTGCCAGAAAATCGGTAGGTTGAAGACGGCCTATTTTTGTATAAAAGCAAAGGGGGTTAACCTTACTTTTTGCCAGAAAATCGGTAGTCTGAAAAGGGCCTATTTTTTTATAAAAGCAAAGGGGTTAACCTTACTTTTTGCCAGAAAATCGGTAGTTTGAAAAGGGCCTATTTTTGTATAAAAGCAAAGGGGTTAACCTTACTTTTTGCCAGAAAATCGGTAGTCTGAAAAGGGCCTATTTTTGAAAAAAAGCAAAGGGGTTTACCTTATTTTTGTCCAAAATTTTTTATTCTGAAGAGGTCCTATTTTTGTAAATAAGCAAAGTGGTTAACCTTACTTTTTGCCAGAAAATCGGTAGTTTGAAGAGGACCTGTTTTTGTAAAAAGCAAAGGGATTAACCTTACTTTTTGCCGGAAAATCGGTAGTTTGATGAGGCCCTATTTTGTAAAAAAGCAAAGGGGATAACCTTACTTTTTGCCAGAAAATCGGTAGTTTGAAGAGGGCCTATTTTTGTAAAAAGCAAAGGGGTTAACCTTACTTTTTGCCAGAAAATCGGTAGTTTGAAGAGGGCCTATTTTTGTAAAAAAGCAAAGGGGTTAACCTTACTTTTTGCCAGAAAATCGGTAGTTTGAAGAGGGACTATTTTTGTAAAAAAGCAAAGGGGTTAACCTTATTTTTTGTCAAAACATTTGTATTCTGAAGAGGGCCTATTTTTGTAAAAATGCAAAGGGGTTAACCTTACTTTTTGCCAGAAAATCAGTTGTTTGAAGAGAGCCTATTTTTGAAAAAAGCAAAGGGGTTAACCTAACTTTTTGCCAGAAAATGGGTAGTTTGAAGAGGGCCTATTTTTGAAAAAAGCAAAGGGGTTAACCGTATTTTTTGCCCGGAATATCGGTAGTTTGAAGAGGGCCTATTTTTGTAAAAAAGCAAAGGGGATAACCTTACTTTTTGCCAGAAAATAGGTAGTTTGAAGAGGGCCTATTTTTGTAAAAAAGCAAAGGGGTTAACCTTACTTTTTGCCAGAAAATCGTAAGTTTGAAGAGGGCCTTTTTTGTAAAAAAGCAAAGGGGTTAACCTTACTATTTGCCAGAAAATCGGTAGTTTGAAGAGGGGCTATTTTTGTAAAAACGCAAAGGGGTTACTTTTTGCCAGAAAATCGGTAGTTTGAAGAGCGCCTATTTTTGTAAAAAGCAAAGGGCTTAACCTTACTTTTTGCCCGAATATCGGTATTCTGAAGAGGGCCTATTTTTGTAAAAAAGCAGAGGGGTTAATCTTAGTTTTTGCCAGAAAATCGGTTGTTTGAAAAGGGCCTATTTTGGTACAAAAGCAAAGGGGTTAACCTTACTATTTGCCAGAAAATCTGTAGTTTGAAGAGGGCCTATTTTTAAAAAAAAACAAAGGGGTTAACCTTACTATTTGCCAGAAAATCGGTAGTTTGAAAAGGGCCTATTTTTGTATAAAAGCAAATGGGTTAACCTTACTTTTTGCCAGAAAATCGGTAGTCTGAAAAGGGCCTATTTTTGAAAAAAAAAACAAACGGGTTTACCTTATTTCTGTCCAAAATTTTTTATTCTGAAGAGGTCCTATTTTTGTAAATAAGCAAAGTGGTTAACCTTACTTTTTGCCAGAAAATCGGTAGTCTGAAAAGGGCCTATTTTTTTAAAAAAAACAAAGGGGTTAACCTTACTTTTTGCCAGAAAATCAGTAGTTTGAAGAGGGCCTATTTTTGTAAAAAAAACAAAGGGGTTAACCTTACTTTTTGCCAGAAAATCGGTAGTTTGAAGAGGGCCTATTTTTGTAAAAAAGCAAAGGGGTTAACCTTCCTTTTTGCCAGAAAATCGGTATTCTGAAGAGGGCCTATTTTTGTAAAAAAGCAGAGGGGTTAATCTTATTTTTTGCCAGAAAATCGGTGGTTTGAAGAGGGCCTATTTTGGTACAAATGCAAAGGGGTTAACCTTACTTTTTGCCAGAAAATCGGTAGTCTGAAAAGGGCCTATTTTTGAAAAAAAGCAAAGGGGTTTACCTTATTTTTGTCCAAAATTTTTTATTCTGAAGAGGTCCTATTTTTGTAAATAAGCAAAGTGGTTAACCTTACTTTTTGCCAGAAAATCGGTAGTCTGAAAAGGGCCTATTTTTTGAAAAAAAAAAACAAAGGGGTTAACCTTACTTTTTGCCAGAAAATCAGTAGTTTGAAGAGGGCCTATTTTTGTAAAAAAAACAAAGGGGTTAACCTTACTTTTTGCCAGAAAATCGGTAGTTTGAAGAGGGCCTATTTTTGTAAAAAAGCAAAGGGGTTAACCTTCCTTTTTGCCAGAAAATCGGTATTCTGAAGAGGGCCTATTTTTGTAAAAAAGCAAAGGGGTTAATCTTATTTTTTGCCAGAAAATTGGTTGTTTGAAAAGGGCCTATTTTGGTACAAATGCAAAGGGGTTAACCTTATTATTTGCCAGAAAATCTGTTGTTTGAAGAGGGCCTTTTTTGTAAAAATGCAAAGGGGTTAACCTTACTATTTGCCAGAAAATCGGTATTCTGAAGAGGGCCTATTTTTGTAAAAAAGCAAAGGGGTTAACCTTACTTTTTGCCAGAAAATCGGTATTCTGAAGAGGGCCTATTTTTGTAAAAAAGCAAAGGGGTTAATCTTATTTTTTGCCAGAAAATCGGTTGTTTGAAAAGGGCCTATTTTGGTACAAAAGCAAAGGGGTTAACCTTACTATTTGCCAGAAAATCTGTAGTTTGAAGAGGGCCTATTTTTGTAAAAACGCAAAGGGGTTAACCTTACTTTTTGCCAGAAAATCGGTACTTCGGAGAGGGCCTTTTTTTGTAAAAACGCAAAGGGGTTAACCTTACTTTTTGCCAGAAAATCGGTACTTTGGAGAGGGCCTTTTTTGTAAAAACGCAAAGGGGTTAACCTTACTTTTTGCCAGAAAATCGGTAGTTTGAAGAGGGGCTATTGTTTTAAAAAAACAAAGGGGTTAACCTTATTTTTTGCCAGAAAATCTGGTGTTTGAAGAGGGCCTTTTTTGTAAAAAAGCAAAGGGGTTAACCTTACTATTTGCCAGAAAATCGGTAGTTTGAAGAGGGCCTATTTTTTGTAAAAAAGCAAAGGGGTTAACCTTACTTTTTGCCAGAAAATCGGTGGTTTGAAGAGGGCCTTTTTTTTGTAAAAAAGCAAAAGGGCTAACCTTATTTTTTGCCAGAAAATTGGTAGTTTGAAGAGGGCCTATTTTTTGAAAAAAAGCAAAGGGGTTAACCTTACTTTTTGCCAGAAAATCGGTGGTTTGAAGAGGACCTATTTTTGTAAAAAAGCAAAGGGGTTAATCTTTTTTTTGTCCAAAAATTTGTATTCTAAAGAGGGCATATTTTTGTAAAAAAGCAAAGGGGTTAACCTTACTTTTTGCCAGAAAATCGGTAATTTGAAGAGGGTCTTTTTTTGTAAAAAAGCAAAGGGGCTGACCTTATTTTTTGTCCAAAAATTTGTATTCTGAAGAGGGCCTTTTTTGTAAAGGCAAAGGGGTTAACCATAACCTTACTATTTGCCAGAAAATCGGTAGTTTGAAGAGGGCTAATTTTTGTAAAAAAGTATGAGTTAACCTTATTCGTTTCTTGCAAATATAGGCTCTTTATAAAAATACCGATTTTATAGCAAAAACTAAGGTTAACCCTCTTGATATTTTGCAAAAATAGGCCCCTTTCAAAAAGACAGATTTTCCGGCAAATAGTAAGGTTAATCCTTTTGCTTTTTTTTTTACAAAAATAGGCCCTTTCCAAAATATCGATATTTTCAAAAAAGTAAGGTTAACCCCTGTACTCTTTTCCAAAACACTTTCTTTGAGTTATACTGATACTTGTTCAAAACGTTTGCTTAATTTCTTTCCTTTTTTCAAATAATTAGTCTTTTTAAGAAGACTGATATTACATAAACTCCCGGGGGAGGTACTCCTATTGTGGCCTGACAGGGGGTTCAGTAAGGGTTAAAGAGGGCCAAAGGAAAAATTTTGAAAAATACGCTCGAATGGTAGTATCCTTTCACAGAACACCCCCCCCCCTTCGTGGGTCTAAAATTTGGGCCATTTGATAGCATCTATTAGTGAAAATTGTCTACAGTTTTCAAAATTATCTATTGTGAAACTGGTTGAACAAAGCAAGAAAACTTCAAAATTAATTTATAATTATTGCTGCAACGATAATACTACCATGCGGAGGATTCTACTGAGTTGAAATCTTATAACTGGCCAGGAATCTTGGAATACCCCCAATTGGTAGTAAGTGTTTGACAAATAGGGCCATTAATTGGTAGCCATTTCGTAAGACCCTCAAATCGACTGGACCCCCTTGTTAGGCCATAATGGGAGTCCCCCCCCAGCTAAAACTCGGTTATTAGAAATGAGAAACCATTGATATCACAGAAATATCACTGTTTAAAGAAAACACATTGACATACCAGAGTATGAGAAAATAAGAAACTGTAATACTCATTGGAATTTCTGGTCTGATTCTCCCAGACTTAATACATTCTTTGTGCAGTACTATATTGAGTTGCTCTGCGACATCCTTTCTACCAGGCGGAAACTCTTAATCAATTTTGGTAACTTTTGTAAAAAGTTATGATATTAATACCAGCCCGAGAAGTCTGGAAGTTTTCTCACTCTCTCACTTTCAATAAAACTTGCTGAAATAAACTCAGCTTTTGAACACTTCAACTCAGTTGGCCTAAATAAAGACACGCAAACGATGACAAAAAGATATATTTTGATTCAATCCAACAATAATATGAGATCAACTTTTAATTAAAAACACAAATGTAACGAGATCAACTGTTGCAATACTCAGTAGCGAAAGTACGGCAGCACTCGACAATTTGACCATTGCAATCATGCAAAAAAGAAAGCTTTATGTCAAATACTCCTTACATTTAAGTTTTAACAATCACAACAATTCAATCCATTTTTATCATCAGAAACTGTAGACTTTATTTCTCAATCTTGTCTGTTTATCTTGAGCGATATTGATGCCAGACTCATGGATAGCAGTGAAATATCTACAAAATATGGGCCTATTATATGGAACAATTTCCCTTACATTGAAGATCAGATCCAGGAAATTTTTGTAGAGGAGGGAGTAGGTCTATGGGAAAACATCCAAACGTTGTCTGGGAAAAAATCGATAAATTTGCGGCTACTTTTTGCGCAAATAAGCATGTTACAAATCGGAAAATTTTAGCTTAAACGGTAAGGCAAACAGCATTCTTTTTCGGACAAATATGAGTATTCAAAAAATCAGTAGGTCTTAATGAAAAGGGAAAGCTTTAAAATCCATTAAAAATTCAGCATTATGAAAATTAGTCAATTTTAGGGGTCCAATAGAGGGCTGCATTGTCAGTTGTTGTTCATCATCATTGAATGTTCAGTTGGTTCAAAGAACCTGTCCCATAAGGAATTAAAATCGAACCGATAATTAAATCATATTTTACAACAGGGTGTCCCAAAAAACATGTGCGCTATTTCAGTGACTTCTGCGGAGCAGCCATTAATCCAATTTTGCTGTTTTTAAGATGTTGACAGAAGAGACTCCAAATTAAAGGTTGACACCGAGTTTGAGTAAATCTGATCACTAGTTGCTGATTTATGGAGCAAGAAAGCCAAAATTATTGGCTGCCTCAAAACCAGAGGATTCATTTTTCTCCATTACGTTAAAATCAACGAAATTGATTGAAAAAACATACCAAGCTCTGTTTTCTGATGTTCATAAGTGAGACAAGTAGTCATACATTGAATTTTGTGATAACCAAGAATATTGAACATATCTAAGGTTGCTAGGAATGGTAATGTGCAACACAAGTGCTGCAGGCCATGACATGCGTCCATCAGATATTTGCTTCTCAACAGTGATGAAGTCGTTTTAAAGCAACAAGATTGCGTTCAACAGGCTGCTTGGTCAATATTCTTGAGTTATATGGTCATTAGTTACTCCCAAATGCATTTCCTGGTATAACTGTAAAATCTAAGTTCATTTGGTGTTAAAATTCAAGGTATAAGGTTAAGTACGGAGATAAAATCCTCTGGATTTGAAGGAACGAGTGATTGGAGTTTCTTTCTCAATAAATCAGCAACCACTTGTCACACAAACTCGGTGCCAAACTCTAAGTTGAAATCTCTTCTATTCACAAATCTGAAAAAGGAGAAAGTTAGATTTATGGCTCCTCCACAGTAGCCATTCAAACGGCACACATGTTTTTGGGACACCCTGTATACTTTAAGGGAAAAATCTTTCGCGGGAGAAACTTTCGCGTTTTTGCATAAATTTTCATTTGATAAAATATGCAAGAAAATGCAATGGGAGATTTTCAATAACAATCCTTTCGAACTATGCTACAAACAAGAATATCAACGGAAGATTTGGAAGAGTCATAACGATCGAACAGCATTTGGGGCATTACAACATTTGGGGCATTACAACAACAGTCCTAATTCGTGAAAGTTTATTCCCGCGAAATTTCCTATTTTGGCCGATTCGTCAAAGTTAATTCCAAAAATTTTGTTCTTGCTTTAAAGTAGTCTAAACCTAGACTGATGACTTTTCGTTCCTTATCTCCCTGCGTTCTTTGATTTGCTGATATTACTTTGTAATAGGGACTCATACCATTACCCTTATAAAGTGAGCCCCCTTTAGGCCAATATGGAGTGGTTCCATACTTACCAATCAAATTGCTAGAATTTAGTTTTCAACAAATAAGGAGGCGCTATTTAGACAGTTGTTGTTGCATACAAAAAACGGTTGACGCGGCCTAGAGTTCTCGTAGCTGCGATGGATCTATTTTGTTTCTACAGAGGAAGATTACTGCTTGAAAGGTATATATTTTGCGATTAGTAGGTCAGGAAAACATTATTCTTTGTACTAAAAATTGGCTTTTCAATAGCTTTTCAATGTTGAAGCTCTTTAAACCAGACTTTGAAGCTATTTTGTTGAGCGTACAAGAACTCCCGCTAGTTGAGGCCGTTTTGAAAAAGGGGGCCCAGTTTATAAGAGTAATGGTATGAGTCCCTATTGAGCAAGTGATAACAGCAAATCAAAGAACGCAGGGAAACAAGGGACGAAAGGTCACAAGTCTGGTATCCCAAACTCCCAACCTCCTGGGTATCCCAAAATATTGGTACAAATGCGATGGTACAAAAATGATGGATGTCTATGATATAAAAGGGTTAGACCCATTGCATGGTTTGGTGTGGAACTGCCAGTCTCCTTCTTTTCTTTTCACTATTCGTGTGTTGCTTTCTTGTTTTGTTTTTGTCCCTTGTATTCCTGTATTTATTTCTTTATATCTTGAAGTTGTATTTACAAATTGTAAGTACCGTTCTTGGTGTAGGCCAGATAACCTTGTGTCTTCTTACACCAGAAGATACAGTAGTAATGTATTTAGGTTAGTTAGTTTTGATTTATATGAACTAAACCACCATCTTATTAACAGAAAATAAAAGTATAAAAACAACACTGTTAAAACTGTTAACAGTGTTGTTTTTATATTTTAGTTTAATTTATTATGAATAGAGAAAAAATATATTTTCCGAATCTGAAAACACATCAATATCATATTGGAGATAAGATCTCAATTTTATGGCAAGTATATTAATGTCTCTAAACAAAGGAACTACACAATTAAACTTGCTTATCAATGTTTGCCTCACATCAAATCTTCTTTTCATCATTTTCTCGTACTGTTATTGACGGCAGTGACCTCCTTTGGAGCTGCAAAATCGTAAAATACAGTAAGTAAGAACGCAATGGAAATCACGTCATAGGACCAGACCAGCAAATGTTGACAAAATGTGACAATCCCGTTACCAATTCGGTGAGGCATATTCAGCTGATAAATAGTCGATAATTACGGTTGATTTTAACATGAGCGATAGGACACCAAGTGTGTGCCACCTTAACGCTATTTTGGTAGCGAGCCACCTTAATCAATTGTTTTTTAGTGTATTTGCCTATTTTTACTTGGTAGTGAGCCACCTTATCGCGGTTTCGCCATTTTGAAATTTTTGGTAGTGAGCCACCTTAAGTGCAGATCCACCTTAACCGTAAAGCCCTGAGAGGGAAAAAGTTTTACGGTTAAGGTGGATCTGCACTTAAGGTGGCTCACTACCAAAAATTTCAAAATGGTTTCTAAATGTCTTAGGAAACAGAACAGAGAAGAAAACAAGACAAGAAAACAAGACGAAGATCAAAACAAGGTAAATGAATACGTAATTAAAATATCCATGTCCTAACACCCTTGCTCGAACTCCAAATTCCACTTGAATTTTTTTCTGGGCATGCGCAAATCAAAAAAAATATTGTGCGCTCGAACTCTGAGCTGTTCGCAGAAAAGTTGAACCATGTCCAACTTTTTCCCCAATTCCGCTCGAAATATTAGTTGGAACGCCTCCATATCTTCTTAATAGACCTAATCGGCTAAGGTTTGCTTTACCCATTTCAAGTCATGTGACCTTACTCTTGGGAAGTCTTAATATTATGCTACTTTCTGCACTCATGTTGTTCGAACGCATTTGTTTGCCTTTGGTGGAAGTTTGAATTAAAGAAGAATCAGCCAGTCTCATCAACTAATTTCAAGTCTTGCATCCTGACTGGTCCACGAACTGAGGTTCTCATAGGGGTTTTTGGGAGCAAAGGGGCAGGACCCGAAAAGGCACAGGAGCAAGGGAGCATGAATAGAAAACATAGGAGCTTGGGAGCACATAAATTTCTTGGGAATTTTTCTTTGAAAATGTTATACCTCTATGTAAAGTTCCCACGCCCATTAATTACAACGAAGATCCTCCAATTCGAACCATCAATGCAATCTAATCCAATAATTTGTATATACTGCAGCTTACTATGCGTTTTGTATTATACATTTTCAATTGAATATCTGTAAAAAATTAACTTGGTAAAGAACGTACCTTCAATGATCTTGTAGACTTGGTTTGCGTGATCTTTCCCAACACAATGGTAAGAGTTGTATGGGCAAGGCTTAAACTCCTCAGCAATGCATTTCTCTGATGCTCCGTCCTTCCTGATATTCAATTTATCTTCTGCCCCACTCCAACATTCTCCTGAAGAGATAAATGATTTTTTCATCTTCGAAGTTTTTTCTATTATTCATATAATGATATCTTGTACATATCCGTAGTGTAAGTGCAAAAACATTAGAGACGAGGCCGGTTCAACCGAACAGAACATGCATAACTATCAACTGCCTACTGGCACGGATTACATAAGAATACTGAATAATATTGTCCTTAGCGAGTCCATAACACATTTAAACATCGGTATTTAGACACCGTAGTTTATCGTTTCTAGTAAAATACATAAATCGGATTTAATTTTGTGCGCATTAGTAGCACAATGATCCAGAAGCATTTTCAAGCAGTGGACATTTCCATTTAAAATTTCAATTTAAAACATATTTTGTGAAACTCCTTACCGTAGAATTGAGCTCCAAAAGTTGTATACCCCTTGGCTTTTACGGCCTTTGCGCAACGGCAGATAAATCCAGGGCTATACGTATCCCAATTTCTCCAGTCAATCAGTCTTCCATTCCAGGTTCCACTTTTATAGTCTCTCTCGTTCATAATGTACTCTGGTATTGGTCTTGGAGCAATGTCATTGTCTGCCATACAGCCAACTGGCTCGTAATTGACATCACAGTCTGTAAAAGAAAAAATGGAACAAATTAACATGCGGCTCAAATATTTAGAAAGGTTGGTGTAAAATTTTTCTTTTTCTCTATAAATTCAATGTTAAAAATTTACAATTTACAAATTACCTAAGATTACAAACGAGCTACCATACAATACTTCAGAAACGATACCAAGGGGAGCAAAAGATCATGACTACCCCAGGACCATCACATGAAGGAGATAAACTAAAATACAACTAGATATATAAGAAGCCCCCTAGCTATTCAGAAAAGAATTAGGATTGAACGATATTTTGCAAATGGAATTTTCGAATGTACGCAATAGTGATAGAAGCTTTATCGCCACTCAATCGAAAGTCGCATTTAAAATGGTGTAAAATTCTAGTACAGTTTACTATAAATAAATTGCTTGGAGGGAATTTTGGGTTTTTTGCTGTAAGTCTGCCGTGGAAATTTATTGATATCTTGATTGGTTTCACGATAGCTGCATTTATTAAATTTGAGTCCATGACGTCATCAAATTTCTAAACCTCAAACCAGGAAAGTTACAGATGGTTTTCTTGAAGGTTATATCACTGTTCCTCTATTGGTTCAGATTTATGAAGATTTAATTTTTTCAAAATTTTCGACGAATTTTTTCAAAAATAATTGAATTGCCACTATTTTGGAAAACATCAAGATATCAAACAAGTTTTACGGCAGATTTACAGCAAAGTTACATAGTTTTCTTTCAAGCCATTAAATTAAAAGAAAAATTTCATATAAATTTACACCCACCCTTTTAAAGATTTGAAAGATTTGAGCCCTATGCTGCACAAATCTTATACAAGGTGCCTCATCAAAAGCTCCCGAGTTTAAACTCAAATATATCTCTAAAAACTGCTCATCGCACCGGGTGAGTCAATAAAAAGGCCCAGCGTTTGATAAAATGCTGCTCCCTCAATATCAAAGCAATATTATTGAAGATGTCTTGTTTTATTCCCGATATGACCAATTAGGTTATGTAATTTACTCTGCTTTAATCCGCCATTCCTTCCCGTCGATATGGAAGAGTTTCTGCCGAAAGCCCCTTACGTAAAGCTGCAAAAACGATTGAAAACGACAAGCAACATTTCCCTTTGTTCTCCTTCCTAGCAATAATGACACTAAAATGGATTCAAGTTTTTTTTCCTCTTGGGAGAATGGAATCCATTCATAGTAGGGGGAAAACTTTTTCATTCCCCAAGAGGATAGCACAAACAAGGGCAGATTTTGTAATACAATAGCAACAGTTGCGTTTGATCGACGCCTCAATTCAAAGCGATTAGCGGATGCAGACAAAGGAAATTCTCTCAACCAGTAATTCAAAACAAAAAAAGCCGCAAAAGTTTCCCCGAAACTAGTAGGGCAAACTCTCGCCTTGTGCAAGCGAAAGATGGTTTTTAAGAGAAGTTATGTGCTTATAGCGAAAGAAGAAGGGTAAATCTAAAGTTCTGTCGCGTAGATTAAGTTTATTTGATTCAGGAGCCGAGAGAAGGCATTGTAATTCTCGCGTCTTTAGGGCTTAAAATGAAACGATTACAAAACAGCTCGTAAATCAAATAAACATAATCTAACCGACAGAGCTTTAGATTTACCCTTCTCCTTTCGCTATAAGCACATAACTTCTCTTAAAAACAATCTTTCGCTTGCACAAGGCGAGAGTTTGCCCTACTAGTTTCGGGAAAACTTTTGCGGCTTGTTTGTTTTGAATTACTGGTTGAGAGAATTTCCTTTGTCTGCATCCGCTAATCGCTTTGAATTGAGGTGTCAATCAAACGCAACTGTTGCTATTGTATTACAAAACCTGCCCTTGTTGATAGCACGTGCTAAAGCGTGCTCAAGTCATTACTGTAAGGAAAACATATTTGGAAAACTTGCTTGTGATTTGAACATGTTGTTTAACTTTTCTCGTAGGGAATTTTCTTAGAAAATCCCTTACAAAATCTGAACAGAGTGACCGATTTGAGCCAGAAAAAAATTCAAAAATAATTGAACATGTTGGCTATTAAATCAGATATTGCAAAATATCATTGCTTATATATTCAGGGAGCAGTAGCCTTTCAAACACCAGGCCTCTTTTTGAATCAACCAGTAGTAAAACAAATATAGATACCTGAATCTTTGTTGGGGTAGTTAGATTGTTTATTATTCAAATACTAAGGAATGAACCGACGTAAAAGACTTTGAAAAGGTTCGTACTGATGAAAAGTGTGAATATTTCAAAATTTCCAAACTCCCGGGAGATCAAAGCAGACTTTACTCACCAGTGGGTTCGATTAAAAAAACATAGTTAGTTTGGCTTATATTGGAATTGTTTAAAATGTCTAAAATTGACAAATTAAAGTATTAATGATGGTAAACAGCCTATAGTAACTATTTCAGACTATTGCAGCTCTTGAGAGATGACAGAAGGCTTAACTTACCAGTGAGTGCAATTCTGCAAATGCGCTTGGCTGAATATTTGTTGGGGTTGTTAAACTGGAATCTTATCTAATTATTAAGGTATGGATGGAAGTAAACAGCCTCAAAAGAGTATTTGCCGAGGAAAGTAACTATTTCAAACTATTGCAGCTCTTGAGAGATGAAAGAAGTCTTAACTTACCAGTGAGTGCAATTCTGCAAATGTGGCTGACTGAATATTTGTTTGGGTTGTTAAACTGGTATATAATTTAAGTATTAAGGTTTGATGGAAGTAAACAACCTTGACAGGGCTTTTGCCGAGGAGAGTAACTGCTTCAAACTATTTCGACTCTCGAGAGATGAAAGAGGGCTTTACTTACCAGTGAGTGCAATTCTGAAATCGTAGTTAACTGAATCTTAGTTGGGGTTGTTAAAATGATTTACTATCTAAATATCAACAAGGCACAACTGGAAGCAAGTAACCATGCTCGGATTTTTGCCGAAGAAAATGAATTTGCAAACCATTTCAAAATTTTCTAACTCTGAATAAAAAGGCTTACTTACCGGGTGCGATTCTGTACACATAGTTAGTTGCATCTTTTCCACTACAAACTGGTGCTTTATTTTGACAATACTTGAAATCTCCATTGATACAATTTTTAGATGAATCAAGCTTCTTGTAATCTTTGTGAGCATCTGGACCTGACCAGCACTCCGCTGTAAATATTGAATTTGTTTTCATATGTTCTCATAACAATTGAACTCCTTTAACAATGATCACATAACGAAATTACACCCATTTTTTATAAGAAACTAAGGACCGGGGCAGGTAGGCAGTTTCTTAAATTTTTGGGCCATTTTGCTGCCAAAAGTTTCTTACATGTTTCCAATATCTTCAATGCCGAAAGCGTTGAGTTAATTTTGTTTTGTCTAAATGGCTCGCAAATTACTCAGTAAGATCTCAAGACAAGTAAATAACATCATTCGCACTCAAAATAATGTCAAAACAGTGGCTATAATTATAAAATGTCAAAACATTTTGAGTGCGATAGGAAAATCAAAACTGTAAATTACAAAACTTTCTTAGCTTTTTCAATTCAGGTAGGGTTGTTTCTTAACTTTTGAAAGTTGAGCCTACCGTTTCTTATACGCGGTTTCTTAAAAAAAAAATGAGTGTATGGGAAGAATGAAACCACACAAAACCCTCCCATAATTCAAAGCACAATTACTTAAAAACATACATTTTGTAAAATGAAATAATGTAATTAACATTTTTAAGAGAGCATAAAGGCGAATTTCCAGTCAGTGGAATTTTCCGAGCGGGCGGAATTTGAGACAATAAAAGGTCGCTCAGCCGTAACTTTCTATTCAATTCAAGGGCGACATTTTCTCACGCAGACAAAGGAAATTCCGCCCGCTCGGAAAATTCCACTGACTGGAAATCAGCCTTAAAGGCCACGATTGCCTCAAACTTGATTATAAACACAACTATAAGAAGATTAACTAAGTTGCTACAACATAAAATGAACTACAAATGATATAAATTGTCCTGATAAACATGAATGATACTGTTGCAGAAAAGAAAACTGCTGATGCAAGGCTATCAGCAGTTAATTGAAAAACGTTGTGACGAGTGCATCAATTTCATTGTCTCTCCAAAAATAGACCTAATCAGCTAAGGTTAGTTTTAGGCCCCGTTTACACGATACCGTTTTCGTTTCATACCGGATTGGTTTCATATCGGATTGGCCTTCTGTTTACACGGGACCGTTTCAATTTCATATCGGATTGGCCTTCTGTTTACACGAGAACGCACCAATCCGATATGCTTCATACCGTTTTCGCGTTTTCAAATGAAAACGCTCTGAAAGTGGCATGAAACGAATCCGATATCGTGTAAACGGTAGAATCCGATATCAACTCAAAACGGAACCTCTTTATCAATACTGCGAGCCTCCTATTCATCTAGCGCGGTGCGCAGTGGGTGTTGAAACAAAGGTGAATCCTCCGCAGCACAAGACAAAACGTTTCCGTGTAAACAAAAACCCAATCCGATGTGAAATGAAAACGGAGTCGTGTAAACAGAACCCCAACCCGATATGAACTGAAAACGGTATTGTGAAAACAGAACCATTTTCGTATCGGATTGCCATCCCCAATCCGATATGAAATGAAAACGGTATCGTGTAAACGGGGCCTTACCCTTTTCAAGTCATGTGACCATATGGGAAGTTTTAGCATTATACTACCGGGTGTCCCAAAAAAGTACTCCTGTTTGAAAAATCACCAAAAATTAATTATCAATCCTTTGATAAAATTTTCTTTTTGACTTACCCAAAAACAGTTGTAGATGATAAAATGTTTGTTTTTGATACAACACGGTAGAAAAATTACACGTTGAAAAACCTTACTTTGAGCTATAGTTTTTAAGCAATATACTCAATCTTGCGTAAGAGTCCAAATTTTCAGATTTTTATCATCGCTTAAGTCTCCAATGATAATGCGCATTTAATTCAATAATTTATAAGACTCCAGCACCCTTCGAATTTTTAGAAAGAAACTAAGGTGCTGGAATGCCAATAAATGTAACTGTAGGCTTTGCAAAGATTTAGTAGTACAGGTTGTAGCACAGGTTGTAGCACAGGTACTATATGTAGCACAGGTTGGGTTTATAACAGGATATACTTTTATTCCTAAATTCTGTATCCTGCAATTAGCATTTATGTTCATTTAGAAAAACTGTGGACAAAAATGTAAACAATTAATAGGCCTTAATTAGCTGTAATCTTAGCTATTGTTTTGTGTTCGCCTACTACGTAACTAAATAGCTAACTGATGATGATGATGATGATGATGATGATGATGATGATGATGATGATGATGATGATGATGATGATGATGATGATGATGATGATGATGATGATGATGATGATGATGATGATGATGATGATGATGATGATGATGATGATGATGAAGATGCAGATAGTGAGAGCTTACAATTCATTTGAGATAACAAATATAAAAACTGCATCAGACTCAACATAACGCTCAAATCTTTAAAAAGGTGGGTGTTATCAAATTCTATTGCAATTTTCTTATAATTAAAGTGCTTGAAAGGAACTAAGGGGAAATTAGCTGAGAATCTGCCATGGAAACTTTTGGATATTTTGATTAGTTTCAAAATGGCAGCATTTATTATATTTGAGGCTGTGACGTCTTCAAATTTCAAAATCCGAAAACAGAAGAGCGACAGATGTCTGCTTGCCACCATATTGTAGACCTTTATAAACTATGGTTTTCCCTGACGTCGTATGTTTTTGCTCTATTGGTTTCGGATTTACTATCATTTAAGCTTTCTCAAAATTATCCGTGAAATTTTTTCAAAACTAATTAAATTGAGGTATCAAAAAATGTCCACTGCAGATTTACTGCAAAGTACCCTAGTTCCTTTCAAGCAATACAACTCAAAGATAATGTCTCGTTCAATTCCCACCCTGACCCTCCCCCCACCCCCGGGACATCCCCGAGCATTTGCACAAAAAGTATTCCCGGCCCCCGAGCACTAGACCGTACATTTTCCCCCGGCCCCCGGGCATTTGAGCAAGGAATTTTTGTTGACCCCTGGGCTGCCCGGGGGGGGGAGGGTGGTCAGGGTAGGAATTGAATGAGACATAAATGTAATGCCATTTTACACCCACCTTTTTAAAGATTTGAAATACTTAAGCCCTTTGCTCAGACTCACCATAATATTGTATGCCAATCATTTTGTATCCTTTAGCAAAAGCCTTCTCTGCGCACCTGAAACAGAATATAATCAATAGAAAAGGAACAGACAAGCAAAAGCCTCGCCGTAACAACGAATAAGATGGGACAAATAACAACCGATATCTTTTCACTCGATCTAAAATGCGAGGCACTGTAAAGATATCCAGATCTCTAGATATAGGACCGAATTTGCAAAAAAAGGCTTTCACTACGCAGCTCTGATGTCATGGAATAATTCATCTGCCATAATTCGTGAGCTACAGACACTTAATCGTTTTAAAAACAACTTAAAACGCATCTAAAGAGCTAAACTCTCAAAGACAATTCCCTTGAAAAACAGCAGAGAATAAGCTATATAATAGGTTTTTACTTTTAAGGTTTATATCATTGTAAGTAGATGTTATATATTTTAAATTGATGAAGTGTTAATAGAACAACGTTGTAATACGTTAGGCAGGAAAGGTATGGTAAGACGGGGTAAAGTGAACTATGGGGTAAAGTGAATCACTCAGAACATTAGCGCTTCTCTCCAAAAGTAAACATGCAATGATCTAACATGATTTATGCCCCATGCTTTGTTACATGTGCTCACAGAAAAATCAAAGCATCTTTGCAAAATAATTCTTCCTGCTGTTGCAAAAATCCCTTTACACGAGGCAGTAAAAACAACCTCGGGTTGAAAAAGTAAAAAAAAGTGTATACAGATTTGGTTGACTCCAGCGATGTGAATTTAGGTTTAATCAATGGCTAATCACTTTCAAAATGTTCCTCCATAGCTAACTTGAACATAGATACCTCATTTTTTGGTATCGGTGCTTTGAGAGCAGAAATATCAATCTTGAAAGCTCAAATGTGCATAAACTTGCAAACCAGAACATTGGCCTTTTGGCCTAAGCAAATTCCTGAAGCACTTCGAAATTAAGAGCTGAAATTAATGAAAAATTAAGAAACTTCCCAATGGGTTACTTGGGGGGTGACTTCTGGAAAACTGAATAGCACAAGATCTCATATTTTTCAAATTTTGTCAAGGCTATCGTTGATTCATACGCTGAGCCTTAAGATATTGCTTAGGCCAAAAGGCTAAACATCTGGTTTGCAGGAAGAGGAAAATTTGAGCTTTCAAGATTGATATTTCTGTTCTCAAAGGACCAATACCAACAAACGAGGTATCTATGTCCAAGTTAACTATTGAGGAACATTTCGAGAGTGATTAGCTATTGATTAAAGCTGAATTCATAGCGCTAGAGTCAACCAAATCCGTATGCATTTTTTTGGGACACCCGGTATAATTTTTGATAGCAGCACAGCCATAACTCTTGATGGCAGCACAGCCATAACTCTTGATGGCAGCACAGCTGCAATCAAGAATTCATGGGCTGTCATGAGCACTTGATTGCATTTAGTCAACTCAAATAACTAAAGTTTCCTTGAAGCCATTCAATTCAAAGAAGTAGGTCGGTCGTAGAATTTTACACCAACATTTTGAAAGATCTTCAACTTGTGCTCCTTTCTTTAATTGCGATGAGTTACCTGCATATAAATCCTTGAATGTAAGTCTGGTATTCCGTCCACTGAACTGCTCTACCATCAAATACATTGCTGTAGGTATCTCTTCCGTTTATTATCTGTTTTAAAAGAACAACAAATCTTGCATAAAATGATTGTCAGTTCGAAACTAGCAAATATTCTGTTACAATAAGGAATACATCTCATGTTTTATATTTCCGCTGTTGTTAGACGCTGCTTAGGAATAATCATGCGCTGTACCTCTCTAATAGGCTCTTTAGCGTTTTAAGCACATGGGCCTCTTATAAAACATTTTAATGAAACAGTCTTGAACACAGTTTTAACTTCGATGTAATTTTACATTTCTTATTATATCTTTTTCATTCAACAGGTCCTTGACTGATAACAGAATTTATATTCTGAACAAGTAAACTTGTATAAATATTACGTAATATTATCTATTATTATTATTATTTCAGCTATGGCAGCCATATAATAATTATCTTTCGTTGTAGTTTAGTTGTTTTTATCTGTGATGAAAACACCTTCTTGAGTTCGTATGGCTTTTATTACAGACACATGAATTCAATGATGAATCTGACGATTGTAAATAGGGTTTTATCCCAGGGGTTTTATGGTTTGATTTGGCTAACATATTTATATTTGCCTTTTCCATTATTGATTTCAATTAATGTTGTGATCGGAGGGCACCTTGAAAAACGCTCCTTAGAAGAATTAAACAAGAAATATGCAGCGCTTTCTGATTTCATACGAGCGCTTTTTCCAGTTTCCAGTTGATTCATCCGAAAAGATTACTATCACATTAGATATTAACTCGTGTAGAATCTAAACAAGTTTGAAAGGAAAGATGTCGAAAATTAGGGAAAATACTTGAATTGGCATAGTTCTCTTTGACATATCATCTTTATAGCATCCAACGGGCTCCACTTTATACTTGCACTCATCCACTGCAAAAGGGAACAGATAAAAGCTTAGGCATCCAGTCATTAAATAAGATTGCTTGAATTGTTAATACATTGTCCTTTTGATTTAAAGGGGCTGGGTCACGTAACCGTAAACAAATCTGTCATCTTTATAATCTATATTGTTGCCCGCACGCGCCGGCACGCGCCCATTGTGTTCTGCACAGATTTTGGTGGATGGGGTGAATCCACAATAAAGTTACTTCTAAAAATCCATGAATATCTTTGCAATCTTACAACATACGGTTGTTTCGTTTGTTTCTGTCTGAAGTTCAAGAGTTCATCTTCAAAATAGCACTTTCATTGTGAGAAAAATAGTGGAAAATCTGTGTGATATGGCCAACCAAAAAAACTGCAGCGTCGTTTGGAAAGAAGTTTGTTTACTTTACTGACCCAGCCTTTAAAGGCACACTGATTGGCTGGTTGTGATGATGAAATCACTAGCAAGAGACCTGGCCTCTGAATAATTACCAAGTTTTTGTGCTCTTGAATCATACTGTGTTTCGAGAATAAAGGGAGCCAGGCCGTTATCACCTTCGTGAATTTCAGTGTACAGCAAAATTACTGAAGCGTGTCTAATTCTATTCTTTTGTATTGTCTTATTCGTCCAATCAGTGTTGCGACAGTGTGCCTTTAATATCTTCAAGTAGTTTGCTAAATTGTTTAGCATAGGCATACAGTATTTCACCCCTTTTTTAGTGGTTGGGTCTAGACGCGTCCTATTTTGGTTGGAGAGAATTTGATTTCATTTGATTTCATTCCATATATTTAGGGTTGGTAGCCCTTCAGCAAGTGCTGATGTTCAAGGGGCCCTCCATCTACGATATAATACAGGGTGCGCCAAAATACTATGCATGTTTGGCACGCCACAATAAATCGTACACTCGATCGATTTTGATGATTTATGACTTAGTCGTTAGAAGAAAGCCTGAACTAGATACTGAGATTTTTTGCAAATTTTATCACTTTCAATTTTTAGAGCTAGAAGCGAGTTTCCTGAAATCTTAGTTTTCGAAAACACTGAAACGATCAAAAAACGTCGATCAAATTTTAAAAGATTCAATATGAATGACCATAGAAATTTGAATTTGATTGTTTACAAAGGCGAGGTACACTCTGGTCCTTGCTTATAGTCTGTTGTCTATATTCTGGCTAGTGCTACCAACACCCCTCGGAATTGCAGATAAAAGAAGTAACACTTACAAACTGAAGTTGAAACATCTGCAGCTTGTGTCATAGCAATGAGAACTGTTGCCAAGAACAGGATCCTGAAAAGAAAGATAACTTTGAAATAACTCTCATAATTTCTTTACAACGGATAGAAAATTCTGAAAAGTGCATCTAAGAAAATACGAAGGTTAAAAGCACTGTAGAAGATTTTGATAATCAAACATCAAGATCGCCTAGACAACTTCAATGACAAATTCCTCTTTAATTTGTGCGTGACATTGAATTAGAGAATGTAATGGTTTTTCATGGTTTTAGGCAATAGGTATTGAACGCTCTTTACAGCCCCTGCCGACCTTGTCTAATTTCAGACACTCAAGATGTGTGCTTAAAAGAGCAGGGAGCTTATTAAAGTGGGGGTGTTTTCACAAAATCAAATGACAAGGATACACTTGATAGCTTTTTAGTTCGTTTTCACCATATTTTGCGGATTAAACATACAATTTTACTAGTCAAATAAAATAGTTTAATAGTTTAATAAAATAAAATAAAATGTTATGTCGCTTGAGTTCATTGTAAATCTCACAGGCCTAAATCAGTTGCAGTGGAGACAAAAACGCGTCCTTGTATCGTATTATTCAAGGCTACAGGAAAACGGCGGGAAATGTGCGATTAGCCAATGGGATTTGCGGGATTCTTGTATTGCCTCGTTTTGAAACATCAGTCAGGTAACAATGAATTTAAATTAATAAAATGAACTTACATCCTCATCACGCCAATTTCCATGTTTCAAAAATTTCTGGGACCAACTCTGTACAAATCTTTGCAAATGTGTACAACGAACTTTCCACCACACGCAAAGAGTGTTCAAATTTTATAGCACTTGTAAATTGTTGGTCACATGTAAGTTTAACGGATCAGCAACTTGCGCTCAGACAAATGAAAATATTTATACCAGCAATGTAGTTCGATTCGATTAGGCGTGAAACAATACAGATTCTCTCCGATCATGCCTTCTAATTGCTTAGCTGTAGGCTGACGAGCTTCCAAATTGCAATGAGATTCTCTAACATTTCATCCATACATCACTCTCTTCGCTCCAATCAGATCGCTTAGCAAGCCTAACCATTGGTGATTGACCTTCTAAAGCGAAAAGGAATACCCTACCATTCACCTATTGAGTATCACACAGCCCTCTCCTTCAATCGTATAGCCTGGCAATTAGTTAATGAGCTTCCAAATTGCAATGAGATTCTCTAACATTTCATCCATACATTACTCTCTTCGCTCCAATCATATCGCTTAGCAAGCCTAACCATTGGTGATTGACCTTCTAAAGCAAAAAGGAATACCCTAACATTCACCTATTGAGTATCACACATCCCTCTCCTTCGATCGTATAGCCTAACAATTAGTTAATGAGCTTCTAAGTTGCAAAGAGATGTTCTAACATTTTACCCATGCAGCACTCCCTAAGCTCTAATCATATCGCTTAATAACCTAGCCATTGGTAAATAACCATTTAAGGCGATAACGGATGCCCTCACATTCACATATTCAGTATCACAGAGCCTTCTCCCTCAATGGTATGGCCTAGCAATTAGTTAATGAGCTTCTAAGTTGCAAAGAGAATCTCTAACATTTCATCTATACACCCATACAGCACCCTCTTCGCTCCAATCATATCGCTTAACAGCCTAGCCATTGGTGAATGACCTGCTAAGGCGAAAAGGGATACACCTATTCAGTATCACAGAGCCTCTCCTTCAATCGTATAGCCTTGCAATTGGTTAATGAGCTTCTAAGTTGCAGAGAGATTTTCTAACATTTCATCCATACATCACTCTCTTCGCTCCAATCAGATCGCTTAATAGCCTAGCCATTGGTGGATGGGCTTTCAAGGTGAAGTGAAAAGGGATGTCCTGGCATTTCATCGATATAATAATAATTTAGATATCATCATATCTATACAGGTTAAACTTGTTCCGCAACAATGTTCTGTTATTGTTCACTATTATATTTTGGCCTGACATCTAATGTGAAACCGGCTCAAATATCTATTTGTAAAATGTTTTTATAATTAGAATATCTATCTGTATTAGTTGTAGCGTATGTATAGTAGTTTGTATTAGTTGTATTTTAGTTTATATTAATTCCAGGGGGTAGACATGACATTTTGCTCCTCCTGGTCCCCGTTCTTGTAGTGTGGTATAGTAGATTGTAGGTAGTGTTTAGGTAATTTTGTTGTAAATTTTTATATTGAATATAAAAAAAAAAAAAAAAAAATGTTCTGTTATCAATCAAGGACCTGAAAATTGAATACAACAGAGAAAAGCAATATACATCAAGAAGATAAAATGTTAAAAATCAAAGTTAAAACTTTTACAGAAAGTCTTAAATCGTACAATTGAGGTTTCAGTATTCATTTCATGTCAGTTTATTGAAAATATTTGTTCCTTGAAAGGAAAAGGCTCCTGTTTCAGATTTGACTTTAAGTAAAACGATATTTTTTGTATTGTCACGAGTACACTGATTGCGGTTGACTCTCGTGCAGTAATTTTGAAAAGCGTGTGGCGATGCGCCATTCAAACTTTTGAAGATTTCAAGAGCACACATCTTATTTCGTATGCTGCTTTTTCCAATTTTACCCTGTGCTTATTGCCATCTATTAATTTAAGTGCAAGTTTATAGCAAATAGCATTGTAGAGCAGTCTCGTTTCATCCTATTCATTTACAGCCTTGCCATTTATAAATCAGCTTTGAAATCGGAAAGGAATGCCCCTCAATTTCACCTATTCAGCACCAGAGATCTCTTTCACCTCATCATGTTGCCTGATTGCCCAGCTAGGATAACGAGCAGCTACGTATGAAAGGAATGATCTAACATGTCACCCACGTATCACATTGGATTAATTGGTTCATTGAACAATAGATAAGCTTTATCTGTTGAACAATGGATAAGCTTTAAATAGTTCGTTAGTTCATCAGGCTGCTGACAGAGAAGGGTGGCGTGCGCTTGTAACGGCCACAGCAGTGCATTGAGCGCCAACTGACTAGCCTGCGTGGAGACTCTACTGATTCTCTGAAGAGAAGTGAAGTAGCGTCTCGCGCAGGCTACAACTGACTTAAAGGGGCTCCGTCGTCAAAATGTAAACAAAACGATGATTTTTGCAGTTCTTTGAAAGGTGATATCACACAGGATTTTCTATTTTTTTTTAAATGAAAGTTGCTGTTTGGGCATTAATCCTTGTACTTCACTAAGGAACAAACCAAACATTCATATCTTCTACGATTGCTCGGATATAAGTGGATTTTTAACGGTCACTTTTTTGTGGCTTGGGTGAAGCCACCAAACAAACTGCAGAGAACAATGGATGAACAATGGATAGTCCCCGACACGTGCGAGTTTACGGATTTGTTTACTGTTTGACGACTGAGCCCCTTTAAAGAAGAAGAAGATATTAATTCGCGAAACCAGGAAGCGTCATAGCGGAGGCACGCAACGAAAGCGGCAAATCTCCACTAGACGATCCTTTTCGACGAACCGTCATATAAATAAACTTGCGATGACACATGCGCATTATAAATTTCCGATCACTGCATCAAAAATTCACTGGACGAAGATTAGAAGTGCTTTCTAATTTTCGTCTGAAGATTTGTTCGCTAACTTTTTTGGCCAATTGGACTGCAGGCTTTCTCCAGGCTCAATCAAACTTTTGGCATTTTGGAAAGAGTATCCGGGATGAAAGCAAAACATGTGGAGATCAAAACAGCTGTTTGCTGAGAAGTTTTAGGAGCGTCCTAAAAATATCATTTAGTGGTGATTGGACTTGCAGTGGAGAGTGAGATGGGCTACCCAGGAAGGCAAATATTATCAGGGATTATCTATTCTTATCTAATCTTGTTCCTTGTTATGTACTTTTTCACAAGAAAAGTTATCAATTTTAAAGATCAATGTGCTGAGTGCTCATATTTCAAACCAGGTATTTTTTGGTGGCCATAATTAACAACTTCTCGTCTGTGATGTAAACACCTTGTTAACCGAAGTGCACCTGCCTTGCATGAATAGACCTTTTAGCTATTCAGAAAAGAATAAGAATCGAACAACATTATGCTACATTCTGTAGAGTTTTCGAATGTACACAATAGTGATAGAAGCTCTAACGCCACTTGATCGAACGTCGCGTATAAAAATGTATAAAAATAAAGTTCGATCCAGGCTCTTTTTTAGAATAGCTAAAAGGTCTATTGTGTTTATTCGCAGTCCTGTTTAAGTTCGAGTTTGAAAATCACCGAGAAAGTAGACGTAAGTAAAGAAACGATTTATTATGTTATACACGGATAAACTGGAAAGCAATTGCTGTTAATGTTATAAAAACAGGACTGCGAATAACCACAGTTCATACAAGGTAGAAGACCCGATGTCTTTTTTTCCTCTATCCACTACAAAATTACAATATATATTACTTACACTCCCTACAAATTACTATACACTCTTTTTTTTATAAGAATATTGTTTATAAGAATATTCAGGCTCAGAATCATGCAAATTTTAAGAATATCACAAGAATATTGCTCAGGCTCAGCTCGCATGTTTGTGTCTCATTTTTCAGCAGTTGCTTTTTTTGCGATGTTCATAACAGAGAATCGCATGACTGAAGTATCTCATTTTTTCAAAAAAGCATGTTTAAAGCTTTATGATTGTTAAGAACTTTCTTATCATTATAATTGCTTAAATTTTTCTTTCGTTCGACCATTTCCTCGTAATGACATGACATTTCTTCTAACTATGTTCCCCTGAAACCATATCAGGTTTGAAAAGAATTAGAATACTTTAAGAATATTTTAAGGCTCGAAACAAAATTTCTTAAGAATATTGAGGCTGGACAAAATTTATAGTATTCTTATAAAAAAAAGAGTGTACAATACTACCGGAACGATACCCCGAGGAGCAAAAGGCTGTGACTACCCCGAGGCCATTTAGACATGGAGCTAGAATACTATGGTCTGTCTCAAATTACTTGCCATGAGAAATATCTGCGATCAGGTTGACTTTTGTTTGGATTGGTAAATTAGGCATTATACCCGATGTCTCGAAGACCTGACCCCTCGCCCGAGAAGCCCTTGGTTAACCAGACCTATTTAAGGTTATGGTACCCCTTCAGAATGATACAAAATTTTAACCGATCAATTTTTGGATTTTTAGATCATTGGATAGCACACACATCTGGGGTATCGCCCTTTTGGAACGCTTTTGTAAGGAGAGCAGGTTTTCATAATATGAAACGAAATTTTTGAATAAAACTTACCATGAGTATAATCATCTACTCTTCCTCTCCCTTTTCTGTGAATCTTGTGACTAATTGTGATTTCATTTTGCCATGATATCAGTTTTAATGCCGAGAGGTCTGAGCGGCCTAATTTCAAAAAGTCGCCCTTTTAGGACAAATAAAGTTGTTAAAGGAGCCATAGCGATACATCGTGATTTCGTGATGGTTTCAAATTGCCTTACGAAAACGAGGCTCAAGAATGTGACAAAGCGCGAGCTCATACAGAACACAAGTGCACCATTAGGACGATTTAGGCCGGAGAGAATGCTCTGATAATCGAGTCATGCGGTGCCAAGATCGCTTGCGTGACTTCTAGGATTCCTGTTGATTCGTCATCTCAAAGGTTGAAACTCGACGTTAGGCCATCCAATTTAGATCAGTGTTGCAATATTTGATCTCAAGCAGCGATAAGAGAAATGACAATGAAAAAACAGATTGTACAAGAACATACCTTCGATTCTCCTTCAGGTTAGTGCAACTTTATTTCCATTTCGTGAAGGAACAAAATAATATAACACAGAGAGGACCAATCATAATTTTGGAGGTGGCATCAGCAAACTGTTTTAACGCGCTTTTGGTGAAAAGTTAAGCCGAGACTCTTTTATTCAGCGATTTTTGCAGTGCGATCAAATGTGAGGGCGCCTCAAAAGGGCAACACCCCTCTACGCACAATTTCTAATAATTTCAAGGACTTTAACTTTATTTTTCAGCGAATTATAAGCAATTTAAAGCAAGGTCTTTCCAGCTAGGAACATGCTGTCTACATTACGAAGAAAACTTGAGCACTAAAGGTTAAAGGTTTCAAGTGCCTTTGATTTCCTGTTGAACGGATTTTGCGGTTATGGTACCAATTACGTCATTTACAATGCACCATTCAATGCACCATTCATTTACCATTACGTCATGCGTTTAATGAAGGGAAACTGCGTATGCTTTATTGTGCATTTTCAGCCCGCTTACCGGGCTGGCTCGGTTTGATGCGATTACATGGAGACGAGCCAGCCCGCTTGCACCAAAGAGGGCCAGCTCGCTTACCGGGCTGGCTCACTTCCATGTAATAGCAACTGATATTTTATGTGGAATAGACCATGAAAGTGAGCTGGCTCGTATGCCGAGCCAGCCCGCTTAGCGAGCCAGCTCGTCTCATCTAATTAGAGCTCCTATTACTATTGTTCGAAAATTCTGCAACATGTTGTTTAGCTAAAAGGTCTATTAGACGAGACACTAATTAGTACTGGAATACCGATTGAATGACTTTCCATTACAGGTACTTTTATTTTCGGCTAATCAAGGACGATAACGACTGGTAGAGCTATAGCTTTGCGGGTTAAATTTCTATGATTTTGCCGACAAAACCGTCCAAATGTCAAGTCGCGACATTTCATAAAATTTCATCACACCAACTTGCTTTGAAAGGGGCTCCGTCGCCAAACTGTAAACAAATCTTTAAACACCGCACGTGGCCATTGTTCTCCATTGTTTTCTGCAGTTTGTTTAGGCTTCACCCAAGCCACCAAAACATGCTCTTGTTGAGGATACCGAGGACTGCCCCTCTTGTATGAGCTTTTTGTTATGCTGGTAAAGTTCAAAGCAGATCAACAGCTGGGAAACCTATTACCATGCGCGAGAATCTCTTTGTTTCTTTGCTAATTCTTGTTTGGATTGTGGCCGGATTATCCGCCTACATTCTTTCCACAAAACCAAACATGCTTTCTGCGCATGATCACAGGTTTCCTTTTTCGGGGATAACCGTTGCTTTGACCTTTGACGATTCGTATCTCCAACAAGCTCGTTAAAAATGAATTTATATCCAAGCAATCATAAAAGATATGAATGTTTGGTTTTTTCCTCAGTAAAGCACAAATATTTATCTTTAAAATGACGCTTTCATTTTTGAAAAGACACGTAAACGTCCGTATGATATTGTCCATCAAAAAACTGCAAAATCACGGTTTCGACCGAAATTTTGAGACTGAGCACCTTTGAGGCTACATAGACTTTACGCAGTAGCGGATGAATATTCGTATGTACAAAAATTAACAAGCTCAAATGTGTTTGCAATCCCCATTAAAAGATTGGCCCACTTTTGCTTCCCCTTTGCACGAGTCAATGACTACAAATGTTTGTGTTTGAAATGTAATTTAAATTTTTTCATAAAATGATCTACTTTCGGTTTATAGTCAATTTCTTTCTATCTAATATTAATTCTAAAGGGAATGTGCAATGATAAATAGGCTTGCCTATAAATCAAACGAAGAAAACATTAAGAAAACATTGTTTCCTTGGCTATTAATTGTTCACGGTGGGGGGAGGGGTAACTTCAATAGGCAGATGACGGGGTGTGCCATTTTGTCTTGTGAAACAATACACTAAAATATATAAATTTTCCAGAAACTATACCCCAAAATTTACGGGTCATTCAAAATTTACACACTAAAACTGTGATAAAAATAAAAGCTCTAACTAAGCATCTGAAATTAGATCAAAATTAATACCCTGAAGAGTTATTCTTCTAAAATGACAAACCAAAATTTATGTTTATTTGTGATCTTACCATAAATGACAACATAAAATTCATTTTCTGCCTGAAAAAAAGGCATCCCAAAAAATGGAACATCCCATACCGGTATATATGGTAGTTACCCCCTCCCCATGGGGTTCACGGCACGTGTCAACTTCGATCTTAGCTGGTTATTTTCCGACTTTTCTGACCTCTGCAAATGGAAGCATTTAACCTTGCACAAACCCTTTAACATCAATTTCCATTTCATTATCAGTTTTAAAAATCATACTAATCACTGATCACTAACCACGCAGAGGTAAATACAGATTTCTCTCGAAAATGATCCTTTGCTGAAGGGCAAAGAAAATACTGAAAAGCCATTCACACGACAAAACCGGTTAGCAATTCAGATTTGCTTTGAGTCTCAATCCTGTTTCTGGTTTGAAACTTTCAATTGTTTACTGAAACGTAACGCAACGTAGTTTCTCATATCGAGGTGTAACTGTGTGGAATAAACTTAGCACAGAAATAAAAAATGCCCCTTCACTGGCCACTTTCAAAAATTTGCTGAAACAAACTTTGAAGAATCAAAGGGTGTGAAAGCTCTCGTACAGCATCAAACTTTTTCTTTTCTAGCCAGAACATATTGTATATAAATTCTTATTTTTCTTTGTAATACAGGTTGCTTTGTAATCTCTTCATGTAATTAGGTTAGTTAGGTTTTTAAGCAGGGCACATTGAAAATCAGTGTATTTAATTCTACTGAATGTATTACCCTGTTGAAATAACTAAAATGAAACGAATGAAATGAAATGAGGATGGGAACAGGAAAGCTCATTAGGGTGGATTGTACTTCTCTCCAGGTTAGGAAATAAATTCAATACTAATGGTGTCAATTTTATTAGTAAATCATACCTTTGAGTCGAACTGATTCTCAGTTATGAAAAGATCAATCGAATATAATGTCTTCTGAAGTTTTGAATATTGCAGCCCAGTTTGATTCCAAACCGATATAAGTTTCCATCTGATTCGTGTGAAGAGCCATTGAAGACCAAAACAGGACTATTTAAAACCAAAATGGCACATGTACTGGGTGGGTAATAGAAACATTTCAGCGCATTTGGTGATCTATACCTCCAACAGAAACTATGAAGTTTGGTCAATTCTTCTGACAATAAATTCCTGCTTTGCAATAATTAACTAGGCATGTTTTGGCATTATTATAATTTGGGAAAGTATTCATCTAAAGAAAGGTTACTGGGTAACTATAAAAGCTACCAGTTCTTAATAATAGCATAAACTTAAAATAATTATGAAAATTAGATTTTGAATATGGTCGAAACTTTGCAGTTTTCTTTGGTCCATTTCCACTTCATTCGCAATTCGCAAATCGCATGTGATCTTTTGTTTCAAATTCGCATGCGAACGTTCGCAACGTGGTTTTGACTTGTTCACAAAGTTTGATTTCTTGCGAACCATCGCATGCGAACCATTGTCCTGGATTGACAGCAAAAAATTGTCCTGGATTAAAGGCAGCCAATTAAAAAATAACTTCATGAACTTATGAAACAAAGATACAAAGGCGGGGTGGTACATGCTAGTTCAAGGAGATAGATTTCACTGGTTCAATATACAATTGAGATTCAATACACAAATAAGTTTGAAATGTGTATTGAATTCGCATGTGTTCGGAATTTCGAGCTCGCAACTCACATGCGCTTTGCAAATTGCAAATGAAGTGGAAGATCTTTAAGACCTTTACTGCAGTAGTTTACACCCCCGCCTAAGTGCCCCGGTACATTCTCCCCCGGTGATTTCCTCGGTGAAAATTTTTTAGCGAAATAGGTCCCCGGACAAGACGTGAATCTCCCCGGTATAAAGTGCCTCACAATTGAAACCTCGGCTGCAAATTGGCGAACCCCGGGGAGAATTTTGAGAAAATATTTCATCGTTGAATTAGTACCCCGCCAATAATCATGCTGTCCTCGTTGCATAATTGGAACCCCCTGGTGAAAATTTGACCATATATTTCAGTCACTAGGACCCCGGTGAATATCTGACCTCTCATCGGGGCACTTACACAGGGATGTTAGTTTGGGTGGGTCAGCAGCACACTTTTTTAGTGCGCATGCTCTCTAAAAACAGATCATATGCACTAGACAAGCTCGCTGGTGGCCAATCAAATCATTGCCAATTGAGTTTGGGGGAGTTTGGCATTTAATTACGTTCAAATATAAACGGCAATACATAACAAACGAATAACAAGATAAAGTCAAGACTCAAAAATGCATACCTTAAATATTTCTCTGATTTCTAAACTTCAAAACAAACCTTTCATTTTCCTTCAACAGATTATTTGGGTCCATTCATGTTCTTTTCGACCGTACTAGAAATGATGAGAATTTCAAATCAACTTGCTACACCAAGCATATAAAGGGAGTGCCAAAAAAATGTTTCACGTTTAACTAAATAAAGAAATATAACGACAACACGAACAGACACATGGGAAGAAAATAAATTTAAAGTTAATGATGTCATCAAAATTCATGACGTCATATAAATAATAACAAATGTCTTAGAAAAGCATTAATGACCAAAATTGGTTCTGTTAATCGCTATAGATAATTTTTCAAGGCATTTTAGAGTATTTGCAACACTAGTTGGGGGTTTAAAATGAAACAATGACAAACTGGTGTAAATAAATGTTGAATATATGATATGAATAATGAGCTTAAATAGATATTGCATGCCGAATTTTACTAATTGATACTTTATGATACATTGTATTGATATTATGAAAGAAATTATCAATAAAAACTCAAATATTGCCAATATTGCTCGTCATTTAACATGGATGTAATGAAGAATAAAAAAGTGGCCTATTGTGCAGCACTTGTTACTGTACACCATTGTATCAAGTTTCGTCCTCGTACTTGAAGCATTGACGACTTTATGGAGGGAGCACCGGTACTACAAGGGCCCAAGAAGTATTGTGTTAATAGTGTTAAAATTTATGATCACCTGTATATCGTTGAGTTCTTGATAAAACCTTTTGGTTAAGTCGGGGCCATTTTCCATTGTAGGTATATGATATTGCTATGAGAGATTTAAAGACATGCAATATAAGATCAGGCTCAATAGAAAGATAATAATACAACAGGAATCCAAGGAAATATAAAAAATTGATTATCACTTAATTTTTAACCCCATTTTCTTCTTTTTGTATATATCATCATAAAATATTAAAATTTACAAAGTAATATCAACATTTAAACTAGAATATTAAAACAAAAATGTGTTCTTTGTAGCTGAAACGACACAAGGTCATCGAGCTCCCACTACGAACGAAACTTCAAATAATTGAATACAAGGATGCTATCTTATCTCATTCACGAGGTTCACAAGGAATCACGAGGATCATAAGGGCATCACAAGGATTTAATACCATTCAGTCTGGAGTAGTAGGGACGGTTCAGTGGTAGCATACTGAATACCAATCTTAAGAATGGTAGCTTGAGTCACCGCCCTGCCGAACCAGCTACGTAGAGTGAAGAAAGTTTCCATCTCTCTGTAATTCCACGTTAAAAAGGAATCACGAGGTGTGGTCACATCGAGAGGAAGGACCGGGACGCTGCTTCAATAAGAGTAGCTGCCCAGCGTCTCAATACTACCGGGTGAATAAATAAAACGGCGTTTGAAAAAATGCTGCTCCCTCTATACCAACGTAATACTATTGAAAATTGTCTCTTTTTATCCCCGATATGTCAAATCAGGTTTAACAATTTAACCGGCAATTTATCCTAAAACAAGATCACGCCGTGTTGTCAACGCAGCAGTGACGTCCTGCCATCTGCATGAATAGATACAATTATAGACCATTTTATTAAGTAAGAGCGGCCTTTAGGAAGTGTAAGGAATATAAAATTTACATGTAAAAATATGATCAATTACCTCATCTTGGTATAAAATTCTATTGACGGGGCAAACCATACAGGCAGTACCAGAGCCGAAGATTTCTTTGATCTATGAATTGAATATAGAATATTTTAGAATTTCTCTTTCTCAAAAGCCTAACACAAAAATACATTTGTATGCCTAATTACAGCTATTATGAGAATAAAAAAAATTTAGTACTGATAAACGAACAGCAACAAAAACAAAATAAATAAAAATACGCGATTAATTAAAGCTACAGTAGCGTCCCGCATATAAGAAACAACCTTTTCAATTTCAGGTCTGACATGTTTCTTATAAAATGAAGTAAAATTCAAATCAGGGTAAAGTTTCTTATTAGAAATATCATGCAGTATCTATCAACTACTCAGACACAATCTCTATGATTGTGATAAAAACTTATTATTTTGATATGCATTTGTAAATTTTCACTTTCAGGAAATGATATACTTATTCCAGGAAAGTGTTTTTTGCTTAGTTTTGTTAAATAAGAAAAAGGGATTTTTCAGACCTGTACTAGTTTCTTATAAAATGGGGTATTATTTTGAAAATCAGGGTCTGTGTTTCTTAAATGTGTGTTTCTTATATGCGGGACACTACTGCATTTACTCTCCAGGACAGATTCAGTCCAGGACAGATATTTTCCTTACCAGGACAGAAAATTTACTGTCCAGGACAGATTCTGTCTAGGACAGATATTTTCTTTCCCTGGACAGAATATTTACTCTCCAGGACAGATTCTGTCCAGGACATATGTTTTAGTGTCCAGGACAGATCTTTTCCTTTCCAGGACAGATTTTCTACTCTCCAGGACAGATTCTGTACATGACATATGTTTTACTGTCCAGGACAGATATTTTACTTACCAGGACAGATTCTGTCCAGGACGGATATTTTCCTTTCCAGGACAGATATCTTACTGTCCAGGACAGATTCTGTCCAGGACATATGTTTTACTTACCAGGACAGATTTTCTACTGTCCAGCACAGATATTTTCCTTACCAGGACAGATTCTGTCCAGGACAGATATTTTCCTTACCAGGACAGATTATTTACTCTCCAGGACAGATTCTGTCCAGGACATATGTTTTACTACAGATATTTTACTTCCCAGGACAGATTCTGTCCGGGACAGATATTTTCCTTACCAGGACAGATTTTTCACTGTCCAGGACAGATTCTGTCCAGGACAGATATGTTCCCTTCCAGGACAAATTATTTACTGTCCAGGACACATTCTGTCCAGGACAGATATTTTCCTTTCCCGGACAGATTATTTACTGTCCAGAACAGATTCTGTCCAGGACAGATATTTTACTTACCAGGACAGATTTTCTACTATCCAGGACAGATTCTGTCCAGGACAGCTATTTTCCTTACCAGGAGAGATTATCTACTGTCCAGGACAGATTCTGTAGAGGACAGATATTTTCCTATCCAGGTCAGGTGTTTTACTGTCCAGGACAGATTATTTCCAGGACAGATATTTTACTTACCAGGACAGATTTTCTACTGTCCAGGACAGATTCTCTCCAGGACAGATATTTTCCTTACCAGGACAGATTTTCTACTGTCCAGGACAGATTATTTCCAGTTACTTACATGGACAGATTTTCTACTGTCCAGGACAGATTCTGTCCAGGACATATGTTTTACTTACCAGGACAGATTTTCTACTGTCCAGGACAGATTCTATCCAGGACAAACATTTTCCTTTCCAGGTCATGTGTTTTACTGTCCAGAAAAGATTCTGTCCAGGACAGATATTTTCCTTACCAGGACAGATTATTTACTCTCCAGGACAGATTTTTTCCAGGACAGATATTTTACTTACCAGGACAGATTTTCTACTATCCAGGACAGATTCTGTCCAGGACATATGTTTTACTTACCAGGACAGATTTTCTACTGTCCAGGACAGATTCTGTCCAGGACATATGTTTTACTTACCAGGACAGATTTTCTACTGTCCAGGACAGATTCTATCAAGGACAGACATTTTCCTTTCCAGGTCATGTGATTTACTGTCCAGGAAAGATTCTGTCCAGGACAGATATTTTCCTTACCAGGACAGATTATTTACTCTCCAGGACAGATTTTGTTCAGGACATATGTTTTACTTACCAGGACAGATTTTTTACTGCCCAGGACAGATTCTGTCCAGGACAGATATCTTCCTATCCAGGTCAGGTGTTTTACTGTCCAGGACAGATATTTTACTTACCAGGACAGATTTTCTACTTTCCAGGACAGATTCTGTCCAGGACAGATATTTTCCTTACCAGGGCAGATTATTTACTCTCCAGGACAGATTTTGTCCAGCACATATGTTTTACTTACCAGGACAGATTTTCTATTGTCCAGGACATATTTTGTCCAGGACATATGTTTTACTTACCAGGACAGATTTTCTACTGTCCAGGACAGATTTTGTCCAGGACATATGTTTTACTTACCAGGACAGATTTTCTACTGTCCAGGACAGATTATTTCCAGGACATATGTTTTACTTACCAGGACAGATTTTCTACTGTCCAGGACATATGTTTTACTTACCAGGACAGATTTTCTACTGTCCAGGACAGATTCTATCCAGGACAAACATTTTCCTTTCCAGGTCATGTGTTTTACTGTCCAGAAAAGATTCTGTCCAGGACAGATATTTTCCTTACCAGGGCATATTATTTACTCTCCAGGACAGATTTTGTCCAGGACAGATATTTTACTTACCAGGACAGATTTTCTACTATCCAGGACAGATTATTTCCAGGACATATGTTTTACTTACCAGGACAGATTTTCTACTGTCCAGGACATATGTTTTACTTACCAGGACAGATTTTCTACTGTCCAGGACAGATTCTATCCAGGACAGACATTTTCCTTTCCAGGTCATGTGTTTTACTGTCCAGGAAAGATTCTGTCCAGGACAGATATTTTCCTTACCAGGACAGATTTTCTACTGTCCAGGACAGATTCTATCCAGGACAGACATTTTCCTTTCCAGGTCATGTGTTTTACTGTCCAGGACAGGTTCTGTCCAGGACAGATATTTTCCTTACCAGGACAGATTATTTACTCTCCAGGACAGATTTTGTTCATTTCATTTCATTTCATTTCATTTCATTTCATTTCATTTCATTTCATTTCATTTCATTTTCATTTTTCATTTTATAATATTTATGCAGGGTAAGTATTCAACGTATAATACAAAAATTGATTTACAAACTGCCCTGTTAAAAGAAAGAAAAAAGGCAACTTACAATAGCAAGATAAAAACTAATATATAGGTATCAAAAGTCAAAAGGAAAAGTGTGATTATGTACAGGATCTGGCATTTTTCAATGACGATTTGAATTGTGAGAAAGTACTGGCCATCTTATTTTCTCTTTTTAATTTGTTCCAAAGTTTGGCCCCTCTATATGAGAAGCATTTTTTGCCACATGCAGTTTTTAGCAATGGCACATAAAGGTCTGTGCAGGTATTACGAAGCTGTCTAGTACTGGTTTCTGATAACCTTTGAAACAGTCCTGTAAGATAATCAGGCGCTTTATGGTTGATAGATCTATAGACCATTTTCAAGGTTTCTGTTTCAATGAGATCGTTGACCGTTGGCCACCCTAATTGCCTGATGATAGGAGCTGCAGACGATCTATAGGGGCTGTTTGTCACGATCCTAGCTGCACGATTTTGGAGCTTCTGAAGCTTGTTGAGTGTTGTGTTGCCACAAACACCAAAGACTGGGCAACAGAAACGGAAGTAAGGCTCAAGCAAGGTTCAGGACATATGTTTTACTTACCAGGACAGATTTTCTACTATCCAGGACAGATTCTGTCCAGGACATCTGTTTTACTTACCAGGACAGATTTTTTACTGCCCAGGACAGATTCTGTAGCGGACAGATAATTTCTTATCCAGGTCAGTTGTTTTACTGTCCAGGACAGAATATTTCCAGGACAGATATTTTACTTACCAGGACAGATTTTCTACTGTCCAGGACAGATTCTGTCCAGGACAGATATTTTCCTTACCAGGACAGATTACTCACTTCAGATGTAATGATTTTTGTTTTATTTCACCTGGTCCACATTATCTAGGCAAGTTTCAATGAATTTTGGTATTGCAAATGACAGCTGTTTATCGTTTGTTTGCATGAAAAATTCAAATCGCTGTTTATCATCAAAGAATCTGAAAGATGGTTTTCTTTGAGATGCAGCATTAAAAAGCTCTTCCTTATCATATTTGTTTATTATACAAGTTGTAAGATAGTATCTTCCAGCCGAATAAATATGCCAATTTTCAACCAAGAGATGGCACGTTCCAAGCATGACGGTTGAATAAGAGCCTTTAGGATGGAGAGTTCTGGACACTCTATTAAACAATAACATGGGAATCCATTGCCAGAACTCTTCATAAAACAGGACCGAAACATTTTCTTTTAACCTCATTGTACCTTCTGCATTTGCCAGATCGACAATTAAACGAAGATTGACTCCAAAGTAATCAACTCCAAATAACATTTTTTGCACAATAATAATTTTCTTTGCTTACCCGTCCTTCCTTAGCTGCTTTGGCTAATTGCTGCATTGTAAATTTCGTTTCTGTGACTTTGAAATCTCCCTAGAAAAGAATGGGTCATCAAGTATTTGGATTGCTGTGGAGAAGCATTATTTTAAACAATTTGAATTTACATACAAAGTTGCGGCTTCTTCCTAATATTTGAAAAATATCTGAATAATGCTATTAGTCTCTGACCGAATTGACCAAATTGACCGAAGCGATATAATTCAAAGCAAAGAATACACGGAAACAAGGTATTCAGATAAGTCCCAAAATGCCAGCAGCTGCCAGCCTAACTCACCCAGCTTCTAGCAAGTTCCAATATCGACTTTCTTGTTATTCCAGCCAATGTTAACCCATCGAGTGGGGGAGTGACCAATTCTTCCTCTGTAGATAGATAATGATGATGAAGCGATAAAGTAATAGTATTGATACCGCTGACGCTAATGATAATAATAATGATAATGATAATAATAATAATAATAATAATAATAAATACAATAAGTACAATAAATAATTTGTTTAAAGTTGGCGTAAAACTCTAATAGCTGTATAAAAGCTAATTAATGCCAACTATCTATTGAAGCTAATTAAAGTAAATTCAAGCTAAATGAAACCTAGACTTGCTCCAAGTCTATTCCACGGCCAACCAGCGCCGAGAAATATAACCACCCCACGCGGGGGCGCATACCACGAGGTGGTGGACGCCCCCGCAGAGGCTATTACAGTCCCCAGCGTCGATAGACCACGTAACAGACCCGAAGCAAGTCTAAATGAAACCTAATCCAGAAATAAATGATTTGCACAATCTACAGTCACACTCTATTGTATAGTTTCGTCACCAGAACAAAGATAATGATAACGATAATGATACTGACTAGAACGTAATATTTAACGATAGAAGTGTTTTGCAATGGAATTTTGTGTTATCTCAAATCTCAGGTGGCATAAAATGATAACAGTAACAATAGCGTTATTGATAAGATTGAAGATAACCATAGCGATAACCATAGCGATAAAAGTAATAATGATAACCTCAACATTAACACAAATGATAACGTTGACGGCAATGATAACGACACCTGCAACATTGATTGTAAAATTGCTCTGCGATGAAAAACAGAATAACTAGGTCTGGACGGAATGCCGGATCTATATAAGAAACCTACAGTTGCTTATGACTGAGATTTTTAAAACAAAATTAGATCTAAGTCCAACTTTTATGAAGGATATTTTCACGCAGCGGAAAACTGGCTACGACTTGAGGCATGGGACCTACGCGCTGCTTCCAAAAGTACGCACTACGTCCTTTGGAATCGAGTATGTAGCTTTCCTTGGAAATAGGATGTGGCAGCTGCTACCACACGAGATAAAAGACTCCAGCACCCTTCAAATTTTCAAAAAGCAAATAAGGTGCTGGAATGGTGATAAATGCAACTGTAGGCTTTGCAAAACATATGTACAACAGGTTGGGTTCATAACAGGATAGTTAGTGAAATCATGGTGTGAAATTACTGTAATTATACATATACATATATTTTTAGATTAGATTGTAAATTTTGTAAATAAGTAGGCCTTAATTAGCTGTAATTTTAGCTATGGTTTTGTTTCAGCCTACTTTGTAAATAAATTAATGATGATGATGATGATGATGATGCCGGGTGTCCCAAGAAAGTACTCCTGCTTGAAAATCATCAAAATTTGAAATTAACGTATTGGCTGTTAAGCAAGACAATTGCCAATGCAGTTGCTTGGTTGTTCAGCGGCAGATAGTTTCTTCAAACGTTGTAGTTCTGAACAACAAACAAGTTTACTCTAAAGGTATTATACACAAATAAATTTCTTCGGCCTCTTAGACGCATAATAAATGTGAATCTTGGACACACTTTTGGATCATATCTAGTGATGTTTTGTTCTAACGTCGGAAGAAAATATCAGTTCAATTAATGGTTATGCAGACTATGAACAATGGAATATAATTTTTGTCAAAATAATTACTCAAGAGTATCAGATCAGATCTATTAAATCAAGATATTAGATGATGCTCACTACATAACGTATGTGCAGTACTGCAGAGCGTCTTCTATAATGATATTTTTTCCTGTATAGCAGAGGGACACAGTTAGTATTCAGAGATTCCCACCACACTACTGGAAACTTTTCACAATTCCGTTGGTATGCCTTCGCAGTGCTGATAATATTTTACAACACTAAACATGACCTCTGATGAATTGAAAACACTCCGCAGTAGCAACAGTACCCAACTGCAGTACTAAATACCATCTGCAGTATTGCACAGAACTTATCTGACAATCCGATCATAAACAAATTTTGAAATTCAAAAAAATGTTATTACCCCCGGCTTCATTTGTCCAGTACATGAAGAGATTCATTGTTCCGACTTCAGTGACCTCAAAAGATACAGAGCAAAGTCAATTGTTACTATTACACCTGACAATTTTTGGTGTGCCATATGAAGCAAGAGTTTCATTCAAATAAAAGAAATAAAGAATAGAATCTATGTTATGAGTCATATATAAAAGTTACCACTTTGCAAAGAGATGCAATTTCATGCTGGAAAGGTTCCAAAGCATCATTCTATATTCTGGACAGCGAGAAATGTTTTCCTTTAAGCTATTCCTTTTCTAAACATTAAACAGTTCATACAAGGGTGAAATATGGGAGATTTTCTGCGGAAAGCTCCTTTCGAAAACCTGCAACAAAGAATGAAAACTATGAGAACATTTTCCTTTGTTTTCCTTCCTCGCAATTATGAAACTCATATGCATTCATGCATTTTGTCATCTTGGGACAATAGAATCCCCTTGAACAAGTCACTCGTCCAGAAGGGAGGCCTTTTTCATTTCCCCAAAGAGGATAGCACGCGTTGCGTGCTCATGTCATTGCTGTAAGGTAAACATATCAGGGAAACTTGTTCATGATTTTAGCACGTTTTATAAGGTTTCGCAAAGGGACTTTATTCATAAAATCCCTTGTCAAATCTGAACAGAGTGACCCATTTCAGCCAGGAAAAATTGTAAAAATATTTGAACATATTGGCTATTCAATCCAATGTCGCAAAATGCCATTGCTAATATATGCAGGGAGCAGTAGCCTTCCAAACGCCGGGACTTTATTGACTCGGCTGGTATTTAAAGACAAGCCTATTTACCACTGAAGATTCCCTTTAAACATTTCCTACTTTGTAAAGCGGATAGAAGCGTACCTCATCATTAAATAGCCACAACACCTGGTCACAACCACGCTTTGCAGCTTGTTCTTGAATATATACAGTTGCACCATAGTTTCTACAGTAAAATAAATATTTATCTATTAAAGATGTTTCCACTGGGCAGCCTCCATCACTTAAGGCCGTCCACCACCAAAACTACTGCGGGGATGGCTCAGTGGTAGCAGGATTGACTACCAATGTGAAGGTTGGTGGTTCGAGTCCTCGCCCTGCCGAGGATGCTACAAAGGGTGAGGAGAGTCGCCAACTCTACGTAATTCCAGGCTAAAGGAATCACGAGGTGTGGTCACATGGAGAGGAAGGACCTGGACGCTGTTTCGATAAGCTCAGCTTCTCAGCGTCCTAAAACTACCTTCGGATGCTAAGTACAAATGTATACAAAAAACTACTGCAGTGGAGGTCGGCCTTTAAAGACAAATGACGAAGATATAAGGCAACTTAAGTTAGGGGCCTGGGCAATATAAATATAGTCTATTGTATTCCATTGTACTTGATGATCTCGAGAGATTATCAAATCAATCGGACAAATGAAGGCACTAAGTCTTCTTTTGTTCTATTTTTAAACTAGACGCCATATAACCGTCATTTGTCTTTAACAGAGGCTAAAAGACGAAGACAACCTACAACACTGCAGATGCAAAAAGGCCAAATACACTAGGGAGGCGGCAGATTCGACAACATGTCACGAGCAACAAATTTCACTTTGCATTGCCTTTTTGTAGCTAAATTAACTTTATAAACCAAGTATAGTCCTGTTACCAAAAGTTCGAATCAAGATTAGTACCAGGTGGGATAGAAAATCCTTTGAACATCACTGTAATATGACTGTAATAAAAGTCTTTGATATGGTCTGAAGTCAATTCGATATCTTGGTGCTAAACTTTGGAATCCACATTCACTGCCTATGGAACTCCGAGATGCTCCATCGAAATTATCCTTCAAAAAGCAACTGAACATTTACTTATTGAACAAGGTAAATCAATAATTCTAAACAATTTATGAAACTTTCAAAATTCATATTTCATTGTATGAAAATCAAATGCGTAGATTTCTTGGAATCATTTAAATCCAACCCAAATCATAAATATCGCAGGATAGGGAGGGGGTCTCTCCTCGATTAGTCTACCTATTGAAAGAGCTCCTCCTTAAAGTAATTCCCTCCATACACATTATCTAGTTTCGCTGTATTTGTATAATGTATAAATGTTCTGTAATATTGTCTTATTTCCTTGTAGTTTAGTTATTTGTTGGTATAGTAAATTATATATTGTATGTCGTGAATATAAAATATGTATGAAACGAACTGTTGGATTATACTAAAGTTATTTATTCTGATGCTCTATCAAGGGCTAAAATGTTTCAAATTACATCCATTTTCCTCACAATAAACCTAGATATTTTGAGCATTTTGCAAGTCATGTGAACTATTAATGTTTGCAAGTCAAATGTCTGTGTTATTTGAAACATTTCGCAAGTCACTTTGTAGCATGCTTTAAACTTCTACAGAATGAGCATGATACCTATATCTGTCCATCAGAATTATTCAGCAAGGCTAACAAGTCCTAAAAATATCTACAAGATTATATACAAGCTGACTCTAAATGAAAAATGCTACAGGCTAAAGTGATACATAACGTATATGAAAGGAGTTCAAGCCCTCACTTTCTGCTTGAGTTATAAAAATCGAGTATGCTTGGCTACATCCAAACAAAGAGAAAGGCAAACATGCGTTTTTCCTTCACCTATTTAAAGCCCACTCCCCTTATCTCTGTCATTTGACTTTAAGTCCCAAGCATTCTCTAAGAGGCCATTTACATGAGAAATTTCAACCCGGGTTGAGTTGAACACGGGTTGAGTTTCAACTCGGTTGATGGTGTAAGCCTTCATCGCATTTACATGAAGGAGGTCGAGTTGAAACTCAACACGGGTTCAACTCAACTCGGCAACTCAACCCGTGTTGAAATTTCAACGCGGGTTGAAATTCTCATGTAAACGCAAAATTTTTTCAACTCGGGGTGAGATTAGAATGCGAACAAAGGAGATTGAATCTATTTCCGCAATCATTCAAATATTTGAGTGGGCTCACATTCCTTCTTCTATTGTTTGCAACCATGTGACCTAATTTCAACCCGTGTTGAGATTTCATGTAAACGCAAGGCAAAATAAGCAATGCTGTTAAAACTCAACCCGTGTTGAAACTCAACACGGGTTGAAATTTATCATGTAAAGGGCCTCTAAGAGGCCCTTTACATGGTAAATTCAAACCCGCGTTGATATTTGGCTTGATAACAGGCTATGCTCGAAGCGTCGTGCTTATTTTAATTCGCATCAAAGTGCTTACATTTTATTTCATTTACTTGTTTATCATTTGAGTTTTAACAGCATTGCTTATTTTGCGTTGCGTTTATATGAAATCTCAACACAGGTTGAGATTAGGTCACATGGTTGCAAACAATAGAAGAAGGAATGTGAGCCCAATTCAAAAATTTTGAATGATTGCGGAAATAGATTCGATCTCCGTTTTTCACATTCTAATCTCGCCCCGAGTTGAAAAATTTTTACGCTTACATGAGAATTTCAACCCGTGTTGAAATTTCAACACGGGTTGAGTTGCCGAGTTGAGTTGAACCAGTGTCGAGTTTCAAGTCGGCCTCTTTCATTTAACCACGATGAAGGCTTACACCATCAACAGAGTTGAAACTCAACCCGTGTTCAACTCAACCCGGGTTGAAATTTCTCATGTAAAGGGCCTCTAAAGTAAAATAATGACATAAGGTGAGCTAATTTGGGGGGGGGTTGCTTTTTCTGGCGGTAGGAGGGGGGTGAATGGCAGGGCATCCTTTTATATTTTCTCTGTCGTCCTTGCCTCCCTGCTTAGTGTGTAGAGGAGTCAAAATAGTTCAAATACGTGTCATGTGATAAGAATCTCTAAGAGTAACATGTTCTACTTACCCTCCAGCTTTGACCTCGCCAACACCTCCATGCCAAGATCTAATATATTTCTGGTCTGCTAACAACGAGACCGGACTAAATGTTCCTGACTTGAAGTATGGGCCAACTGGGCACGTAACAATGAAGAGCAATGCTGAAGTTGGGACCTTTACGCCGAGGCTAGGCTGAGTAGAAAAGCACAACAGTCTGAGGAAACCAGAGAAATGAAAACAACCCCAACTGATTTCTTGCCTAGCTAGTCTATCATAATTTTACCATGCTTCTTAAGAAGCAATCGCAATGTACTTTCAGCATATCTACAATGTTGGTCAAAATGTATGGCACGGTCAACGAGAAAGGATGTTTTCACTAAACCTTTTATTTCTACCTCTCCCCCTTGCTCAATGTTGGAAAAATGTTGTCATCGCGTTGAAAGGACGGGGGGTGAAGGGGGGATTTTGCCAATCGCTAATCTTGTTTTCCAAAAAATTGTTAATACATAATTATAGAACGGTAAGCTCCTTTACGGCTCATGATTTTTAGCAGTGTCACATATCTTTTCGGCCAAGATTGTAGTTTTGGCAAAGAGTTGAGCTCTTCTGACGACATACTTGCTGGGCACTTTCTAAAATGATCCAAAACGTATCATTGAATAAAGAATAAACATAAATTTCTCTATTGATTAAACTAAAATGCCAGGATTTAATTGGACTAAACGCATTGGGCATAACCCTTCCTCAGTAGTCTACTACTGAGGAAGGGTTATGCCCGATACGTTTAGTCCAATTAAATCCTGGCATTTTCGTTTAATCAATAGAGAAATTTATGTTTATCAATTGTAACTATTGCCGCACGTCAACCTTAAGATTTTATTTAATTGAATAAAGAAGCCTTAGTTTTTTATGATGATTCAGTACTTGTCTTGCAATAATAAAAGCAGCGAGTTATTAACCCAACATTTACCATGTTCTTATTAAACACAATCTTGAAGTGTCAAGATAGCATAAACTTTTTGTTTGCAAACATTTCAGCAGATTTTTTCAGACTTGCAATGAAATAGATGTGTCCCAAAATGATGTATTATTGTTTGATTGCTTACATGACCATAACCAATGGACCGATTTTCAAACACTTTGTTTTATTTGATTGCTTAAAGGCTAAATTGTATTTTAAGATTTTTGTTGTGGTTTTACCAGTTTTTGAAAATCGGCTCATCGGTTATGGACATATAAGCAATCAAACGATAATACATCATTTCGGGACACCCGGTAGATGTGTCCAGTTGAAAGTCAAATTTCTTCAGAAATCGTATAATGGTTAAAAATACGAAACATCTGTTTGATATTGTCAGTTAATTCGACCAACCGTTTGTGTTATGTCACAATCAATGATATCTTAAAGGGGGTCCGCCACCAAACTGTAAATAAATCTGTAAACACCGCACGTGTCCATTGTTCTCAATCGTTTTCTGCAGTTCGTTTGGCGGCTTCAACCAAGCCACCAAAAAGTGCTCGTTAAAAGCCATTCATATCAAAGCAATCGTACAAGATATGCATGTCTGGTTTTTTCCTCCGAAAAATACAAAGATTTTCTTCAAAATGATGGTCTCAATCTCGAAAAAAGGTAAACGTCTGTGTGATATTGCCTGTCAAAAACTTCAAAATCACCGTTACATTCAAACCATGAATAAAACTAATAGAAAAAAAGTAAATGACAGTCCAGAACGCATTGATTCATTCATTTTATTCATTCATGATTCATTCATTCATTCATTCATTCATTCATTCATTCATTCATTCATTCATTCATTCATTATCAACCCATGAAACTGACGGTATTTATAATGAACATTACACGTGGTTGGTCTTATTAAGGCCCCAGTTAAACGATACCGGATTCATCACGCAGGATCGCCTTTCGCATCGGATAGGGGGGTGCAGTCACACGAAGCCGAGGCAATCCGGTGTCACTCCACTCCGTTTCGCGGAGGCGGAGTGAAACCACTCCACTCCGGAGGTGAGTTGAAATTCAATCCAATTCACTCCACTCCGCATTTCATATCATGTAACTGCAACAATCCGATGTGGCCCAACTTCATTTGGGCTTCGCAGTTGTCAAAGACAATAGATTTAGACTTCGCAGTGGGGGATGACTAGGTTTCATGTAACTGCAATCAATAATGGGTTAATTGCAATCCGGTGTTGGGTAACTGTGTGGAATTTTGACGAAGATGGGTTGAAACCAATCCAATGTGAACAGTAATCTGGTATCGTGTAACCCAGGCCTAAGACAGATGTAAAATTATTCGTAATGAAAGAGTGTAGATTTACCTCAGTGCCGATCAATGATGGTCGAATATAAAGAGAACACGACTGTGATTGTGGAACCCAGTCTTGATCTAGTTTTACGAGTTCAACCATGCACTTGTAAAGCTCCTCCTTGTCAAATGTCTAAAACACAAATAATACTACTACCAAATAGGTAAAAAAAAAGACTGCTGGAATAAAAACGATATGAACTTATTTTATTAAAATTTATTTTCTTTAGTTCTATCAATGTCAAATTTGACTCGACCAATAATATATTCTCCTTGCAGGCAAGATTATGAAATGTAAATTAGAAAAACCTGTACTTCAAGATGTAAGGTCAAATGATCATAGTTGTCGCTCAAGGTTGTGGGGTGAGTGGCCGAGCGGATGACCGCTCCCGTCAGACGACTGAAGTTAGCTCGGTCGATTGAGGTCAAACTCTGATGGGTGACCTCGGAGGCTTCACCTCGCCGTCCTTCGGAAGGGAGCGATCGTATATTAACTTTGGATTAGAATTCTTGTTCACAAAGAAATTATGAATTATGAAGACCGTTGAAGACCTTTTGGCCAGGGAACAAGAATACTGTACATTTGCCTAAAGTTAATCTTGTGGTTACATCTCAGTTTGTTTAACTAGCTGCGGGCCAGTATGGAAAGTATGGCAGATGCACACCCGAGATTTTTGTTTGAGTTGCTGCTTGCACACCTGAGTGATCTACGATAAAAACGACGAAGCAGAAACTGAGTGCGCATGCACGAAAATTGGTACCTTTCAGCCTCCCAAGCGCAATTGAAAAATTGAAAGGGTGTTGGCGATGATGACAATTGGCTGCCAATAATTCAATTGTGCTTTATATACCGATAATAAAGCTTTAAAGGTCAATTTAAAATACTTTTAAGCACTTTTTATTTGAAAAGTTTCAGGATGTGCACACTTGAACTCCCAGGGGGGGTACTCATTGACTTTCAGTACGGGGGGGGGGGGTCCGTGCCAATATTTGGGGTCCGAAATTTTACATCAAATCAATATTTGGGGTCTGTGAATTACAACATGGACAACAAGTGAATATTTGGGGTCTACAAATCTGAGGAAAGGAAGAATCCTGCAATTTGGCCCTGAAGTTGCGAATCACGAAATAAATGCTTTGGTATTATTCAAAAACTGAGAAAAATCAAGAGGCTCAAATTGAAATCATTCAAAAACATGTGAGGGGCCTCAGAAATAGATAAAAATATTTGGGGTCTCCAAAACATTAGACTCAATATTTGGGGTCCCCAAATCATTAGGCTTAATATTTAGGGGTCAGCAAAGAAAAAGTGGCACGGACCCCCCCGTATTGAAAGTTAGGGAGTACCCCCCCCTGGGCTTGAACTGCACACTTGCTGACTGTTGCACACCGCACACTTAGAAATTTTTTCATACTGGGCTGCGGGTCTGTCAATTTTAACCTGATCGGCTTTTTGTTTATCAAAAGCAACTTTGCTGCTCTTAAATTGAATGACCACCGGGCATAGATGTAGAATATATCAACATTTACTTACAGGCAGTGACATTCGTCTTGCAGAGTTCCAAAATCGATTGATATTCTCCATTGGTCTGAACAGCCTGATCTTACCATCAACTCCTCTATATGCTTTAAGGCCTTCGTAGATCTGACAAATCAAAATTGGTTGAATATGAAAATTTGGAAAATAGAGTTTCATTTTGTATAGATATCAGTCGCTGCAGGGTCATCTGGAAAGAAAAATATTGACCAAAATGTAGCAGCACTAATCAACTTCTAGAACTTGGAAATTACTGTATTCTTAAAGGTCGTACAGGCTTATAATACTTATGTAGGAAGGGCATTTTAAAAGCAGAATCACTTCATTAGATTGGATAAACAAAATAATCTCAGGCCAGAGCCAGTATTTAATAAAGGCTGTTTTAGTGACTAATAGTGGTCACATAATTTAAATTATATTGGTAAAATTTGTTTACTTAAAGCTAGATACTATAAGAGGCAGATCCAAAAAACGGAAACTTTTCAAGGCACACTTTAGTTAGTGTCTATCTCTAATTTAAATTAACGGTCTTTGAAAAAAACGATTAACGATGCTATGAAAAATGTTTAGGTACAAAAAGTGTATGCACGTTTTAGTCAACAGACTATTTTTTTTATCCTCCAGTGATTGTAACTCAATCAATTTCCAACCGATTGCTTATGGTGAATGCATAAAATTCGAATTCAATGTTGCAACTATGGGGAAAATGTCCACGCTTCACTGCCATCATTTATAAAGAAAAATTAAACAACATTTTTTCAGACATGCTGTCAAAAGAGGCTTACCTCTGCTCCATAATGAAAAACTGATGATTTTGGGTCAAGCAATAGATCCCCATACTCTTTTATTTGAGGGTCTTTCCAGCCAGCTTTCTTGTTCCATTCAAGTATCAGCATATGATCAGACATACTTTGTCCAAACACAAGATCATCATCGTTTGGCTTTATCTTCTGAGATGTTGTTCTTTCAATTATTGTTCTTGAATGCTATCATCAGTAAACGATAATATCCATAATATTTGAAGATGTTCATCCAGTACAGGCCTTGCGCATATCAACATGGTTTTCCTGCTAAAGAATTCTGAAGAATTCTTAACAATATTTGTGCTTCTAACAATCCTTGTTTGAAAAAAATTACAGTCCTTCGGATGACTCAAGAATTTCTATCATTTGATGAAGAATCCTTCACAATTCTAAAGATATCTTGAGAGTTTGTGTCATGTTAAGGTGCACAAGGCCTGGAATGTGTGTCACAGGAAGTAAATTGTAGATGAAGCTTAGCTACATTACATAAACTGCAAAATTTATAAAATGTCATCAAAAAGTTTCAAGGATATACTATACATTCTCATATTCTCTATAAAATCAATCTATGGCTTGCAGGGAGTAAAAAGAAGCTGCTGGATTGATCAGAACTCTGTCCAATGTGCCAATAAACTATTCAATGTTGAAAGGTCACCATAAATTATAAAAGATGCAAATATTGAGGAATGAAAGTTCATGCCAAAATTTAAAAGTATACAAATATCTTTGTTCCTCATTGTTTAGCTGCCTTGTACATTATTGGTAATTTCTTGAAAATTTCCAGTCTGGGAACAATCTCATAGATTGAAAAACAGTTATCAAAGGTTTCTAAAGACGAGCTGATAAAGGCATGAAGCTCTGAAAGCAATTAGGAAATTAAGAAGTCGGTTGGATATGGTGCATGACACAAATGTTGGCCCTATCCTTGCACTTGTTCAGTGTTATTTTGGTCAATTGTCAGGCACCATTTGGGGTTTATTTTTCTGAAGACTAAATCATCAACCAGCAAAGTTGGCCTTGTTAATTAAATATTATGGTCTGTCAAAAATGGATAGTTCTTGTTGTGCACCTTTGATTTGGCAAAACAGCTCCGTGTTGTCTCATGTGGTAACCATGGGCAAAGGGGGAGAATAAAATTTGGGGGCTGCCCGATAAAAAGTACATTGTTTAAGAAAATTTTGCCCAATTTAAGGCAGATGTCTGCCTGATTATGGCTGATTTTTGCAAAATTTTCTGACCTTCGGGGGGCTGCAGCCGTTGCAGCCCCCCTGTCTCATAGGCCTATGGTGGTAACTACTGTAATCTGTATTCAATAGTGCCAGGATTTTGCAGTTATATGACACACCTGGACAAGATGCAAACAGTAACGCATAGGGTGTATTTGATTGGTAATTCAAAACTTACCAAATTCTAAAAACAATAGACCTTGCATACAGTAACTAACCTGAATTTCATTGGGTATGGTAGCCTGAAGCCCTGGACTTGAATAAAATCTGCTTCCAACATTGACCTGAAAATATAAGAACTGTGAAGTCTTGCAAAGATATTTTTGCAGAACATATTGCTACAAATTCCTTTTAAATCTCCTCAAATTACTGTTGAATAGGAATTTTGATTGTTTCCAAAATAGCAAAGAGCAAATTTGCAAGGCAATTCTAAAATTGCAGCAAATGAAGCTTGAGATTTTGAAAATCATTATTTTTCATACCTCATAGCACCAACAATATTTGACGGATTTGATTGATTAAAATTTAAGTTGAAAGCCAATAGGCCAAACTATTTTTATGATTTTACTGCATTTTTGCACACAAAAAGAAGGCAATTCAACTTCACTAAAATTTATTGGGGTGCAAATGCCTGAAAAGGGACTAAAGACTTGATCAAGTCATTGCCACACAGAACAATACAGAAGGGCATTTCACCTCTCTTGGAATTGATAGGAACTAGATTTCTAAAATGAACACCCAATATTTCAAGTAATGTGCAAAATATATTTCTCACCCATGTAAAATTGTACTTTCTTTATTGTTCTGTATGAGGAGTTTCTTTGTGATCTGATCAAGCATTGTAGACCTTTTTCAGGCATCAACCATGACATTTTCTTACAGTCCATCTCAAATTAGATGTCACCTGAGATGTGTGGTAACGCAAAAATTCCTTTGCAGAACACTTACATTGACGTTATTTGCGGCCATTTGCAGGTGACAAATTTGAGACAAACTACTGTATATAGTGCTCATGCAAATGTCAATAAAGAAACAAAAAACTTCCAGCCCTTAGCTATTCAGTAGAACTCAATTCATTCCAATCTGCTAAAAATCTCAATTTCTTTTATAAGAAACTAAGAATTTGGGCCAGTACTGAAAGTTTCTTAAAATAATCAGATTCTAAGTAACCAAAGTCAGTTAGAATAATATTTTATGTGCGATCTCTTCTCCGCTACACCAAATATAATGAAAAAAAGGGTTTTATGGCCTTTTAAAAGCACCTAATCCTAGCACAGATGGGCCTACTTCAGATTTTGTGATTACTGACCTCTGAAATGTGCCCTGCCTGGCCCTTTACTTTCTCGTTCCTTTCCTTTCTGTTGATAAGATGGCAGATTCTCAGGTAAATTTGTGAGTTTTGCGGTATCGAAAAAAGAAAGACAGAAAACAACGTGTTGACCAATGCTATTTGTTATGCATTGTCATGTAGGTGAACTGGTTAAACAAAGAAATACAAACAAGGCCACACTGGCTGGAATCGTGCACGGCGTTAAAGGCTGAAAGGCCTAAAAAGCGACTGCTGTGAAGGTCCATTAAAATAGGGTGCTTTTCACATCCTTTGAAAGCAGTTAAAATTTTCCCACCTCAAATTTGCCATTGCTCCTTCGTATCCGTCCATTTTGATCAGTGAGACTTGCTGGTAACGTCCATAAACATCGGTGACAAAGACTTGTCCTGGCAGAACGAGAAAGTTGCACTGCGGCCATGTTGAAGCCAATACAAAGCAATGAGCAATCACAGGCTTGTTGTCGTTGTTGTTGTTGAAAGTAAAATCGCTCGCTTCACTCGCGCTTGATTGGCTTTCCCTAAGGGCCGCTTTGGGACATGATCTTTTCCACATGATCTTTTCCAATGATTAGGATCCCGCAAAGGGCTAATTGAACAGTCATGTATTGAGACAAGAAATCGAATGCTTTAGAGGATACCAAGGAATTAATGTGCAGTACTCATTTCTTTGTTTTGCCATTCAACACAATATCGTCAGATACATTGTCTAAACTAACTAACACTAAAAGAGCTATTTCAGAAAATGTCTTTTATTTTAAAAGTTATTTCATACGTCTTGAGGAGAATTTAGAAAATTTGTTCAATGATAGAGTCAAGAAATCCATCGTCAATCATTTCCCCTGGATAAACTGCAGATATAGAAATCTAAATAACTTCATCATTATGCAGACATCTAATAAATTACAAGAATACTGTATTTTTAGCATATCAATTTCAATAATATAAATACAATGTAGTGTTCATTCTGACAAGATATTTGTTTAAAGGTGCTATAAATTGTATTACATATTTTCATATCAACATTATCAATATACTTTACAAAGTATACATGTACATTTTCATAACATCTTATTGCAAAAATTTGTGATAGAATAAGAATTATAAATAAGTTTACTAGTAAGTGCAAAGCAAATTTACTTCAAACACATTAATGAAATTATATAACTCAACTACAAAAATTAAGACTAGATCATACATTTGGAATAAAACATTTTGAAAAGACTTTGCGATTATATCAGCAAAGCTCAAAACTTACAATCCTCACTTGGGATGTTTATATATTGATTTAAGCATTTCTTGAGCATTAATTTTGTGAATAATTTTCTTGACAAAAATATCAAACCACAAGACTGACATTACATTGATACTGTTGCAGAACGCAGCCTTTTATTGACATCTTCCCATCCTAAAATGATGTTGAAGATGCTTTAAAGATATTTTTAAGTCTATTATATAAGTTGCCTGCTCAAAGTACAGGCCATAGAGGGGTATAAACGTCTGCAGATAGTATTTGCTGCATATTTTGTCGAATCGTGATTTCTCGCCTGATAGTAAATTGAGATCAAGTTTTATTGTCCTAAACGTGGCAGCTGTCACTATTAGCTAATTTAGCAATAATTTGGCTTGGGTTTTCAAGTAATTTATCTATCTTTCCTAAAACATGATTTTGTTCCTCTTGATTCGAGGCAGGAAGAACATTTACTTTTGGCCAGAAATAATGAGGCAATTTCCAACTATTTGCGCATCTGTGGAGGCGACGCAGAAGCTTCATCATCCGTTCTCTGAGACCTGCACTGTGCCAATGATTACCGGATTCATGAAGCATAAGGTTCATGATGTGAAAACATCTAAACCCAGGTAGATCGAGGTCAGATATTAATCCTTCGAGCATGAGTAGAACATCCTTAGTACAATCATCTTCAGAGCATAGTAATTCTTTCATCGCTTTGGTAAGATCATATTGCCATGAGTCACTGCAGTAGTCTCCATCACTTGGATGTTGTGGGATTAGAAACAGGTGACTGTTTTGTGCGACTCGCTCATCCACATTCCAGGTAGGTAGGCCTGAAGAAAAAAGTTTGTTCAGTTGGCATAGCCTGCGTGCAGTCTTTCTTTATAGTGCAAATTGGAAAGAACGAGAAATAGAAAGACTGCGCATTTGTAAGCGATTGTTCGTATTTTGATGAATAAATCCATTGTGATAGGAACCAATTAGAACTTGGTTAGGGATTTTCCGAACCGCAACACAATCAGCCTACGTAGCGTTTTTGTTTTGTGTGTTTGTTTGAAAGAACATATTACGTTCATTGAATTCATTTTGCTGATTCACCCATACAAGAAATCTCTTTGTGCTGCGCAGTCGTTCTACTTTCTGGTTATTTCAATTTTACAAAAGAAATACTGCACGCAGGCTAAGTTGGCAGTGATGACAATCGATACGGTAAAAGGTCAAAACAGAGACAGGCAGCATAGGTTCCAAATCTATAATAAGGCTGGTGTAAAATTGAGTGACCTATTTCTTTGAACTGAATGATTTCAAAGAAACTTTAGCTATTTCTCTATAATTCTACCGTTGGACTTTTCTGAAATCTTCATTATTTTCAGAATCAGAGAGTTTTTCTACTTTTTCAAGAATTCAAGAAAACATTTACAAAAAAACTTGAAATCATTGTAATTTCTAAACTGTTTGAAGCAACATGAAATAATTTCGAAGAAAACCATAGTTTATGGATGTCTACAATATGGTATCAAGCAAAAGTCCGTCACTTTTCTGGTTTATGATTTAGAAATTTGATGACGTCACAGCCTCAAATGGGCTGAAATGCAACTTACGCTGAACTTTTGAAAAATATTCAAAATTTTTGAAAAGTCCAACGATAGAATTAAAGATAAGTAACTAAAGTTTGTTTCAAGCCACTCAATCAGAAGAAATAGATCAAAGAATTTTACACCCACCTTTTTACGCCGAGTTAAAGATTTGGAAGCTATGCTGAGACAGGCATGCATTATCAAAAAAGGATACGTCGAAGCTCGATTTCTGCAATAGAACTATAGCATATCAAAATCTTTAGCATCAGCATTTTTACAACGAAATCCATTGTTCTTTTGCGTTCTTTGTTCAACTGCTTTCTCAACTTTATCGGCTGTTGTTGTTATCTATTTAGAATAGAAGATTATGAGAATTTTTGGAATAATCTTAAGTTTGGAATTTTGACTTGGAGTCGCCCTTGCATCAATTCGAGCCTATTTGATATTTCTTTTAAGTGATCCCTTTCAAAGGGTATTCGGAAAACAGATGTCTAAAGCTATTTACCTGGAACCCTAGTCGGATGAAAGATGTGTCCACCTGTCCATTCTAAAGGAATAATGCCACGAAAAAACTTTCGTTTCTAAGAACCATAGAATCCGACAAATTTTTTCCAGAAATTTAACCACCCAGTTAAACAATTAGGTGCACAAACAAAATCAATGGAATTACCCATTTCAAACATTCGTCGAAATATGCATGTTTCTTTTGAAATGCTTAAACCGTTATGAACGCCACGAGCAATTGCCGAAAATGTTAATGGGTTAAAGATGGCAAAAAATACGATTCTTCACCTACATACCATTCAGTTGAAGCTTTTCCATGCCAGCTTTTAGCTCCATTGGCCAACATTCTACCTCAATGGCTGGTCTGATTTCAACTTCACATGCAATCTTTCCATCTCTTTTGAAAAGAAACGACACGAAGCTCAGACTTTCTCGACAAGTTACCCTAAAATTAAGAAGATTGATAAAATTGAACTGAAACTGAAAATGCTCAACGACTGGAAATCGACTATGCGTGGAGAGTTGACAAATGTGTACGTGATCATTGATCGATTCTAAAGTGATATTGAACAAACAAGGACAGATTTGGTAAGACAATAACACGAGTTGTTTTTGATTGACACCGCAATTCAAAGCGATTAGCGATCGCACGCAGACAATGGAAATTCTCTCAACCAGTAATTCAAAACAAGCAAAGCCACAAAAGTTTCTCTGAAACCCAGGTAGCTAGCTCGCTCATTGTGCATTCCAGAAATAGTTTTTAAGAGCAAATTTGAGCATAGATCGAAAGAAGAAGAATATCTTTACACATCTGCCACGGACATTTAATTTATTTGATTCAAAAACCGATTCACTTATTGCTCAGCTTCTGAACCAAAGAAATTAAATGCCCGAGGTAAATGTGTAGATATATCCTTTTTCTTTCGAAACATGCTCATAATTACTCCTAGAAATTATTTCTGGAATGCACAACGAGCGCCAACTGTTTGGATTTCAGAGAAACTTTTGCGGCTTTGTTTGTTTTGAATTTATGGTTGAGAGAATTTTTTTGTCTGCAGCCACTAATCTCTTTGAATTTAGGTGTCAACAAAAGCATCTCATGCCATTGTGTTACAAAATCTGCCCTTGTTTATTGAACAAATGTATCTGTTTGCTTTAGTAGCAACTTATGATGTTCATTTGTTAGCAGCAAAGCAGCTTCCTTCGAAGAATCTCAGATAAATAGGAGAAATCTTGGAAAAATAGGAACTGCTTGACACTTACTGGTAGCCAGAATTGTTTTCCTCGACTGTTACTTCCTCGATAGCATTCTTCACTAAATGTGAAAATTTGTGAACAACCATTGATGAAGACAGTAAATTATTCTGGAGACAATCATGCCATGTTACTTGATTCTGTGGAGTAGGGGAAATGGTTGTGCAACCTTGAAGGAAGAATTTGTCCATAATTTGCCTTTGCAAAAGAATTACGAATAATCCCAAAATACATTATTCTTTCTGGATATGACATGAACCATTCTTCCGTGCGACGTGATTGGAAAGGGCTCTGAAAAGCAGGGATGTGCCCCTTGAAAACCCAAAACAAGGCAAGCTTTTGGCAAAAGCGACAGGCACCCATTTCCACTACTCAGTTCAAATACAGTTATCAAAAATTTGGAAATAGTTATCAAAAAGTTAGCTTCCTGTCACAGGGGGGGGGGGAGTTCTTCCATAGTAAAGGTACCTGGGGATTTGCCGCGAGCAAGGGTATACTTTTTCGGACTTCTAGTCTAGCCAAGGGTATACTTTTTTGCAATTTTGGCCTGCAACGGTCTAGCCAAGGGTATCATTTTTGACAATATTGGTCTAGCGAAAGGTCATGATATCATATTTGGTACAAATTGGACGATAGTGGTCAGGGAAATGGTCAAAATTGGTCTAACCAAGGGTACCATTTTCGTAAAAATTGGTCCAGAGAATGGTCAAATTGGTCTAGCCAATGGTACCATTTTCATAAAAATTAGTCTAGCCTACGGTACCACTTTGAATATGCTCGCGGCCGACACAAATTTGGCCAAGAACCCCCCCCCCCCCCCGTGCTTCCTGTATACAAATTTCTCAAGAAATGAAATCTGAAAATATTTGTTGCCAAGATACTGGTGATATCGTGGAATGGAGGTTCGAAACAAATTGTATTGAAATTTTACCCATTAATGTTCCAGAAGAATAAGATTCAAGTAAGTGACTGGAAATGATTACGATTTTTTATAGTCATAATTATACACGAGGGATATAGAATAAGAAAAAATTACAGTTGAAATTCAAAACTAAAAAGGCAAGTTATTTTTAACTAACATCTGAAAGCAGCAATAGGACACTGAGAAGCAAAGCTTATCATAGCAGTGCCCTCGTTCCTCCTCTCGATGCAACCACACCTAGTTATTCCTTTAGTCTGGCTGGAATGACAGATAGTTGGCAAATCGCCTCACCCTGCGCAGCTGGTTCGGCAGGATGGGAATAGTTCGGCAAATAGGTTAGTTCAAAGCAAAAATGAATTGTACATACCCGTTGACTCCAACGTTGATGGAATATACTCCGAATTTGACAGTTTCAGGGCGTTGATCGGCATATCAAAAACAAATTGATGCCTCTCGTATTGCTTTCCACGAGAACTTTCCTTGCAGAATAGAGCACCGACAAACCGTGGTTCTTCTCTCGCTATGACCTTCTTGATTTCATCGATAACTTTGAGAATACTTTGTTTCTCCAATTGCAAATTATTTTCTAACTTGCGACATTTTTCGAGATACTGGTGAAACTCATCGTTGGATACATCCATAGTTAGGCCAAAAATCCAGAAGATTTAGGCCAATTTGCTGATAAGATGCTCTATACAGATTGCTAGATTATCTGAAAAGCTCTGTTGCCTTTATGAGGTAATGCTCTTCTCTTTATATTCTACAAATGGTAGGCCCTGTTATTGCTCGTCCAATGCAACGGAAAGGAATGTCCCTTTGCACAGCCCTTCCATAACATTTCGTAATTCTTCTATGACTATTTTTAGAGCAATTACTTTTCGATATCCAGTAAATAAAACGATGCTTCTTCTTGGAAATCGTAGAATTCTTAGAAATAATATGCAACAACCATAAATAAAAGTATCGCAACCGACAGGTACTACCATGGCCATTCTCCACAAGGAAGGATCCTCGACTTACGCTCATCTCATATCATTGAGTTGAAGTTGTTGTTGTCCCTTCAGTGATGGCCTTCTTTCCCAGGAGCTGTAAAGCTGGACAAACGCATCAATCGGTGACAATTTCGTGTTGCCTTTGTGTTCCAATCAAAAAGCAGGATTTGAGCAGCTGTTTTGTGCTATGGCATGAAGAAACATTCAGCTGATTCAGCTAAGTAATGATAGCTAGTTTTATGGTACAGCATTTGTGGAAAACTAGCTTTTGTGGCGTTTAGGCTCGATGGTTTTGACAAAATAGCAGGCGATTTAGACCATATTGATATATATATATGATATCAAGTACGAGGCTAATCCGTTTCTAGAAGTGTAGGGAAATGAGTCGTGGTTGTAGTGGTATCAGTTCTATCAAAGAGCGAAACTGCGTAATGATGATCCCATTATTTTGACCTATTGTATGTCAGCTATATTGTGAGCGAATCAAAAGTGGGGCTCAATACCGCATGCGGATTGTTACCATTATTTCTTCTCTTGGTAGCGACGGACATTGGGAGCGTAGGCATTTCTTTAGCCTATTTACAGCGATCACTCGATATAGCTATGTTATTCTGGAACTGCCTATATGGGGCTGAGGATTTTATGAATTCAGCTTGGGAATCTTAAGGCCGCATTTAAACCATGGGTTGTTGTTAGACAACGCAGGTATGTTTCAGTTCAGCATATATGTAGCCAGTGGCGTAACGGAGACACTCGGGGCCCGTAGGAATTTAGTAAGATGGGGCCCTTATGTAGGGACCACGAAGCGAAGAGACGGTAGACTTGCCCAAGTCGTCTTGTAAGACGACTTGGGCAAGTCCAGCTCTACGGGGGAAGGGAGTTCGGGGAAGTTTGAAATTTTTGAAACCATTCCCTTTAGAACCTCGAAAAATGCACGGTATGTGGAAAAGAACATTTTTACATAGGAAAAATCTACAGCAAATTTAGCACATTTATATGAATTGCGTTTCAAAAAATAGTTTATATTCTTTGGTATGGAATATCTGAAAAAAGCTTTTAAAGAAATACGACAATATTATATATTCAAAGGTTCGGACGGTACTGTCGTACTGTTTGATGAAGATTATTTTGAACAAACAAGACTGTTACCAAAAATATCCTCCATGGCAGGTTCTTTGGCTTAAAAACTACGTTGAAAGTTTATGCGGATAATGTTAGTGCAATGGGTGCAGTAAATTTAGAGCAGGCCAAGTGTTCTCCCTTTGCACATGAAAGCTATCTATGTGAATAAAGGAAATAGGTTAGGAACAGAATCTTTGTAAACATAATGCAAAATCACAGTATGTTATTAGCTGCTCTTGCTCACGAGTGATAATGTTTCAGAAATAAAGTTTTGAGATCAATTATAGCGAAATAAAAATGAAACAAATGATTCCAGTGTTGTTTTAGCGACACTGGTTAGTAACGGTTTTTGGGATGGCCTTATGAAGTCTTTTAGCACAGTATGGCCAAAAAACAATGCGAAAAAATTTTTCGGGGGCCCCTTTTGGTCGGGGGCCCTTAGTTCTTCAACTAAGGTAGCCTAAACTGCGTTACGCCACTGTATGTAGCCTGTGTTCCAGACCACTTAAAAAGGAAAGACTCCTTTTCAAGTGGTCTGGAGGAAAATCTATTCATTTCTGCAGAGGAGATATCGAAATATTGAAGTTTTTAATCTCTTACGCTAGCTCCTCCGTAATACTAGATAATATTTTCCTCTGCAAAGAACAAAGCTACGGCAATCAAGCACAACTGCTGAGTCTAAGGCCCGGGGGGGGGTACTTGACTAGGGAAGTGACGGGGGTGTGCGGAAAACCTCTCCACACCCTGCACCCTGTCGCATAAAAAATAGGCCAAAAGTATACCCTGTCGCATAAAAATTTTGCCTCTCAAATACAGTGTAGAACGCAATTTTTGCTTGTGATACCCTGTCGCATAAAAATTTTGCCTCTCAAATACAGTGTAGAACGCAATTTTTGCTTGTGATACCATGTCGCATAATGTTTTTACCTATTATAATACCCTGTCGCATACTTTTCGCTAGAAAATGACACCCTGTCGCATAATTTTTACCGCAAAAGGACACCCTGTTGAGCGGCACATCCCGTCAGGTCAAGTATGGCAGTGCCCCCCCCCCCCGGGGTCTAAGGACCCATGAATAGATTGGGAGCATGAAATTCGTTCGCCGACTGATTATCTACAAGAATGCAATTATGATTACCAGCACATTGTGACTAGGAGAATAGAATCAAGGAAGCCCTTCAGGATCCTAATCAATGATTTTAAGAAAATAATTTATCTCTGATTGCTTGAAAACTGGCTTGATAACGCAAATCTTTTTGTAATAAGCTAAGAATCGAGCCATCATTGAAAGTTTATTAAAATCATCATATTTTGAATGCTCAGTGTTTCTTACGAGTTTCTTAAATCTTCCCTGACAATCTCCATGCTCACTGCATATGCTCTTGTTCCCATTTCAAGGCAAAGTTTTATGAAGCCTTACGAGCACCTTCCGAGTAATATCTAATTTGATACCGGAAATTAATGTAAATGAAGCACAGAACAGTCAGGCGGACAGGGTTCGATCCCAGGTAGAGCCCCACCATTTGAGCATCATGACAAGGGGCCGCGGACTCGATTAGGCCTATTCTATTTTTGCAATCCCAGTGCTTGGCGCTAAAAACCGTAACTTCACCTTCACTTAATCTTTTCATTATTTGAGAGCTTAGTCCTTTATAAACGGTTTCTCATAAGGAAATAAGTGTATGGCAGCTCAAAATTGAATGCAGTCTTCCCGAAGGTAATTCAAATTATGGATATAACATTTGAGATAGTCTTTCGTATACTATCAATTCACTTTACCAACAAAGCAAGATATCTTTATATTTGTGCAGATTTCAAACCGTTAAATCAATCGTGCTGAAGAAACAATCAATGCTTAAATAGTACTAACTAAAATTTAAACTAACAAAATACATTCATACATTTATAGACTGATATGAAAAATGCAACAAGGATTTTTTAGCCACGTTGAATGTTCAAAGTAACCAAAAGTCAATCTCATCTAAAGTAATTCACGATTTATTGATTTCCATTTCAACATTAACCAAAAAACGCCCATAAAGTTATAGGCATTGATCATGCTACATTAAGCCGCAATATGTACCGGGTGTCCCAAAAAGATGTATTATCGTTTGATTGCTTATATCACCATAACCAATGAACCGATATTCAAAAACTTTATTCTATCCGATTACCGAAAGGCTGAATTGTATTTGAGGATGTTGGCTGTGGTTTAGGCCGATTTCTTCATGTCGAAAAGAAGATCGATATAAACCTGCTCAAATTCAAGCCTTAGATAGCATGAAAAAGAAACAGCCTTCTTAACCAGTCAACTTTTTAGATGTGATGCAAAAGGCTGAGCTTATGTGTCGTTCATATAATATATGGCGTTCAGAGAATACGAATTCAGTTAATACTGAGTTCAGAGAATACGAATACTAGTTCAGCCTTTTGTATCACATCTAAAATGTTGACTGGAAAATAGGCCGTTTCTTTCTTATGCCATCTAAGGCTTGAATTGGAGCAAGTTTATCGATCTTCATTTCAACATGAAAACGCCGTGGTAAAACCGCAACCAACACCTTAAAATACAATTTAGCCTTTAGGAAATCAAATAAAACAAAGTTTTTGAAGATCGGTTTTGGTTATGGACGTGTAAGCAATCCAAGGATAATACATCATTTTGGGACACCCGGTATTGTAGAATTTTTTACTGGATAGACAAATAAAACACCGACTTGCTCTTTCAAGTCTCATGTGATACATGTTTTGTTTAATCATTTAAAATGTTACATTACATGCTACATCTACATCCTACTATACTTTCTAATTACTTTACAGACTATACAACACTACAGGGACGGGACCATAAGGAGCAAAAGACAATGACTACCCCGTGGCCATTAATATAAAGAAATGCAAAAAATAGCAACTAAATAAACAACTACAAAAAGGTACAAAGACGATTAATTACTGATAAATACTAGAATCCGTTTCACATTGGATGTCAGGCCAGCATAGTAGTATGACGCTGAGCAATAGGAACCCCGGACGAGAGAACAACAACGACAGCAGTTGCCACCGCTACTGATCCCCCTCCAGAGTCCCCAACGCTCAACACATTGCACATATGCTGTGATACATGTGATTAAGGTCAATCAATACTCCTAACTAACAGCACGGAACAGTGGAATATTCCACGTGAATTGGATTTCTTGTAAATTTCCCTCTATGAAAACAAAAAAGGATCAGAAAGACGAGTTAAGAATTTAAAACTACGATTAATGTGCTAAATTTGCCTTGGAATATTCAAGGCCTTTGTTTAAAAGTTGGAGAAAATCAACAAGGAGTCTTCTTTCTCTGATTTCACTGACGAGAACGCTCTTTTCCTGCTTGATGCAATCTCTCTTCACTCTGTGTATGACCAACTAACTCCTCCACCACGAAGTCTTCCCATCAGTTCAATTGTACTCTCTGCGAAGAATGAAAAGAAAATTATTGCAGCCAAAGATCAAAACGAATCTGTATAAAATACAATAAAGCTTAGAAATTACACTGGCAAGTTTCTTCCACGATTAAGAAAGAAAAAGTTACCACCAACCAGTTTTGTAGTCTACCGGGTGTGCCAGAAAAAAGTCCCACTTTTGAAAATTTATAGCATCAAGAGTACTGAATGGATTGGAAGGAATCAATATTTGCTTGACAGCCAATAGATTGAAGTATTTTTGTGATTTTTCTCGCCTTCTTACGAGCACTGGAATAATTGGTAAATTCAAGTTTACAAAAACTTGGTGGTCACAAAATGACTGAAATGGCCTAAAATGCTTGATCAAATCATAAAGGACTCTTCACTCAGAACAACAGAGAAAATGCTATTTATCATGGGTGGGAGATATCGTCTGCACATTTATTGCCATCACATTGAAAATCTTTAGTATCTGTTTGAAAATCTATGTCTTATAACTCTTGAGAGAGGTGAAAACCTGTGCGCATTGTTCTGTGTGAGGAAGCTCCTAACGATTTGATCAAGTGTTTTAAGCCCTTTGCAGTCATTTTGCAACCATGACATTTTTGTAAAGTTGAAGTTACTTATATTTGCAGTGCTCGTAAGAAGACGATAAAAATTAAACAAAAATATTTCGATTTTTTGGCTTTTAACCCTATTCGTACTGGGGGGGGGGCGTTTTTCGCCCCCCCTACCAGTTTTTGCTGCATTACGCTAAAACGACAAGAGATATAACCACCAGTTTTGGTGACTTTTACTCAAATTTCATAGGCAATTAAATTCTTAACATTTCATTGTTCTACCTCTGATCATGTGACCACAGTAATACCATATTTGGAGAGTAGTCAACAAAAAAAAGCTTAAAATGTCCGTAGTTTTCGTGTCGTTTGCTTGATCGATCTCAAACATGCACCATTCGATTGCATTTGATGAGTACTTTCATTTGATATATAAATTTTTCATATTTGCTGATGTCAGCAAAATTTAATATCTATGACGTCATTCACATTTATGACGTCATTTACCTAATAAAGAAGTGTCAAATATAAATTTTTTTAGTCTAACTTGCTTCATCTTATTAATTTAATTCATTTTGAGTCTATATTTACCAGATAAAAGGGCAGGACTGGCAAAAACCTACGATGAAAGTAAATGCATGCAACAAAAGGCTAATTTAAGGCTAATTGTGCTAAAAATAGAAACTAAAAATTTTTGCAAAGTCTGTATTTTTGAACTATAACATGTTTCCTATTATTTAAAACAAATTTGGAGAAAATCGGTCGAGTGGTTGATTAAATAGAATTTTTCTGGTTAAGAAGGTATAAATTTGCCAATTTTCGTCAGTTTTTCGGTTGCCTAGCAACGAATCACGTGACTTATTAATTGCCATTGTTATATTTGAATAGCCAATTGTCTAAAGAACAATAGGGGTAAGTCTCATTGTTATATCTTTTGTAGTTTTGGAGAAAAAGAGGGGGGGCGAAAAACGCCCCCCCCAGTACAAAATACCTAAAAAATCGCCCAGTACAGATAGGGTTAACTAGAATTTCAATCATTCAAATCCATGAAGTACTTGTGGTGCTACGACTTTTCTAAAGTGGGAACATTTTCTGGCTCACCCGGTAGTAAAATGGCATATCCTGGCAGAATGAAATAAACTGGAAACACTATTGATTGTATACCGAATTAAAAAGTTGCAAATATTGGTTTGAAAACAAAGGCACAGTTCTATGAGTTACCCTGTAGAAGGATACTCATCTCATCACCTTTTAAACCAACTTTTAATAAACCAAGTGTGAAAACCGATCAAACAGAATCCATATCAACCTCCTCAGTTGCCCTAATTAAGCCTCTAACAGTGCATAGTGCCATAAAAGTAAATTTTCGTCAGCAAACGACAAGAAATTGTTTTAACGATGCTTCAACTTTCTAATGAAAATTTTATGAAAGCTCCATTATAACACCATTACTTTGCAAGAAACTAGAGCTTTAAAAACGGCTTCAGATTTCTGAATATTACGCATTAGATGATTGAAAGCCATATCCAACAAGAGAATGATGAAAATTTTAAAAATTTAAAACTTATATTACCAGCTTGTATGCCATTGCTCTGAATTGTTCCAGTTTCCAGGTTTTTGCCTTGAAACACAAGACGCATCTGTGAGACGCTCATCCCTTGAGAAACAATAATGTCAGTTAATTAGCTTCTTATTAGTTATCGGAATCTCCAAAATAGCCGTTACTAATGTACAAAAATCTGCAAAAATGTGCCACTTTTTCCGTATTTTAAAACGCTCCATCATATTTGTTCAATATATTAGCCATAAAGCTCTTGAAGTAGTAGTTAGCATATGATTAAAAATGCACATATTCTCTGCCATAAATTCACTAATCTGAAACATTTTCGATTTTCCTCCTAATCTAAAATTAATGCTAGAACGAGAAAAACTGATATTACTTATGAATTTAATCATCATATTTTTCCCAAGAGTTCTCAAAAGCAGTGTTCTTTAATGGAATCTAAGCATAAACAAGCCTTTGACAAAAATAACCTTACAAAAAACAATAGGCGGATACATGTGCCGCATCATATTTGGGTAATTTATCTGTGTCAACAGGAAATTCTGATATCTGCTAGGCTGGAATTTGATCGCAAATGGCTTGAGCCACTATTAAATGCTTGCATTCCTTTTAGTATAAGATTGAGCCACATAAAGGGTGTCCCAAAAAACTGTTCAACGTTTGATTAAATATTAAAAAATAACAAAATAATGAACGGGCTCCATGATAAGATAACCATAATGCTAAGATTTTAGATTAATTTTGGATACTAGAAGCTAGCTAATCGGCTAAATTTTCACAAAGGTACGAGCTTTCAAAGTTCAAGTTTGTACGAAAGCTGAAACCAGACGCCCCTAAATTTCATATTTTGTGAAACTAGAATCTCGTTTATTCAAAGCAAATCAAATGGAATTTCAAAAGCGCTTTCGATAAACTAGCTTTATCTAACATTGAAACAAGGTTACGGATGCTTAGAGGAATCCTGTTTAGCACAATTCGGAATTGCCCCGTCTCTCATTGATTAAGTTTTCATTCCATGTTTTAGATACTTGCATTCTTAAGTAAATTTTGGCAACGGTTACAAGAATTAAATAACTTTGGAAGTACTATTGGATTTGCTCTCATATCAACAAGAGGTAAAAAATTTCACAGTCTTCTTTTACCTCGATTTTAGGATGTCTTTTTGGAAAACAAGTCAGTTAGGAACGTCTGGTTTCAGCTTTCGAACAAACTTGAACTTCAAAAGCTTGTAGCTCCGTGAATTTTTGGGCCTCTAATTTAATTTTAATTCTTACGAACCAGGTTATTTAACTTGGATCTGTAAACTTTATCGTTATTTTTTGACATTTAATCAAACGTCGAACAATTTTTCTGGGACACCCTGTATATTGCATTAAATATTTAGCTATCTAAAGAATATGTCTATGGCGCACAAAATTTCGAATTAATGTCAGAACGACAATAACTTTAAATTTGTTCGTAATTATTCTTCTTAAAATTCCTAATAGCTCCATGAAAAGTTGAATACATATCTTGCTTCAAAATAGGAATCCACAGAAAAGCTAACAAGGCAGATTTCCATGGATGTTTTATATATTGATAGCTTACCATTGGTTTTGCCAGTCAATGCATTTATGATAGCATTTGGGTTACCAAGAAATTTGTCAAGCTTGGCTCTAAGCTGGATCTTTTGCTCCTGGCTTAACTTTGACAGAATATTGCAATCAGACAGAAAATAATGCTCCAAGTAGCCATTTGAGACGCAATCTCGAAGACGGGTAACTGCGTCAATAACTCGTTGGCCAAGATCTGTTGTCTTCCAATCACCTCTGTCACGTGATTCAAACTCATGCAGCATCAGTGTTTTGAGATAGTATGTCTTCAAGCCAGGCCATTTCAAATCTTCAAGCAGGCCCTTCAGAACACGGAGAACATCTTTTCGGCAATTATTGGCGACTACAGTATCTGGGCTGTTCAAGATCCTATTCTCTGCCTTGTTAAAAGCATATCTCCACAACATATCTCGCCGCTCATCACCGTCCTTGGACAGCTTCGGGACAAGATATACTGGGATGTTCTCGACGATTGATCTGACAACGTTCTGATCTGGCCAACCTAAAACAGCGCAGATGACTGGATGAGCGAAGAACATTATAAAGGCAGTCTATCATGCATTTGATTCGGTGATAATGCCAATACAAAGAATAGGAGAATTGAATGGTTGCTGATCGCGAGGACTTTCTACGATCGTAGAAAGTGATATAACGACCATTTATTTATCTATTTATCAATTTATTTAAAGTTGGTTCATCATCAGCTCTAGTTCTACATTACATTATTACAATAATGTGAACTAATTTATACCAACTATTTACAAGAAAATAAACCTATAATACAATGTAATGCAACTTACTAATAATCATTATCTACAAATTTTACACTGGCATTTGTCTCTACTCCAATTTTTTAAGTTTCTCTTAAATATAGCAGCTGATGAAGCGCTCTTTATTAAATCAGGCATGCTGTTCCATAAGAGGCTACCTCGAATCTACCAGCTCTCCTTTGTTTCAAATACACAGATTCACAAAGAAATCCGTTGTGTTGAGCTCTGACTCTGTTGCAGCCAATCAGATACGTGATTGATTGTCTTTGAATCATATGCATGAAAACCCCACATAAAAAACCTGTGATCTTCCAAAACAGACTAGAGTGGCTCTGAAACATCTATATAATGGTTTCAATTGGCATAAAGTCATCCTGGAGTTGTTGACCTGCAATTTCATGTGGGTCTTATTGAATGAATAGCTTTTTCTAATGTCAATAAATACATTCTTTCATTATTCATCAAGGATTAAAACAACGATTCTGAAAACTTCTGATCTAGAATCTAAAACATATAAGCAAGGCTTATGCTTATTTCATTTGAACGCAAAACTCATTTTTTCAACTATGTTGGAATTCCTTCTTCGCATCCCCAGGGGGGGGGGTACTCCCATTATAGCCTAACAGGGGGTCCAGTCGGCTTGAGGGTCTTACGACATGGCTACCAAATGGCCCTATTTGTCAAACTCCTACTACCAATTGGGGGTATTCCAAGATTCCTGGCAAGTCATTTGATTTCAACTCAGTATGCTCCTCCACATGGCAATATGGTCGTTGCAACAATAATTATCAATGAATTTTGAAGTTTTCTTGCTTTGTTCAATCAGTTTTTTGTAAGAAATTGTGTGAAATCGAGGTTCCCTCCCTTTGAAGTTTGAACTTTGACATTTGTCATATGACTTTTAATTGATCTACGAAATTGAATCTGAAATGGACACGGCAAGAAAGGGAAGTTTTGAATATTGAATTTATCTCGAAGAACGGATTACCTCTCGAATTTACTCTCGAATTTACTCTTGTTATCTTGTTATTTGCTGTTGAAGAAAGAAATCTGAATTATCTCGAATGGAAATATATCGAATTTACGCGAATTATTGTCAAGAATTGTTGCCGTTTTAGTTGTTGTTGTGGATGATAAAGTTTGATAACTGTGGTGAAATTCAGGTGACGAAGTTCTGATTTATTTTCTTTCTACTTTGATTAAATTTATACAGTCCTCTTGAACTTATAGAAGTTGAACACGAGCAATTGTGTAATTCTAAGCCTGTACCCAAGGGTGGTGTCTAGCTTTTGGGCCCGAACATTTGAATCTAAACAGGTTTTCTAAAATGGTCCATGACCTCACCGGATTTGTTGTTGAAATTTGTTATTGAACTTTGTTGTTTTTCTTGTCGTTGTTGAACTCTGAAGTTGAACTCTGAACTTTGAAATTGTGTGTTGATTATGTTGCAACGTTATGCCGCAGACGCAGGGGAGTGAAGCATCGGACACAACTGGAACTCCTTCACAAAATCCAGGCATAAAAAAGACTAGAATTCGTGGAGGCTATCGTGCTCATGCCAAGAAAATCTGTGGAGAAGCTAATGACGAAATACGTCAAGAACATCCTTCAATTCTAACTCTACAAAAACACTCTTTGACACTGAACAATAAACTGAAACTTTTGAGAGAAATCGATCAAGAAATATTTCTAGAAATTAAAGAGGAGGATATCGAAGATGAGGTTTTTCAATGTGAAGAGCTTCAATCTGAAATACACGGAATTATCGTCGAAATCGAAGCAAAAATTTCAGCTTTAAAAACTGAGAATGCCGCCACATCTTCCAGTTTACAACCAGTTTTGTCTGTTGCTTCAGGCTCTAATATTTCCGAAAGTGCAGCTAAACTGCCAAAAATTCAGTTGCCAAAATTTTTTGGTGATCCAAAGAAATGGCAAGAATGGTGGGACTCGTTCGAAATTATTCATAAAAGCCAAAGTTTGTCAGCTGCCAATAAATTCAGGCATTTAAAATCTCTCTTAGAAGGCGCAGCAGCAAAATCTATTTCAGGAATTCAGGTCACAGGAGCAAATTATGCGGAAGCGATTGATATTCTTCAAGATCGTTTTGCACAAAAGCAAACTATCATCGATGCTCACATGGAATGTTTGACAAATTTACCCCAAGTATCCTCAGAAAAAGATCTAAAAAATCTCAGAAAGTTATATGACGAATTGGAGGTAAATATAAGAAGTCTAAAATGTCTTGAAGTGGATTTGAACCAATATGGAGCTTTGTTAATGCCCATGGTCATGAAAAAGATTCCAGAGGAAATTCGATTACTGATCACCAGGAGGATTAGTAAAGATGAATGGAGGCTAGAAAATGTTTTGGAAGTTTTCAAATCAGAGATGGAAGCCAGGGAACAGTGTGGGCAGTCAACCACACAGAAGAATTTAGGCCATAACAAACTAAATCAAAATAGAAGCCCCATTAACTACACAACATCTGCCTTAGTCAACAGTGGGGGACAAATAACTTGTTCTTATTGCAAGGGACCGCATCCTTCAGCAAAATGCAATATTGTTTCCAATCCACAAGCAAGAAAGGAAATCTTAAGAAAACAAGGTCGTTGTTTTGTGTGTTTGAAGAAAGGGCATCTTTCCAGAAATTGTTTGAGCAATATTTGGTGCTTTCACTGTAAACAAAGACACCATGCAAGTCTTTGCGTAAACAATGCGCCTCAATTCGCCCCTCATGCAAGTAATCTTTCAATGCCTGCTAATTTGCCTAATCCTCTGCAGTCAACCAATAATCAATATCAGTTACGGCCTGATGAAAGCAAAGGAAATCAAGCAGCGCAAACATCAGGAAATGTTGGCCCGTCTACTACAACAATGTTTGTTGACGTCAAAAATTCTGTCTTGTTACAGACGGCCAAAGGGTTTATTTCGAAGGCTCAAAATCCCGAGCAATCGACCGTTGCACGTTTGATATTTGACTCTGGAAGTCAACGGTCTTATATCTCTGAGCGGCTCAGGGACTCTTTAGCCCTTCCAACAGTTTCTCGCGAAACTTTGACGATAAATGCATTTGGAGAAGATACTGGAAAATTGCAAAATTGCGCTATTACTCAATTTTGCGTGAGAAGTCCGTACAACAGCTTGAATATGTACGTAAATGCCTATGTTGTGCCTGTTGTCTGTGCACCTTTGAAAAGTCAACCCATCAATTTTGCAGCACAAAATTATACCCATCTCTCGGGGATCTCCCTCGCCGATTTTCCCGCCGAAAATGGACAGGAATTAAATGTGGACATCCTCATCGGTTCCGATTATTATTGGCATTTTTTGACCGGAGGATGCATAAAGGGGGAGCAAAATGGTCCTGTTGCACTCGATTCCATGTTAGGATGGATTTTGTCAGGCCCAGTGCCCAACTGCCCAGACATTTCGTCAACACATGCAAATTTAGCCCAAACCACACACCTTTTGGGTGTCACACAAGAAACTGAAATTGTTGATAAATCTCTTGAAGATCAAGTCTCAAATTTTTGGAAACTCGAAAGTCTTGGAATTAAAAAGGGGGAATCATCTGTTTACGAAACATTTGAAGAAGAAATCGAGTTTGTAGGGGGTCGATATCAAGTAAAGTTGCCCTGGAAAAATGACCACCCCATTCTCCCTGATAATTTCCAGTTAAGCCAAAAACGTTTCCAAGGACTTTTCTCTAAATTGAAGGGAAAACCAGAACTCTTGAAGGAATATGACTCTATAATAAAAGATCAAGAAGAAAGGGAAATTATCGAAAGGGTGGATCCAAATAGCGCAAGTGTGATTGGAAAAACCCATTATCTCGCTCATCATCCTGTGATTCGTCAAGATAGGGAAACCACCAAGGTTCGCCTCGTTTACGATGCCTCTGCAAAAGACAGTTCGGGAGTTTCACTTAATCAATGTTTGTACCCCGGACCATGTTTGCTAAAAACAGTATCAGAAATTATTACGAGATTTCGTCTGAATCCAATTGCATTAACTTCGGACATTGAAAAGGCATTTCTAATGATTGCAATTGACCCATCTGACCGTGACGTCTTACGGTTTCTCTGGGTAGAGGATGCACAAGCTCTTGAACCAAAAGTCATTACTTATCGTTTTGGGCGTGTCGTTTTTGGAATCACGTGCTCTCCGTTCTTGCTTAATGCCACATTGAAACGACACATCGAAGGATACAGGGAAGAGTGCCCTGAAGTTTGTGATAAACTGATGAATTCTCTCTATGTCGATGACGTAAATTCAGGGGGACACTCCGTTGAGGAAGTGATACAGTTGTATGAAACATCTAAGAAGTTGATGGCAAACGGAGGTTTTAATCTTAGGAAATGGCAATCAAATTCAGAAGAAGTCATGTCCAGAATTAAACAGCTGGAAGCTATAAACACAGAGTCGAAAGAAATCGAGAAGCCTCTTTCTGAAGAAGATCAGTCATTTGCAAAAACGACTCTGCAGCAAAGTGCAGGGCATCATAAAATTGAAGAGAACAAAGTTTTAGGTCTAAACTGGGATAGTGAAAGAGACATGATTGTCTTCAAATTTTCAGAATTAGCACAACTCGCATTGGAATTGTCACCAACAAAACGAAATGTTCTCAAGATTGTTGCGAAGATATTTGATCCACAAGGTTTAATCACGCCTGTGACAGCACAACTGAAAGTCTTCTTGCAAAAGCTGTTCAAGGAAAATCTATCTTGGGATGAAACAATGCCAGACAAATTTCGTGAAGAATGGTCGGGACTTATTTCGAAGTTAAACGAAGTGGAAGAAATCTCAGTACCAAGATATTACTTTGGATCAATCGATGGGAAGCCTACTGAAGTAGAGCTTTTTGGATTTTGCGATAGTTCCGAGAGTGCCTACGCAGCATCAGTCTACGCCAAAGTAACAATCAACGGAAAGAGTCGCGTAAGTCTAGTAGCATCCAAATCAAGAGTTACGCCTTTGTCCAAAACTACCATTCCAAGGTTAGAGTTGCTGTCATGTTTGATACTTGCTCGTTTGATTGACAGCGTCAAAGAAACATTGAGTCCACTCGTCAATGTTAAAGTAGTTAAATGTTGGACAGATTCCATAACAGCACTTTATTGGATTCGAGGAGAGCGAAAGGAATGGAAGTTGTTCGTAGAAAATCGTGTTCAAGAAATCCGAAAGTTAGTAGCACCGCGCATATGGTCTCATTGTCCTGGTAAAGAAAATCCAGCAGATATTCCAACACGAAAATATGATCCAACCAAACTCGTTTCCAACTCAGTATGGTGGAACGGACCACACTGGTTAGAAAAGGATTCATCGAATTGGCCAAAAGATCTCGCGCAAGAAGAAACCCCAGGAGACTGTCTTGATGAAATGAAACTCGATCGCAAGAAAGAGAAAATATCTACTGTTTTGTTGAATCAAACAAAAGAAGAAGCTAACATATCGCGAGTTATCGATAGCGAAAGATTCAGCAACTATTGGAAACTTCTACGAGTAACAGCGTATGTTATACGGTTCATAAATGCTTGTCGAAAGAAACTCATTCAGCCCGAAATTCAACTGACCGCAGCCGAAATAGACAAATCAGAGAAGCTTTGGATTCATGAGTTGCAGAAACCATTCAGTCATCAGAAGTTAGAAGATTTGAACAAGCATCTAGGACTATTCAAGGATGAAATTGGCATCGTCAGATGTAAAGGTCGTTTGTCCAGATCAAGTTTGAGTGCCGAAGCCAAATATCCCGTTCTGATACCAAGAGATCATCATGTATCTACCCTGATTGTTCATCATTGTCATAACCGAGTAATGCACAATGGACCCAAAGAAACGTTATCAGAATTGAGATCAAGATTTTGGATCGTCAAAGGTCGTCAGTTAGTCAGAAAAATCGTTCATCAGTGCACCACGTGCAAGAAGATACAAGGATTATCTTACCGAGCACCAGAGAGAAGTCAACTACCGGAATTTCGAGTACAAGAGGAGCACCCATTCGCATCTGTCGGAATAGACTTCGCGGGACCTCTATATGTCAAATCTAAATCCAGATCATCAAAGAAAGTGTATTTAGCACTGTTCACTTGCGGAACCACACGAGCTGTTCATCTAGAGCTTGTTCCAGATTTGTCAACGGAAACATTTTTGTTGTGTTTCAAGAGATTCGTTAGTCGTCGTGGAGTTCCTGGTCTAGTTGTGACTGACAACGCGAAAACTTTCAAGGCTGCATCAAAGAAATTAATCACTTTGTTCAAATCAGCAAGAATTCGAAACTACCTCAATGAAAAGAAGATCACGTGGAAGTATAACCTAGCCAAAGCGCCCTGGTGGGGTGGCTTTTACGAAAGATTAATTCGAGTAGTGAAGTTGTGTCTGAAGAAGTGTGTTGGGACAGCGAACTTGTCATACGATGAACTGCACACAATTATAACCGAAATCGAATCTGTGATGAATTCAAGGCCCTTGACATATCTATATCCAGAAGAGATCGAAGAACCATTAACGCCTTCACATCTACTATGTGGAAGAAGATTAACCAGCTTGCCAGAATTTCAGCCAGAGAAGAAGGAAGACAGAAATTTCGACGAGAAGGAAGATGCTTATCATAAAAGAGAACAGTATCTCACACGCGTTTTACGTCATTATTGGAATCGCTGGAAATCTGAATATTTAGTGGACTTACGAGAATATCATGCAGAACGCAAAAGAAGAATCGGTATACCTGTAATATCCGAAGGAGATGTCGTGACGATTGAGGATGAAAACCGGAAGAATCGTGCTTCATGGAGATTGGGAAGAATTGAAAGCATCAAAAGAGGACAGGACAATGTCGCTCGAGGAGCTGTAGTAGTTCTAGCCAACGGCAATCGTATTGAGAGACCAATCCAGAAACTATATCCTTTGGAAGTAAGTCAAGAAGAACTTAAGGACAAGCCAGAAATTACCGAAATTATTAAAGAACCTGAACTGATCAGATCGAAGCGTCAAGCAGCAGTTATCGCCAAGGAAAGAATTGACATTATTGACCAGCTCGAAAAAGAACACTAGATCTTCGCTGGTCAAAGGGGGAGTGTAAGAAATTGTGTGAAATCGAGGTTCCCTCCCTTTGAAGTTTGAACTTTGACATTTGTCATATGACTTTTAATTGATCTATAAAATTGAATCTGAAATGGACACGGCAAGAAAGGGAAGTTTTGAATATTGAATTTATCTCGAAGAACGGATTACCTCTCGAATTTACTCTCGAATTTACTCTTGTTATCTTGTTATTTGCTGTTGAAGAAAGAAATCTGAATTATCTAGAATGGAAATATATCGAATTTACGCGAATTATTGTCAAGAATTGTTGCCGTTTTAGTTGTTGTTGTGGATGATAAAGTTTGATAACTGTGGTGAAATTCAGGTGACGAAGTTCTGATTTATTTTCTTTCTACTTTGATTAAATTTATACAGTCCTCTTGAACTTATAGAAGTTGAACACGAGCAATTGTGTAATTCTAAGCCTGTACCCAAGGGTGGTGTCTAGCTTTTGGGCCCGAACATTTGAATCTAAACAGGTTTTCTAAAACTATTTACTCGTGATGATTGAAATGAGCAAAATATTGACTACAAATTACAAATTACAAAAATGAAGCTCGAAATTTACAGTGCAGGTTGAGGTAAAAAAGTTTCAAATTACAGCTTAATACAAACCTCTTCTGCGACACTGCCATTCCCTTGTTAGATTTACAGGCCAATTTGCTACTTCAATAGCTGGTACCAGATCAATACTGTATACAATTTGGCCATATCTTTGGAATGTTAACATCACTGATGGATTGTTGGTAGCAAAATTGACCCTACAATTTGAAAGAGAAACAGCCAAGATGAATTATAAGCTTCACATGTATTTTATCATAAAAGAATATCATAAAACATTATGACTAACCTACCAATATCATAAAAATGATTAGCCATTAGTTAAAGGTAAATTTCAATTGCTAGGCCCGCCCCGGGAAAGGAGGCTCTTAGGCTCTTAGGCCCGCCCCGGGAAAGGAGGCCCGCCCCGGGAAAGGAGGCTCTTAGTATATATATTCAACCGAGATGTGCTGTTTTTCAGGGTATCGTTTTCACCTATTGCTTCTAGTGCAGGGTATCAAAGGTAGGCAATTTTCGTAGAGCAAGGTTTCAAAACATGTCAAAAGGGGATAGTTTGTTAGATCAGGTCATCTGTTTTTTAGTCAAACTTTTATGTTTTGGAGTATATTTTGAACCAATCTTTTCTAGAACCGGTTACCATTTGGAGCGAAAAATTCTGCAACAGGGTAAAGGAAATTTGTTCTTTGGAAACAGCCCTGTACAAATTGAATTCAAGTACCCCACCCGGGAGGCCCGCAAAATCTGTTTGCTATTTTTAGAATACCCGGTAGCTCACCGAAACAATGATTATTTATCACAACAAAAATGGCACCTATGACAAAAGGACAGGAAAGTGATACAGATATCAAAAGAGATCCTTACGTAAATCCACCATTTCTTGTAGCTGCATTTATCTGTTCAACAGCAATTTTCACAAGATTAGAGAATCTCTGAAAGAATTTTTCCGAAGAGACCAAGTCCCCATTCACCAAATCATTCCAATGTGGCTGACAACTTGGTACCAAAGCATACGTTGTATAGACTAAAACAGAATCATTTGCATGCTTGTTAAAGTTTACTAGCACCCTAACTAGACCCAGGAATTTTTTTTATACATTCTGCTAAAAATGTACAATACATATTTACTTAATTACTATACTTACAAACTACTCTACTCTACTACAAGGACAAGACCACGGGGAGCAATAACTATGTCTACCACCCAAAAAGACCCAGGAATGTTATACTATGATCATCTTCCAAGATATCATTCGAAAGGGTTTAGCGAGTGAAACTTGATTTTTTCAAGTGTTGTAAAATGTTGGTAACTCAAGGGGGCTGTAGTCCCTTGGGAACTTTGGGGAGTTCTTCGCCCCAAAACTTTTTCCAACCTGTACAAAAATACAAGGCTAAACTTGGCCTTGTACAGGCCAAGTTTTAGCCTTGTAGAGGGGATTATGACCTTGTTATGACCTTGTACTAACCTTGGAGGAATTTTACAAGGCTATCTGTAAGATTCCATGCTGCAACCAGTCTAACACAAGGTTTCCACAAGGCTTCTACAAGGCTAATTAGCATTTTTCAAGCCATTTACAAGGCTACAGCAAGGCTATTCCAGGCTATAACAAGGTTAGAAGGCCATAACTACAAGGCTTGTACATGGCTATTACATGGCCTTGTATTTTCGTACAGGAACCTCCAATGCATCATTCAAAAGAGACACAACAGTAATATGATATGAAGCTAGATTTTTCACAGAGTGACTGATTTGACTGTCGTATGTCATAGAATGCACCGTGGCAATTCATTTGCTACTATGCTTTCTTAATGAAATTTTGCAGACATAAACTCAATTAGGGGCTATTCCGGAGCTCATGTTTCATAAGGAAAGACTCTTTCCATATTCTTCTTACAGATTCCTAATCACCCTTCTACCAAATTTGTTTTGCAATCTCGATAAGAAAAACACTTTAAATAATTCCCAAGGGATCGAGGCACCTTTGTGTCAGCAAGATTTCACAACACTTGAGAGATTTAAGTTCTGCACTATAATCTGTTTTACATGATACATGGCACACAATATTTTGCAATTTTATGGTAGCTCTATAGCCAAGAACCAATTTGCTCTACAGATAGTTTTTGGCTGTACTTTAAAATTGTACGTTTCGACAAATATATTGTAACAGGTTAAGAAAAAAGGGATGTCCCAAACATTTTCCCAGATTTTTGAATTTGAATATGCCCGAGACAGTTTGTTGTATTTGAACCATTTCAACATTTTTGAGTGCTGAAACTTTTTGTATAACTTTCTGTTGAGTCTATTGCTGTTTCAATTTGGGAATTTTTAGGAAACCAATGGGTTCCTTAAAAGCGACGCTATCTTCTAAGTGTTGTTCACTCTCTACTCTGCAATTACCCAATTTTATTATAATTTCCGAAAAACTTGTCTAGATAGTGTAGAAAAATGATTAAAGCACTTTTAGAAACCCGAGAACATACTTTACTAACTAGCAAAATTTCAAAATCTTAGACATCGCAAGAGACCTAAAACTTAGGCGATGAAGAACACAGTCTTTCTAGCCCATTGGTAGCGTACATGTCAACTTTGTCAACTTTGTCAACTTTGTCAACTTTGTCAACTTTGTCAACTTTGTCAACTTTGCCAACTTTGCCAACTTTGCCAACTTTGTCAACTTTTTCAACTTTGGTCCGTTATGCAAATTTTCTGCTTTGAAATTAAATGCATCTTGGATAATTAGGCAGTATCTTTGATGGGATTTGCAAAGTTGTGCAATTATTCTTTCGAAACCAGGCAATGATCTTCTCTTCTCCAACTCTGTCCATTTCAAGATCAATTTTGCAATTTTAACATACTATACATCGCTGCGTTATCTAGGGGTAACAAGGGGGTAACAATACACTCATTTTTTTATAAGAAACTGCTTATAAGAAACGGTAGGCTCAATTTTTCTAAAGCTAAGAAACAGCCCTACCTGAATTGAAAAAAGCTAAGAAACTTCTGTAATTTTCAGTTTTAATTTTCCTATCACATTCAAAAAATATTTTGACATTGTACAGTTAAAGCAACTGTTTGGACATTATTTTGAGTGTGAATCATGTTATTTACTCGTTTGAGAGACTTACTAAGTAATTTGGGAGCCCTTTAGACAAGACAAAATCAACTCTAAAGTTCCGGCAATAGAAATATAAGAAACACGTAAGAAACTTTTGGTAGCAAAATGACCCAAAAATTTAAGAAACTGCCTACCAGCCGCGGACCTTAGTTTCTTATAAAAAAATGAGTGTACCTCCTTACCTGTGGTAGCAATTGGATTTCTGGTATTTTGAGTAACTCAGGTTCAAAGAAAGCCTTCTTTTTCAGTAGTGAGAGGGCTAGTGTGGTTTCCAACAGTAAATATCACTGTAAAATTTGACAAAAGTAAAGCAAAGGAAAGAAAACATGCAAAAATCAGCCATAAGTTTGAGGACCCCCTGGTTCCTTAGTATTTGTCAAATCTGAAATGCAAGAGGATCAATAAAAAACATACAGCTCTCAGCTCTCCAATGATACCAGAACAGTTCATAGATATATGATATTAATATTTCCTGAATTATTCAAGTGTAAAAGTTGGACACTAAATGAAATAGTAAACCTGGTCTAGGACAAGGAAATGCTTACCTGATGAAGTAACTGGCAGTTTACAATTCGGCGCATCGGTGATCTTCAGGGACGGGATAGGTAGTTCAAAATCAAATTCATCGGCACTCTTTATTTTTGCTTTTTCGTAGATACTTCCTTTGAAAACCAAGCCACTCTCAAATCTTTGATCTCTCTGTGCAATGATCTTTCGAATTTGATCAACAACTGGTAGAATATCTTTCTTGGCGATCTCCGTATTTGAAACCTTGAGCTGGTCTAGATATTGTCGAAGGCCTGTGTTCAATAACATCGTGATTTTGATGAAGTGTATCTTGAGTAAAGCAGCACTACTTTACAGAGATTATTTTCGGGTAAGGAGCTTGCAGAAAAATTTCGCGAACAATTTTCAACAACGTCCACTGCATCCAAGGAATCGTCTTTTTACATCCAATGTTATCAGCTGATAATATTTGAACGAAATTGCTATCCAAGGTACTTTCCCTCGGCTTTAGTAACCACTGCAAATATTTTCGCAAGCTCATGACCAAAATCAACCAATGGCTATGCGATGAGAGGAAGAGGTCATCACCTTCATATTTCTTGAAAACTTCTAAGAAAACATTCAAACAGTAGGTCCGTCGATAATAGCATATTACGTCATCACACTTCAAGAGTTGATTGGTTGGTTGGATTGACTTATTATATCAAAGTTAGTTGACCAAGACAAATAGAAAACTCAAAGAGCTGTGCATGCACGGGCATGTCTGAAGTTATCCTATTGTATTGTATCGCTTCGGTACGTGCATGGGTTTTGTTTTGCAAAAGGATCAATTCAACTTTTCGAGATGAGAAAGCGCGAAAGCGGAAGTATTTGTTGTTTGAGATGTTGCATTTTTGAGAATAAAATCTTGTTCTGAGTACAAAGTTTAGAGTTGAGACACATTTTCACGTTTATGTCTGTCTTTATTTCGAAATTATGGCGATATAAAGAATTATAATTCATATAAGGGCTTCAACCGTAAAATCAAAGTTTGGACAACAATTTTTCCAAACTTTTATTCATGGTCTTATGATTCCTAAAATTGCCATAAATTCTAAATAACGACAGATTTCAATGTGAAAATTGGCATCCTTGCTAAACTTTGTTCAGAACAAGATGTTAGCCTCAAAAATGTAGAATCTCAATGGACAGCGTGCGCAGGCGTTTTTCTTTTTTCTTTGTAGCAGTTCTGATAAATTCATAGAATTCTCAGTATTTGTTGCACGATTTCTTAGAAGTTCAAGGAAACGCTTGTTTTTGACTCAGTGATTGATTTCTTGCGTCTTCGACCATATTTACACTGTATTCAGATTCACACTGTTTTTATGTGTGTAACTAAGCTTTTGCTGTTCACATTCCGTTTTTTGGGTCTGTTTGCCATCGTCTAAATTTGTACGGTGGTGTGCCCACGAAAAAATTTTCTACCCTGCTCCAAATTTTTCGCTCAAAATGATAAACTGCACTGGAAAAAATTGGTGAAAAGTATACCCCAAAATATGAAATTTGACCGAAAAACGACCCGATCTAGCAGAATATTCCCCTTTGACCTGATTTGACAACCTGCTCTAGAAAAATTGCCTCATTTTGATACCCTGGGCTAGAAAAAATTGGTGAAAACGATACCCTTAAAAACGGCACGCCCCCGTCGGACAAATATACTAAGTACCCCCGGGGGTTGAGTGTGTTAGTTTCCATAGACAGCAAAAGACGGTTCTGAGGCATTTAACTTTGAAGGAGGTTTCATCTGGACCTTTTGAAAATATATAAATGGTACGTTTTATTTTGTATCCATTAATTCAACATCAAACTCAACCTTATTTTTATAATTTTCATATGCTATTAATATTCGTAACATATCTAACATACAATCTACACACAAGCACACACAACTACTATCGATGACACAGGGAGCATGTAATTTCATAACATTGCTGCGGCCATTTAAGATCAACTCAAAGTTTGTCACAAAATAGATGCAAGGTCAGACATTCAGAAATTTTCAATGAATATCAAGTTAAGCATGAGTATAATAGTGATTTCCGAGGAGAAAATCTCACCTACTTTCCAATCATATTATCTACCAGGATAGGATCCCCTATACCTGCATAATGCCTTATATCATCATCATCACTACGACCATTAGCATTACTGTAATTATCATTATAACTATTACCATGATTATGGTCATAATTATACTTATAATAACAATAATACTGATCATTATTATTGTTACAATAATGGCAATCTTCATAGTGATGATAATGATAATAATCATTATCATTAGCACAATTACAATAATAGTAATAATCATTATTATAATTATAATTATAATAACAATAATACTGATCATTATTATTGTTACAGTAATGGCAATCTTCATAGTGATGATAATGATAATAATCATTATCATTAGCACAATTACAATAATAGTAATAATCATTATTATAATTATAATTATAATAACAATAATACTGATCATTATTATTGTTGCAATAATGGCAATCTTCATAGTGATGATAATGATAATAATCATTATCATTAGCACAATTACAATAATAGTAATAATCATTATTATAATTATACTTATAATAACAATAATACTGATCATTATTATTGTTACAATAATGGCAATCTTCATAGTGATGATAATGATAATAATCATTATCATTAGCACAATTACAATAATAGTAATAATCATTATTATAATTATAATTATAATAACAATAATACTGATCATTATTATTGTTACAATAATGGTAATAGCAATCTTCATAGTGATGATAATGATAATAATCATTATCATTAGCACAATTACAATAATAGTAATAATCATTATTATAATTATAATTATAATAACAATAATACTGATCATTATTATTGTTACAGTAATGGCAATCTTCATAGTGATGATAATGATAATAATCATTATCATTAGCACAATTACAATAATAGTAATAATCATTATTACAATTATAATTATAATTATAATAATATATATAATTATGATAATAATAATTATTATAATAATAGTTACCATTACTATTATCTGGATACAGATCTTCATCTGCATCTTCATCTGCGTCTTCATAATAATCATAATAATCATATTCATCATAGTTATTAAAATTACAATAATAATGATAACAATTATTATAATAATAGTTAATACTACTATTATCTTGATCTGCAGCTTCATCTCCATATGCATCTTCATTTATTGTATGTGGATCTGTCAGCATGCTTCCTAAAAAAATGAGCAAGACACATTTGCTTTGCGTTCACTTTGAGCACTAGAGTAGGCCCGCCCTTCTGTGAAAGGTAATTAATTCTGAGCCATTGAATGGCTTCACGTAAAACTTTGAGGTTCAAAGAAGTGGCCCTGGCTTTACATTGTCAGTACCATTCTTGAAACTGCGTTGGATATTCAAATTCAATCATCAAAATTGGACGAAATATTCATGAAACCTATAACTGTGTTTTAATCAAAAGACCTATTGAAAAAACGACACAAAACAGATTCGGTGCTTAGAAACACAAAAGGAAAGTGAACTTACCAAAACTCACACCCATAAATCCGTAAATCATTAGAGATTGTTATTCATGAAAGAAAATCATACCCATAGATCCTGATTCTATCGCGAAAAGGTACCTCAAAATGGCGCACAAGCACAACTCCGTAAATGAAGCGTAAGTAACCTCCCTTGGAGGTTATGCAATTTGGATTTCGCACGCGTCTTTCAAGTAAATCTTCAACACATAGCAAAATAATTAGTTATAGAATTACAGTACCAATTAATGCAATGCAAGTATTTATCCTTCCAGCGCAAAGAGTTTCGCATTTAGGTGGGTTTCTGACATTTTTCTGGCAATTATTTTGCAGGTATATTATTTCAAATTTCAATATTATTTCATCCATGGAGCTATTTATCGCTGCAAAATAGTAAGACAAAATGGCCGACTGCTGGTGTCAGTTATCAGGCAAATTTGATCTTCTGAAGGTCATTGCACCATCACTTTTCAACTGACTTTTACGGGAATGGCGGCAAACTTTATTTGAACATCTGAAGAGCAACATCATATAAAAGCTTGGCGAGATTTTTGTGCCGTTTTGTCACAATCTTCAGTCAAATGGGGCACGCATTTTTTGGGACACCCTGTACATTTACTGCAAAAATGAATCCTCCAAGTGAAACGTAGATGACTTTCTGCTCTATTATCAAGAACAGTAGTCACGAGGAGTCATGAACTGTCACTAATCGTCATGGCAAGAAAATCAACATCTAGGCCGTTTTGCTCGATCTTCTGAAGGGAAAATTATCAACGAGGAAGTCGCAAGGACGTAAAAGTTGAATTCAAATATTGAAATACACAATCTGCTGCATATGTCAGATTGTTCAAATTGAAATTTGCATTACTATCTAATTTGATTACGTCTGTAGTTAGTTAGCCTGTATCTCTATTATTGGGGCGTAGATGCTGGGTTGAAAGGCACCATTCACAAAATTGGCAATATCTGGTAGGACGAGTGATAGGACCGGTCGCAAGGACGGGATTCATAGTTTATATGTACACTTACCTTGATATTCTATTCTGTTTCTGCCTACTCTGCGCAAAGCTACAAATCTAACATCTTCCCTCGCAGCTATCTGGTGACTTCTGTCGGAAACTATTATGATCTCTTCCAGGCAGCGAGAAACATTGGTTGCATCCATTTTGACTTGAAAGCAGCAGCTTAATGTAAAGGCTATACAAAATTGAGTCCTGATAATCCTGGATAAGGTTCTGACAAAGAACCTGACAATTGAATTAGAAAAGTATCTTTCACAACAACTTATCAGCAGTTTTGCTCAGCAAGAATCGTCCTTTTACTAGAGTAGAGTAAGAAAGAGTAAAGTGATGTATTGTCAGGCAAGGGGATTTCCCTTTTGCCTCAGTTTCAGTTTCAGTTTCATTCCTTTATCAATCAATTTTAAATACAAGTCAATACAAAATACTCTACAACTAAACACATCACAGCACTAAGAACCAAAATTACAAACAATACTAGAATAAATTAAGAAAAAATATATACTTTACAAGATTGTATTTAGAATTGATCGATTAAGGAGGAGCTCTCTAAATAGGTAAACTTATCGAGAGAGAGCCCCCACATAAAACAAAAAAAAAAACTAAAAAAAACTTTACATTAAAAATAAAGATACCAGATAATATAACCAATAATAACCAGATGAGCCTTTGATGGGGTTTATCAGGTTTGGTTTACATAGCTAGTTCATTTTAAGAGTATGAATCAAGGAAATTAGTTTTCAATTTTGAACGAAAAACCACAGTAGAGCTAGCAACGCGTATGAACAGTGGAAGAGTGTTCCAGAGTTTTGAACCAAAATACTGTACTGTTTGAAGACCGTACAAAGTCCTATCTTTAAGAGATTTGAATACGTCACCTCTGGTAGCCTGACGAGTCCCAATCCTATGAACAGCTGTATTTGGCTGAAAGTAATCATGAAAGCAATACGGAGATACCTAATTGATAGCTTTATAGACAAAGGTTGATATATTTAGGTGTCAAAAATCATCAAGTTTTAAGATTTTTAATGATAGAAAAATTGGTGAGCTAGGAGAAGAGAAGGGCTCAAATTTGATGCTCCGGAGAATTTTCTTCTGAAGCTCCCGCCTGACGTCGCTTTGATTTGTGGCCTGGGCTATGAAAATGTCAACAACGGCATGCTATCTGTAAACTGGGCGGTGTACGGGGAAAATATTTTCTTGTCATTACAACTTTCGATTGATCTACGTACAGATATTTATGAAAGAAATATAAGAATCCAAATCAGAAACTCTACTCATTCTCCCAAACAACTGACAGCTAGGAAAGAAGGTGAACAAAGAGTGCATGCATTTGGAAGGTTAAAACCATATTTAGGAGAACAAAATTCAAGGTTACTTTTAAACTCAGTGGTAATGTCGAAACGTTTCCTATTGCCCTCTGATCTGGTTATTCTGTACCAAAGTTGCCAATAATGAAATTAATAGGACACATAAGCGTGCACTGAGAACTTTATATAGTGACTATGAATCCACACTTGGGGAACTTTTAGAGAGGGGTGAAACGAAGAAAATACATATAAAGAACCTGCAAAATCTCATGGTTGAAATCTACAAATCAATCAACCATCTCAATCCAGGGTACATGTGGGAATTTTTTGTAAAAAAAGATGTTCCCTATAACCTTCGTACTAAGGAACTATGCAAGCTCCCCTCATTGAGTTCTCAGCGCTACGGGATAAATTCCCTATCCTTTAGAGGGAGTTATTGTGGAATACCCTTAATGATGATCTAAAATTGACAACTTCTCTAGCGAAATTCAAAAAGGAATGCGTTGCTGGGATGGCAACAACAGGGTTTTTATCTTGTTTCGTTATATTTTGTATTGTAAATAGTTGGTATTAGTTAGTTGTTGTTAACTAGAAACCAACCAACTGTAAATAAGTTTGATTTGATTTTGACTTTTATTTATTTGATTTATTTGGTGTATATTTGGTGATATAACGAATCTTTTTCTTATTTTTTTTATAATCAATTAAAATATACAAACTCAAAAAGTACATCTCATGGCGGGAATAGACACTAGGTCATCGGAGTTCCCACCATGAAAGGCACTTACAATTCAAAAATTACAATATACCAGAAAGAAAGAACAGCAAACTAAAAGAAAAAGTTACTGTCTGTCTCACATTTGATGTCAGGCAATGATATAAAATATTTTATAATTTGGAGAGAAAATAGATGCAAGGCAATGAACAGAGGGCCCCACGCGTGGACAAACAGCCGCCGCCCGTCGCCACATGTGCCACCCCCACTGGGGTAACACATGAAACTAAAGGGCAGCAGCCGCCCATCCACACAGCAGGACCCCAAGAGTTGGCATGGATATGTTTCGTATAACGAATCTTTATACTGGATAGACATTTCAACAACATAAGCTGTTATCAGCAAGTGTCCTGTTACGTTCTTCGCAAATATCACCCACCACGGAGTCTTGCAACTAAGTTGACGACACTCCCTGAAAATAAAAAAAAATCTTTTTGAATAATAAAGACATTTTACCCCAAAAAATCATTGATCCAGAGACAAACGATATAATGTGATATTGCAGGTAAGGTACGGAGTTATCATCATCAAAATTGTGTGTGTGTATATTTGTGTCAAGTACTAAATAAACTTTTATTTGGTTTCGTCCCAGTCTGTTGTTTCGAGAGAGGAACAATGAAATTACCGAATGAAACTTTATTTTGAGACATGAATCTACACGACATAGCATTTTGTCCAAAACACTATAATTTCCAAATTCTTTTAAAACTTGAGTCCCATAAGACACGACAGCATCATTAAAGACATGTCTGACACTGCTGCATAAGAATATAATCTGATTATCGTTATCCATCCTTGTCATTTCAGCCCAGAAGGGGGGAGGGTAACTTCCATATGTAGAGCAACGGCTACGTGTCACCCATAGGGATGAGTTTTGATCCTCGAAAATCTCTAAAAATGGGCCTCAAATTACTAGAAATGAGTAACTTTTTGAATTGTAACATTGGATATTTTAGTCCTGAAACTTGGTTGGTTGTAACTTTATCTTCACAATCGCACGTTTAAAGTGAAATGAAACTTGATTTCTAGGAAATTGAACAGTCTTTATCACAAAAATCTTTAAAGATGGGTAAAAAAATTTTCCGAAAATCCTTAAACATGGGTTTCCTCTCTAAAAGTTTGACGGCGCGTCTCTATCGTATCATCCCAAGACTCGAGTTACCCCCTGGGCACTTCAGACCATGCTTCAAAACCATGTAGCTTCTAAATGCATCAGGCGTGATAGCATCATCAAAGACATCGAAAGATGCTGCTATTACCTGCGGTTATTCTGTTACTTTTAATTGTTCCAGAGTGCAAATTATGACCATTGAATACCAGGCTGAATTGTTCTGCGCTTATTTCTAGAAGGAGAATACAATTTAATAGACAACTGCGCTGAAGATGGCTGCGATGAACTTTTTACCAAGATACGTTGCGTTCTTTTATTGAATGCCTATAGAATCGTTAAAGATTCGTAATTAGAAAGCAGTGTATCTTGGTAAAAAGTTCCTCGTCGCCACCTTTAGCTCAATCGTCTATTGGCATTTCATTTCATTTCATTTCATTTCATTTCATTTCATTTCATTTCATTTCATTTCATTTCATTTCATTTCATTTCATTTCATTTCATTTCATTTCATTTCATTTCATTTCATTTCACATTATTTTTACACGGTAGCCCCATCAATCTAGAAGACTGCTTTACAGGAGGCCATGTGAAACTTTGCAATATTATTAATTAACTAAAAGGAAATTGACTGAAAATCATTTCTATATTTACAATATAAAAATGAAAAATTAATAGAGTTGGATTAGGCTGAGAGAGGAAAATCACTCTTCAGCCTACTTTTAAAAATGCTAAGGGAGGGTGCTTGTTTGACATCCAAAGGCAATCCATTCAAAGTCTTTCCACCCTGGAAAGATATAGCTTTCTGCCAATCCTTGGAACAAGGACATCGACAGTGGCATTGCGCAAATTCATACTGATTTGATGCGCAGAAATTTTCTTGAAAAGATTTGAAAGATAGCCGGACCTGATAAGGCTTTGTATGTCATAGTAGCCAACTCACTTTTTATCATATCCGTAACTGTTGGCCAATTTAGTTCCTTGATCAAATTTGAGACAGGTACATCATAGCTGCTATTGGTGACAATTCTTGCAGCTTGATTTTGCAGTTGTTTATGGTTTGCTATCTGGTTTCACTGCAGCTCCCAAAACAGAACAGCAGTAATGGAAATGTAGCTCTACGATGTCATGACACATTTTGATTAAGGTATCCTTTGGTACGAATTGTTTGGCATATTTCAAAAACCCTAGAGCACGAGATACTTTGCTATAAAATAATTTCGTGCCAGTTTCAGAAATACAATTTAAATCTCAATGGCAAGAAAATTATGGACCAGAATGGAACGTCGAATTCTAATTCCCATACAGACCCCTTACCAGTATTTCTCAATGTTTAGGTCTAAGGAACTTGATTGGAAAGAGTGTAAACTATTAGGGAGTAAGTTGGACACACAGACAGATGTACAAAGGAGAAAAGGATTAACCACCCCCAGTTTAGCCACATATAACTCGATCTTTAGATCCAAAGATATCCCTTCAATTGAAACTTCGAAGAGTTAATACAATCTGCGCAAGCGCATCAAACTTCTTGTATAATTCCGAGCTGTGAACAGTCACAAAAACTTTAGAAAACCAAATTAATTCTTTCCAAAGGAGGCTATTAAGACAAGCGATTGATATCAGATGGCCGAAAAAGATTAACAATCATGAGCTATATAGGAAAACAGAATCAGAACCATGGAATGCAACAATCAGAAGGAGTGGACTTAATTGGCTAGGCCATCTTATGCGTCTAAAAAATGATACTCCAGCAGAAATAGCTCTCAAAGAAAGCCTAAAACAGACGAAAAAGAGAGCTGGAAGACCGCCCACAACATGGATAAAATTGATAGAGAAAGACTTATCCTCAATAAAAATCAAAATAAACATTGAGTCAAATCCTGCTGAAAAAAATATTTGAAATTTTAGAAGAGCTAACAGCAAACAGAAGGGACTGGAAACAAATTGTTAAAGACATAATGGCGGAATACCGCTGACCATGTATTTTAGTAGTAGTAGTTTAGTAGTAGTAGGTAAAGAAGAGTGATTACCAAACAAAAGCTTTACGTCCAAGTTAGACTTTGACTGATAGATTAAAATTTCAGTTTTGAATATCGGCCGCATAATTTTTATTCCACGGCACGCCAAAAGTGTTAACTTCTTTCGACTCACCCCCTATGTCTTTTACTAAAAATGTGCCACAGTAGCACTCTTTGACGCGCCATTATCTGAGTCATAAGGTCTGTTTATATGGGGAAAATACCTCACCTGCCAGACACGGGGGCTTACAGCCGAGTTAAATTAGAGCCACTGTTAATATGAGATGTTTTACCTCATCTGTCAGCCCAAGGGCCGAGAGACAAGGTGGAGTAAAGTCTACCTTCTATGGCATCAGAACGAATTAACCAGTAACGATCAATGAAGTAATTAAATTCACCTCACCATACCGGTGGTGTTTCGTTTATATGCCAAAAATTTCACCTTATTTATTGCCATGGGATTGAAAAATTCTATCGATTTTTCTTATAACTCCCGAAAAAGGAAAACAAAGGAAAAGATTCCTTATTTTTTGATCAAATTTTTCAGGCCCATTTTTTTGGAATTTCGCAACCACGAAATTTCGTCAAGTTGAAGTTACCTATATTCTCAATGCTCATTAAAACAGGAGAAACATCACAAAAATATTTTGGTATTTTTACTCTACTGGGTAAGTCAATAAAAAGAATCCCTGTTTGACAAATCACCATTCCCTGAATATCAAGACGATGATATTGGGAAACATAACATTTAACAGAAGACATGTTCAAATGGACTTCAATATTTACCTTACTGAAATCGGCCACTCCATTCTGAAATTATGAGGGATTTTCTCCAGAAAGCCCTTTAGAGAAATCTTCAAAACAGGCTCAAAACAACGACCAACATTTCCCGAGCTTTCTGCGTTATCTCAATGAGGTCAACACATTCTAACATGTTTTATCTTCTTAGGAAGACGAAATCGTCCGGAATAATGTTGTTTTGCCCTGAGGGGTGACACTTTCATCTCCCAAAGGGACAAAACGTACCAAAGCATGTACGGGTCATTGCTATAAGGCATAGACATACGAGAAATTTGGTCGTGATTATATGCAGTTTTTGTAAGTTTCTTGGAGGGGCTTCCTCGAGAAAATCTCTTAGAATTTCAAAACGGAATGGGCTGATTTCAGGCAGGTAAAATTTAGATTGTATTTCAACATGTTCGCTATTGAATGACAGATTTGCCAACATTATGTCTGGATATCGAGGATCTGTGGTCTTTCAAACAGGGATTCTTTTTTTTAACTCTTCCGGTAAAGTTTGATAATTCAAATCCATCAAGTACTTTTTGTGCTATATGAAGTTATGAAAACGGGAAGTTTTTTTCTGGCTCACCCTTACAAAGTTGAAAACAAGCGTAAAACTACTTACTTCTATCGTCAGCTATCAGCCTCTTTAGCTTCTCAATTGTATAATCGTCCCTTACGTCATATGACCATCTTTTTCCATTAAGATCAGCAACATATATTTTGAAATCTGCAAAAGCGTGACCAATCAAAAACAGCATATAACTGCAGGGGTATTGTGGACACAATTTGTGTCGATCGTGTCCACAATACCTGGCCTAAATGTTACCAAATGAATAACTGTAGTTCGTTACCTTGCTTGTCTTCATTTCATGAGTATCTCTGCTTTTCTGCTTTGGCAGCCATTTTTGCCTACTTTCAACGGCTTAAGGTTTGGACAGTGCCGCGCTATGAAAGTTATCCCCTGAGAACTTGTCCCCGGATCGTCGCAGCCCTCGAACGACTCATCCGGAAATTGAAAAAAATTCAAAATGAGTCGTTTGAGGGCTGCGACGATCTGGGAACTAGTACTCAGGCGATAACTTTCAGAATGCGGCACTGTTCAAACCTTAAGCCGTTAAAAGTAGGCAAGAATGGCTGCCGAAAGAGCAAATATACTCATGAAATGAAGGCAAGCAAGGTAACGAACTACAGTTATTCATTTGGTAACATTTAGGCCAGGTATTGTGGACACGATCGACACAAATTGTGTCCACAATACCCATGATAACTGTTGGGCAAAAAAGTAACCCCATACGATAAAAATTCTCAAAACATTATCGATAAAACATTTTGATGAAATTTATTTGGCACTAATTAGCCTACAGCATACTGTGCTGCTTCGAAATGCTTCGTTTTCGGTGACCGACAACGCAGTCTATTTGTGGACGCAAAACCAAAACGGATAAAATAAGGTGTGTTTGAAAAATATCCAGAAACGTGTGAACGGGGACTTAGAAATATCAGAAGAGGTTCTCAAATGCAAACACTGAAAGCAGAAGGAGTATGGTTCATACCTTGACTTGATATTTGGACCCCAAGCAAGCCAGCAATCGTAGCTTCAGGGTTTTTACAAAAGCTTTGAAGCCTTGCCAGAAGCTGCTTTTGCTCTTCTTGGCCCATTCGTGAGAGAAGATTTACATCAGCAATGAAGTAATGCTGTAGGGACCCTCTTTTGACGCATTCCATTAAACATTTAACGGCGTCGACGAGTCGCTGACCTATTTGCTCTCTACCCCAGTCGTTTGTCTTCTCAAATTCACGTAGCATCAGAGTTTTGAGATGGTAGGATCGCAAACCAAGCCATTGTAGGTCGTGAAGGAAGCCCTTGAGCACACGTAGAACATCTTTTCGGCAGTTGTTTGGAATTGCAGAATAAGGATCATTTAACAACTTCTTCTCTGCATTGTTGAAAGCAAACCGCCAGAGAGCCTGGCTTCGATCATATGGTGGACGATTTCTGGGAAGATTTCTACTTTATCATACGAAAATCAAATGTGTCCATCATAATTTCAAATTTTCGTAGGACAGGGGGGGGCTCTCTCCTCGATTAGTTTACCTATTGAGAGAGCTCCTCCTTTAAGTAATTCCCTCCATACAATTTATTCTTTTCTCTGTATTTGTATATTGTATTAATTTTCCGTACCAATGTATTAATTTTCTGTAATATTTTCTTTTCCTTGTAGTTTAGTTAGCTGTTAGTATAGTAAATTATAAATTGTATGAAGTGAATTTAAAATATATGAAACTGAAACTGAAACTGAAATTTTGGAACCAAATATACCGGTTGTTCGCTGATGATTTCATTAATCAATGATGCAGAAGGCCAGCCTGAGAAAGTCAGAGAAGAAAATTTGGTAGGTTGGACAATGTAGGACAATCATAATAGTAACAATGTAGGCTAAAAATCACAACAGGCAGATTTTGAGTTTGTCCATCAAAAGAGCCATCAAAACAAAACAAAAACCCCGGGGCGGGGGTGTTACTTCAATAACTGATATGCATATTGACGTCATAATCACGTTCGAATCAAATTTAGTGGCAAATTGAAAAAATTGAACCCAGTTTGCCAGAAGATTGCGACAAAACGGCAAACGATTCTTGGTAAACTATTGCATGATATTGCTCTTCAGATATTCAATTAAAGTTTGCTACCATCTCCATGAAAATCCGTTAAAAATTGATGGAGCTATGACCTTCAGAAGACAGAAGACCAAATTTGCCTGATGACTGAAACCAGCAGTCGGCCATTTCGTCTTGTTATTTTGCAGCGTGATCATCATCATCATTTAAAATATTTATACAGGTTAAAAAGTTTCAGAATAATATCTGGTTTTCAAAATGACCTGTTAAAAAATCTAAGCTACGAAAAGAAAACTACGGTAGTTACAATAATATTACATATTTACAAAAGCCAATAATTTACACATAATACAGTGAATAAATTAGAATAAAAAAAGGACACCTACGTAATCCGACTTATTAGAGCAGATTTTTGAACGCACCAAGAGAGGGAGCTGATTTACTAGCATTATCCAGGCTGTTCCAAAGGGTGGTTCATCTGTAGGGGAAAGATTTCTAGCCTGTTTTTTTTTTAAGTAACGGTACTTTCAGATTAAGATCCGTCGATCGCAGATTTCGTTCATTACTGTTGGAGCATCTTGTGAACAACGAGGACAAATAATCTGGAGCCAGCGAATTTAAGGACTTATATTTAAGCGAAGCTCATTCTTTGAAAATAAGCTGCTTGACTGTTGCCCATCCAAGACCGTTGATCAGAGGCATTGTGGATGTATCATATTTGCTATTCGTTACAAAGCTGGCTGCCCTATTTTGTACCTTTTGCAGCATTTTAATGTAGTGATAAATAGAGTCATGGATGAAACGAAACAGCAGCCTCCAATTTCATAGTTCTTGCAAAAATTCCCATAATCATCAGAGAGTTCAACTATTTCTGATCTCACGGAAACAACAAGGAAAGATTTGGTAAGTTGGTTTTGATTGACACCGAAATTCAGAGCGATTAGTGATCGCAGACAAAGGAAATTCTCTCAACCAGTAATTCAAAACAAACAAAAGCCGCAAAAGTTTCTCTGAAACCCAGGTAGCTAGCTCGCTTGTCGTGCATTCCAGAAATTGTTTTCAAGGGCAAACATGAACATGATTGAAAGAAGAACGATATATCTAAAAATCTGCAACGGGCATTTTATTTACTTAATTCAAAAGCCGATTGGGAGGCGATTCAATTCTCTTATTTTTTGGGTGTAATATAAACACTTACTGCTCAGTTTCTGAACCAAAGAAATAAAATGCCGAATGTAGATGTGTAGATATATACTTCTTCTTTCGACATATGCTCATGTTTGCTCTTAAAAATAATTTATGGAATGCACAACGAACGAGCTAGCTACCTGGGTTTCAGAGAAACTTTTGCGGCTTTGTTTGTTTTGAATTTATTGTCGAGAGAATTTCCTTTGTCTGCAGCCACTAATTGCTTTGAATTTACTTGTCAATGTGTCAACCAAAGCATATCATGCTATTGTGTAACAAAATCTGTCCTTGTTCACAGAAACTATTTCTTACCTCATTTGAAGCTATTTATCGCTGCAAAATTGTAAGACAAAATGGCCGACCGCTGGTTTCATTCATGAGGGAAAATTGGTCTTCTTAAATCATAGTTCCATAATTATTGAATGGATTTTTACGGGGATGGAAGCAAACTTTATTTGAACATTTCACGAGCAACATCATATAAAGATTTTGTGAGAATTTTTTGCCGTTTTGTCGTAATGTTCAGGCAAGCGAGGCGCATTTTTGTAGACACCCTATGTCTAAATCATTAAAATTACTGACATTGTGTCAATCGTAGATTGATTGCGTAGTCTTGCTTATCGCTATTGATAGACCGATGGGCGCTGAAACTAATTTTGAGCAAACAGTTTTAAACAAACAATTACATTCAATCAGACAAGTATAAAGGTGTTGTTGCTGTTGCAATACCTGGGACTATGCAGTAAGTATGCATACCACAAATACCTTCAACAAACACTTAGCGGAAATATGGATAAACTTTGTTCCATTCAACCGTTTGCAGTGTTTCATCGTCAATCTTGCTTTAATCATATTGTTTGCGTGTTTGCAAACATCCATAAACAAACTTGAAACTTCTTGATAAGCAAAGATTTAGCCAAACATTTTCATTTGATTCTGGGCAAGAATTTTTGGGCAACCCTGGAATCAAAATTTCGTAGTGTGCCCCAGCTACGCTTACTCAGTGGATATTTGAAACAACAATTGAAATCAAAATCACAGATGCAATTACAGGGCTTGAAACATCAAGTTTTACGATAAAATAAGTACCATTCCTTCTGCGGTGCTCCCACTCCCACGTCAATGCTTGTGGCCAATTTTGAATTTTAATAACTGGTGCCAAATCGACATCATAGACAGTAGTTTGAAACTGTCTCTTAAACTTTATTGTAACTGCAGGGTGGTTGGTCTCGAAATCCAGTCTGAAATTAAAGGATGGTAATAGAAATAATAAAGAACCAAACAAGTTCAAATGGAACAAGGAAACAAATCGTTGAATGCGTGGGTGTTATCTTTGTCCAGTGATCAACCCCATATAAATCTTCTGAATGCCTTTATCAGCCTGCGTGCAGACTTGGCTAATTTATATTTTAAGTCATGTGCGGCTCCCAAGAATGAAGTGCAGATCTCATTGGTGGAAATGAATTGCTATTGTTTCTTTTAGTTCAATTGATTGATTAATATCTTCTAGATATTTTGCGCTTATAACATACACATACATACAGTACACATAATATCCGTACACACAGCAGGCTTTCTTTGGCTAGCTATACTCAAGCACAAGCAGTAGCCTCGCTTTGTGCCACAGATGCGCACATTCTACCGGGTGCACTAAAATAAACTATGCACGTTTGGCAGGCCACAATAAATCATACACTGGACCGATTTTGAAGATTTATGACTTAATCTTTAGCAGGAAGCCTGAATTAGATTCTAGGACTTTTTGTAATTTTTTCCGTTTTCAGTTTTTTAGAGCTAGAAGCGAGTTTCTTAAAATGTTCGTTCTCTAAAACATTGAAAACGATCAAAAAACGTCGATTAAATTTTAAAAGATTCAACATGAATGAACAAAGAGACAACGTTTTCGAGGGGATTTGGGGGTTTAGTACGAACTCTTGTACATCAGATCACAGTTGGTCGATTTCTAGATCGCAAATCATCACGAACAAGTTCTCTCTTTGTCCACTCATGTCGATTCTTTAGAAAACTTGATCGATGTTTTTGGATCGTTCTCAGTGTTTTCGAAAACTAGAATTTTAGGAAACTCGCTTCTAGCTCAAAAACTGAAGATGAAAAAAATTGCAAAAAAATCCCAGTATCTAATTCAGGCTTTCTGCTAACAATTAAGTCTCAAAATCGGTCGAGTGTATGATATGTTGTGGCCTGCCAAACGTGCATAGTTTATTTTGGCGCACCCGGTACCAGGTGAGACAAAAAAAGTTAACCATTTGGCGCGCTGTGGAATATTATGTATCTGGCTGATATTCCAAACCGAACTGTTCATCTATCATGCAAAGGCTAACTTAGATGAGAAAATTTTGTTTGGTAAAATTACTCATCTCTAAGACCCAAAAAATTGAAAAATGTCTTTAAGGGCATATGTATGGGAAGGAGAATTCTACGTTCCATTCTGGTTCACAATTCACTTGCTATTGAAATCAAAATTCTATTTTTGAAAATGACAATTGTAGTGAGCTTAAATTTCTATGCGAAATAAATCATGGACCAGAATGAAACGTCGAATTCTTGATTCCCATACAAACCCCTTACAGTCATTTTTCCAATTTTTGGGTCTTGAAGATGAGTGATTTTACCGAACTAAATTTTCTCATCTAAAATGGCCTTTGATTGGTAGATTAACACCTTAGATTTTAATATCAGCTACTTACTTTATATATCACAGCCCGCCAAACAGGTAAACTTTTTTTTGACTCACCCGATACTGGAAAAGAAAACTTATCTGAAAAGAGACCAGTTGAGTCTGCATGCAGGCTGGTCTTTATCAGATAATACATGGACAAAACTAATAGGGCAAAATGAATCAAAAGTTAGGAAACCTGAATTCATCATGACTGCTATTCCATTCATCAACAGCATTCTTCACCAAACTTGAAAATGTCTGGACAACTCTTTCAGCTGACAGTGTGCTTCCATCAGCCATATTTTCCCAATTTCTCTGAATTGGAGACAACTTATACGTGGCATATTCTGAAAGAGTGAGAGAATATTTATACAGTACATATACCCCAACTAGGCATCATGCGACCTCTTTTAAATCATGTGACCCCTAAAAGGCAATAAAATATTCATTCTCCTGACGATGACCATAGAGTCGAAACGCGTAGGGAATTGAAGAAGAGAATAAAAGAAAGACTTCAAGAATAACTCCCAGTCGTCTTTATTTTTGTGTTCATCTGTATACAGCACATATACAGTAGTGTCCCGCATATAAGAAACACAAATTTAAGAAACACAGAGCCTGATTTTCAAAATAATTCCCCATTTTATAAGAAACTAGTACAGGTCTGAAAAAACTCTTTTTCTTATTTAACAAAACCAAGCAAACAACACTTTCCTGGAATAAGTATATCATTTCCTGGAAGTGAAAATTTACAAATGCATCTGTCCTGGTAAAGCAAATTCTGTCCCAGAGAGAATCTGTCCTGGAGAGCAAATAATCTGTCCTGGTAAAGAAAATATCTGTCCTGGACAGAATCTGTCATGGACAGTAGAAAATCTGTCCTAGTAAGTAAATTTCTGTCCTGGAAATAATCTGTCCTGGACAGTAAAACACCTGACCTGGATAGGAAAATATCTGCCCTGGACAGAATCTGTCCTGGGCAGTAGAAAATCTGTCCTGGTAAGTAAAACATATGTCCTGGATAGAATCTGTCATAGAGAGTGAATAATCTGTCCTGGTAAGGAAAATATCTGTCCTGTACAGAATCTGTCCTGGACAGTAGAAAATCTGTCCTGGCAAGTAAAACATATGTCCTGGACAGAATCTGTCCTGGAGAGTAAATAATCTGTCCTGGTATGGAAAATAGCTCTCCTGGACATAAACTGTCCTGGATAGTAGAAAATCTGTCCTGGTAAGTAAAATATCTGCCCTGGACAGTAAAACATATGTCCTTGACAGAATCTGTCCTGGAGAGTGAATAATCTGTCCTGGTAAGGAAAATATCTGTCCTGGACAGAATCTGTAATGGCAAGGAAAATATCTGTCCTGGAAAGGAAAATATCTGTCCTGGAAAGGAAAATATCCGTCCTGGGCAGAATCTGTCCTGGTAAGTAAAATATCTGTCTTGGACAGTAAAACATATGTCCTGGACAGAATCTGTCCTAGAGAGTAGAAAATCTGTCCTAGAGAGTAAATAATCTGTCCTGGAAAAGAAAATGTCTGTCGTAGACAGAATCTGTCCTGGACAGTAAATTATCTGTCCTGGAAGGAAAATATCTGTCCTGGACAGAATCTGTCCGGGAGAGTAAATGCAGTAGTGTCCTGCATATAAGAAACACAAATTTAAGAAACACAGACCCTGATTTTCAAAATAATACCCCACTTTATAAGAACAGGTCTGAACAAACTTTTTTTTCTTATTTAACAAAACCAAGCAAAAAAACTTTCCTGGAATAAGTATATCATTTCCTGGAAGTGAAAATTTACTAATGCATATCAAAATAATAGGTTTTTTATCACAATTATAGACATTGTGTCTGAGTAGTCGATGGATAGTACATGATATTTCCAATAAGAAACTTTACAATGATTTGAATTTTACCTCAATTTATAAGAAACATGTCAAACCTGAAATTGAAAAGGTTGTTTCTTAAATGCGGGACGCTACTGTATACAGATGAACACAAAAATAAAGACGACTTGGAGTTCTTCCTTTTATTCTTTTATTCTCTTGTTCAATTCTCTACGCGTTTCGACTCTATGGTCATCGTCAGGAGAAACTTATGAAGAAATAACTGAACAGTGAAACCGGCAAGTCCATCAAGAAAACCGGCATCCAAACTTGTACACCCAAACATCTGCAGAGTAGATTGCTTTAAAAAAATTCGGGAAATCTCAAACAGATTTTGTCCTGGTTGCGTTTTATGAGGGTAGGTAAATTTTAGAAAAATCTTTACGGTTTTCTTTTGTCTCTTCGCGTTTTAGCCGTCTGATTGGTCCGTGAAAATGAGGCTTTGGCGGTTTCGACCATGGGCCAGGAGCAATCGGCTATGTACGACGAATGATTCCTATGCTCCACTACACCACATTGGCATATATCATATATCTAGCTGTTAACGCAGTTAAGTAAGTGCTGCTCAAAGCCTTAGTGTACAGCATACTATTTGTGGAAATTCCTTGTGATATCTATAACGGTATAGTAGTACACATGGAAGTACAGGGCACTGCAACCAAGCCTATGTACAGATTTTACAGATATCATTTCTGTAAAGTCTGCACGGAGGCTAACTCCCTGACTGCAACCATTCATTAGTTATATTATGTAATGAAGTTGCCTCGACTTCAGATTGAGTTTGCAGGTTGTTAAGAGAATGCTACTTTGTTTTACAATACCACTGTTAGATATACAAAGAACGAGCTGTGTGGGAAAATTGAGGAAATTTTAGAATTTAAGGTTACTGTATCCCTTCAGGACGATAAAAAATTTTTTCCGATCAATTTTTTGATTTTTAGATCATTGGATAGCACATACATCTACATACAATTTCTAATGATTTCAAGGAATTTTACTTTATTTTTTAGCGAATTATAAGCAATTTAAAGCAAGGTATTTTCTGCTAGGAAAATGCTGTTTACATGACGAGGATTATTTGAGAACCAAAGGTTAAAGGTTTCAAGCGAGGGGTGATTCACTCCTGAAAAGGGTGTACGAGATTTTGAGATTTTGAAAAATCCCATGATAAAATGAGAGATTTTGAGATTTTTCGGGATTTTTCATGAGATTTTAAGATTTTTAAAAATCTTTATGAGGTTTGACTTTTCATTCCGATAAAGGTAGGAACCTAAGGATTTTGGGATTTTTGGAACATTTAGCAGCTACGGGTGCAGCATACAGAGTTTGTTCGAGTTTGTTCTTGAAATAAAGGCGCATACTAGTATGGTATCGTAATTGTGATAAATTATATTGCTATGGTCAAGATGAGGCCTAACATAAAGTCTATAGAGTTGGATTAGAACATCTCCAGATACATATCTAGACAAATGCTTCATCCGTCTCCCTCAAATCTCGGGAGAGATAGAAACACCATTGGGGCAATGTGAGGGCATGAGCGATAGGACACCAAGTGTATGAAAGTTTTATTGGTAGCGAGCCACCTTAACGTTTTACTGGTAGTGAGCCACCTTAACCAATTGTTTTTTGTGTGTTTTTACCTATTTTTACTTGGCAGTGAGCCACCTTATCGCTGTTTCGTCATTTTGAAATTTTTGGCAGTGAGCCACCTTAAGTGCAGATCCACCTTAAGTAAAAATAGGTAACAACACAAAAAAGGTGGCTCCATGGAGGTTTTACGGTTAAGGTGGATCTGCACTATATCTCCCTGCACTAGTCTATATCTCCCTGGTAAAAACACACAAAAACAATTGGTTAGGGTGGCTCGCTACCAATAAAACGTTAAGGTGGCTCGCTACTATTAAATCTTTCACACACTTGGTGTCCTATTGCTCATGGTGAGGGATTCCTTTTTGAAAACAAGAAATCTACGTAGAGTCAATCTACCTCATTTCCAGTGCTCATAAAAGCAAGAAAAAAATGCAAGAATATTTCGATTGGCAATTGATTGAAATTTGATTCCTCCAAGGCTTTGAATTTTCCGAAATTCCGCAAATTCTTTCGGTTATTGCGAAAGATTTTGAGATTTCACGGATTTTTCTTAAAGATTCCAAGATTTTTTGATAGATTTCGAGATTTTTATAAGATTTCTTAGATTTTATGACTTTTTTCTAAAGATTTTGAGATTTCAACAATTTCATAGAGATTTCAGAGATTTTTTTTGGTAATTTGTGAAAGGTGTACGAGATTTTTAGGAGTGATTCACCCCTCGGTTTCAAGTGTCTTTGATTTCCTGTTGAATGGATGTTGCGGTTATAATACCAATTATGTCATTGTAAACACTGCACTAAATACATACAGGATTACTCTGTTTACTCTTGTGGCCAGATTGAAGTTAATCATTTTCAACAGTGGAACAGTACGCTAAGAAACTGTTTCAGCGCTTTTCTCAAAATCAATTTTTCAGCAACGAATGGGTATTCATACAGCTCCCTCTACCCAACGGCTTGATATAATTGGCTGAGATTTGGCAGACAGAGAGGAAAGGCCAAAATGTGTCTCACTATTGAAAAAATTGCATGGTTCAAATTTAACATTTGAATGAATCTCAAAACGAGGCCAGGGAGTGAGGGGAAAAATTGTTTTATTAATTATTCTGAAGCTAAGGCACGCAAAAGAAATTTGAGACACCTGTTGCTAGATTAATGTGCTGAGAACGCAAAAATCTCATCGAGATTTAAATGAAACATATCTGGGGGGACAGGGAGGTTCTAGAAGGGGGGAAGGTCCGATTTTCACGTTTTCGGATGTATAACGCCCAATTTTCGGATATTTGTATTCTTTTTGGCCATCGGCGTAGGGGGAGATAAAATTTGGGGGGGGGGGGGGCTGCCCGATATAAAATCCATTGTTTGAGAAAATTTTGCCCGACTTGAGGCGGTATTCTGCCCGATTATGGCTGATTTTTGCAAATTTTTCTGACGTTGGGGGGCTGCAGCCCCCCTGTCCCCCTGTCTCCTACGCCTATGTTTTTGGCTCGTAAATACTCTCTATGTAATGACGAATCGACTGATGTATAGTTTATACGTGTTATGTCGCGGGCGTGATGATCAAGAGAGAAAACACCGTCGGTGGTCACTGAAGGGATACAGTAACCTTAAGAAAACAACACCCATGCTATGAAAATGATGATCGTTAACTTCATTGTGAAAGATAAACTGATCGTTGAAATCGTTGATAAGAGTCATTTCATTCCTGGTGCACCTAACGATCATCGCATCGCCAAATGGCCTAACACCGACATCTATATAGTCATTAGAGCTTCCTGTAAAGTAACAAGGCTATCTAGACTAACTATTTCAGTCCCAATTTCCGTTTCAATTAGCCTGAGTCAGCAAATGTTGGGATTTAAACTCCACTAGCCGTAAAATCCTTATCAATCGCGTCTATAATGGCTGCTATGCATGCACTTCGCAGCAATAAATTCTATATAAAAGGCTTACAATAATAATTAAGACTTACAATAATAATTAATGATTAACGAATTACGGAAGACATTACGAAAGAGTAACAACCATACAAAATTACGGGCAAAAGATAATGATAACCCCTGGCTTTTGAAATGTTGCATTTAAACACATGAAGGAGGGGGGCTTTGGGGTTTCACGGGTTGCGGGTCTGACCAATTTTAGCCCTCGGGTTTCGGGTTTTACGTCTAAATTGTGCGGGTTTTCGGGTTTTGAGATGCTCCACGGGTTGCGGTTTTGGCCAATTTTGATGCTCGGGTTTCGGGATTTCTTTCAAAATTCCAATGTTTTCGGGTTTTCGAAGTCATTTATTCCCTTTTAGTTAGTTGAGATCGAAAAACCAGCTTCCGAATGCTTGAAACGATGCAGCGAGTGTCAGTGAGAACGAAAATGTCGGAAATAGTCGAAGATCACCAAAAATTGAAATTTTGCGTTCCGAAGTGCAATTTCGGGTTTCGAATTTTCTGCTTGCGGGTTTTCGGGTTTTTGCTAATTTTGGTCCGGGTTTGCGGGTTCTAGTACCCCGCAAAGCCCCCCTCATGAAGAAAAATGTGGAAAATGTGATAGTGTTAGGAAAGGGTAGGACCAGAAAGAAAGACATTCCTATGAAAGAGTAGTATACCTTTCGAAAAACCTGGCGGCACCTCTGTTGGAGCATCTCGAATTTCTAATTCGTCTATGGGCAGGTCGTAATCAAATTCATCTGCACTGCGAATCTTTGCTTTTTCATAGATACTCCCTCTGCATTCAAAGCTGGTGTTGAATCTTGGATCTTTATCTGCAATAATCTGTCTGAGTTGACCAACAACAGGCAAGATAACATTTTTTGCGTGTTCTGTGTCTGAGACCTTTAAAGTATCAAGGTATCTGTGCACATATTCATTTAAATGAGCCATATTCGACAGAAGCTTGCTGGGACTGAATTCACAGAAGGTCTATCCCTTCCTATGTAGCTGCAACTTCGTTCAATTATATTGATATTGAAACTCTGAATTCAGAGATAGCTGTCTTTATTAAGAGTATTTCGTCATCAGAAAGTACTTTCCCTTTGCAGGGGCAATTCCCTCGTCGTAGAATGTTCTAGTAAGGAAACCTGCCCGGTAACCTGTTTGTGCTCACATTGAATGTTCTCATTTAGTTCTGCCGGTTCTGCCGCGGGAAAGTCCCAAACGCTTTGAATGTGTTAATTGTTAAAATCAGTTATATGCAAGATATGAATATATATATAAACCAACAAAACTAACATGGTTTATATTTTTACATTGTCTTCAGAACTTTTATTGTCTTTATTCACTGTCGAAAAAGAATGATAGCATTTGCAGCAACGAAAGAAACCTTCTACACCAACTTTTTCAAATGAGAAATGGGAGGCTCAATTATTCGAAATGTCAGCTTTCAATTCCCCATGCACTCGGTTCCGATGAAGGGAATTTCATTCTCAAAAAAATTTCATACGCCTTCCTCAAAAATCCTTTCATTTTCAAGAAAAATCTATCAAAAATCCGTAAAACTCCTTTTGTTCTGAAAAAGTCTCGCATGCTTTTTTGAATGTGTGAAATTCCCCTCACTAAGTTCAAAAAGTTTCAAATTCAACTTCAAAGTGTTCAACTTTCAAATTCAATAACAGTTTCGACATTGAACACTCAGTATTTTACCACTCTACACTTCATATGCAGATTGCATTCATTTGCAGTTGCAGTAAACTTTACAAATTTCTTTTGAATTCAGCTTCGGGATGGAGCATCATATTCATTATTGGGTTTTTAGTGATGAAGTTCAAATTAGTTTATTTCTATGTGTGAATTCTGTTAAAATTGTTCCAAGATGTAACTGGGCGCCATGGAAGCCCATCACAAAAATATATTATTCAAAAATTTAAGAAATACATGAGAAAATTTCAGTAGCAAAATGGCCCTAAAATTCAAGAAACTACCTACCAGCCCCGGTTAGCAGTTTCTTACACAATATAAGTGTATTCTAGCATTTCTAAGATTACCGTTCTTTGGTAAAAACTTTATAAGGCCACGATTTCGGGATCCCTCTACTAAGTATAAGCCTGGGTGATATGGGGTGATAAGGTGCATTGCTTTCCAAGCTGAAAAATAACAAGAAAAGAAAACTTTCAATTTGCTTTTCTAGGAAATGTTCTCTCTTCGACTAGACAAAGCATAGACGTGACAGTTTGGGGATCTTCCCTGTGAAGCCAGACGCCCATGATGTAATGTTGTTTTCACAGGCAGCTGTTAATTGAAAACGAAGACAGTCATTATAGTTTTTTCTAGGAAATTTATCATCACGATCATTGATTGGTCGATTATCTGATCATGTGATCATTTTGGGATCTCCCCTCATTGTGATACTGGATTTGAACACTTTAGAGGGAGGAGTTCGGCGCTTCATAAGGCCATTGCTGGGTCGTCTTATCTTGGTTGCGAGAACGAAAGAAGCAGTCTGCAATCCAGTCTTTTCTTCTTCATGAACGTTTTATATGCAAACTAGCGTCATTCTGCAAATCGGCAAAGAAAGAAGTGTAGGGCGGCACTACTGCACCGAAGCGGCAAACAAACGCAAGAAATCAATCTACCTAAACTTATTAGGCCATCGTATACCAAAATGGCCGAGCGCCCTGATCCTACAGGCCTTGACATGGCACTGCGAAGATACTGGGACGCAATCAAAGTGTCCGACAAGGGAAAGGCAAAATCAGAGGTTGAGAAGGTTGTAAAAGAAATTATCAGTCGAGTTGAAACAAAAGATCCGAGATTCAAGCTTGGGTTGGAGTATCGTGGTAGTATGTATGAAAAAGTGAAAATCAAAGAGGCAGATGAATTCGATTTTGACCTGACCATAACGCAGCTGACGATCGAGGAGGCACCAAAAGGAAGACCACCAAATACCCCTGAAGGTAGCTATCTTATGATAGGGTCTGAAGGGGTAAAGTGGGTAAGCTGGGGGGGGGGGTAAAATGAGTTGTGTTGATTGCTGGAATTGTGCGATGGGTGTGCGATACTTTACGACATTGTGTTACTAGATTGTTGGATGAGAGTTGTTGGATAGCTTGACGGCAGCAACAGTAGACCCTGAATTGATAAATCAACATTCACTTTGTCAAGAAGATTAGTTCTAACAGTTGAAGGTAGCAGAAAACTGTGAACAGAGATTTTAGCAAAATCCATGCCAAGTTTTTTTTGGCCTGCCCATTTTCTATCCCAAACTTATCCATTTGACTCCAGTATACCCCAGACCCACCCTGTTGCATTCACTATTTTAGGAGAGCCAGTGCCAGGGGTGGTTCCCTGGACAAAAGTGCAACCAAACCAAATCCTGTACTTTATCCACTGCTGTGCTTTCAAGCAAAAACATTTGATTTCAATCACATTTTGGGATACTTTACAGGCCCCATTGTGCCTTTGATTAGAAGTAAATGGATCACAGCTCTACTACAGTACTTCTTAGCCCACATATAATGGGGGTTAGGGGTCACAGGCTTACGGTCTTCAGAGCTAATGGGCACAAATGATGGCAGGATAACCATACATGACAGAAGCTGTAAAATCAACAATCATAACTAAACATCAAAGAGAATCTCAAACAGCTATAGCAAGAGAAGAGTAAAGAGTTATGATTTTTATCACACTTTTCCCACTATCCATTTTGCCCCAAGCTTACCCCCGCAGAAAAAGTGCAGCTTGAAAGATTAAAGATTGAATGGAGCATAATTTTAGATTGAAGGAGCATTAACTGAGTATATGTTTGTACAATTTTTGCCAGTTTGCATGTCTGCTAAAAATCAAGCTTAACAATAATCCGAAGCTAGAATTATTCTCAAGAATTACTACAACCAAGCATGATTGAGCTTTTCTTCAGACAAGAAGATGCATCCTGCAAGCTACTGCAAATGGTGCAACATCCTTACTTGAATTTAACATATTACTCAAATCATACTCAAAACAAGTTTCTGTTGTATCACACTTGAAGCTGCAAACATACTCAACATTTTGATAAGGGCCATTTTGCCCAAGTAGACCCTAACAAATGTTTAAATTATCTAATGATAAATACGAAATTCATTGAAGTTACGCATTCAGCTGTGGCAAATGCTTAAAATTTTTCATGCTAGAAATAGCCGTTTACCAAATCAACATCATCAACAAAGGCAAGATTATTCAGTATTCCAAGGCTGGAGGAACCATGTTTCAAGCCTAAGACATGTGTATGGGTTCACAAAAAGTACTGCACAATAGAATAAAAGAATTTAACTTAAGTCCTTATTTTCAGAATACACCATATATCAACTCAGGCCAGGACTTCAAGAGACATGGAAAAACCTAGCTGATAAAGAGGGCAAACTTCTCTCAGCTGAAAGGGTTGTGCAGAGATTTTCCAATCTTGTGCAGCAAACTATTAAAGACTTAAATGAAAGTGGAAAATTTGAATACAAGTAAGTTTCACAGTACTTTCTGTACCGTACGTAGGTAGTAAAGTGTTCTAATAAGTAGGTAGACCACAGTTGTTGCACCATCCTTTCTTTGAAGTTGCCATTTCCAAGCAATATTGGCAATCACCCTGGGTGGGTGCAGTGGTGTAATGCTCTGACTTTGCATTGCATATAGGCATGATAGGCATTGTGTTGAAGCATCACTTGACAAGATTCAATAACTACAAGAATTGTAATGAAAATAAAACCTGTTAAAATTCAATAAATGGGATGTTATAATGCATGTACAGTAAATGCAAAACTAAAGAGCACAACCGGAAAAGCATACAAGAATGCAACACAAAATACAGAGTAATACACAAGATAGTAAGCTGCAACTAAACATCCCCATCCTCTTTTAGAAATCTTATAGGTTCCAAATCTTTAAAATAGCTGGTGTAAAGTCGAGTGACCTATTTCTTTGAACTGTGAGGGAATTCAATGAAACTTTAGCTATTTCTCTATAATTCTACCATTGGACTTTTCTAAAATCCATAATATTTTCAGAATTCATCCTTAGTTTCTAAACTGTTTATCGATTTCTACAATATGGTATCAAGCAAAAGTCCGTCACTCTTCCTGTCTATGATTAATAATTTTGATGACGTCATATCTTCAAATGAGTTGAAATCTATGCTCTCTTTGCTTTTTAATCTATAGCTTTGGTTTCAAGACAAACCACCCAGCAGTGACAGTTATTTTCAAGAAAGATAAGAAAACTGTGTATGACGTTGATTTAGCACCAGTAATCGAGGTAAAGAAATGGCCAGAAAAATTAACAGTTGGCTGGGAGAAACGCACAAAGAAAGGTATTTCAAATTTCTCATTGCGTTTTTGTAAGAATGTGTTTCACATATAAGTGATTCAGCTGAACGGCAGAAGCCAGATACCTATGAAATAGATTCGCCGCCCTCCGCCAAAGCAAATTAGTGATTTGTTCTCAAGTTTCAAGCTATTTCACGAAACTATCTCATTTCATTAGTTTAAATCTGGCCTAGAATTTGGGTTTGACCATACTCAACCGATAACCGTCAAAATCTTTCAATATCTTCAGCAATCATTGCGAAAATGGAGCGTTTAAAAGCATTACGCAAAATTTTTGATTGTAAATCTTCTAGTAAACACAGATCGTGAGGTGGTTGTTTTTATCTCAGATATAGTGGGGTGTCTAGGATTATCATCAGAAAGCTTGAAGGACCTTGAAGAATATTATCCCACCAGAAAAAGCATGATATGTGGCGAATTATTACGCATGAATGACCTCGATAATGCGTGCGGATGCAAGTACTGTATATCACTTGAGGGTGAAATGGTGTATGCCTGTTTGATGCCTTTTTTCTCTTATTTTGTCCAGGCTGGCCATCAGAAGAACTTGTCACTAAACTGAAACAAAGCACGGTATACTTAGTACCAAAACTATACAAGGATCAAAGCCATGACAAGCGAGACTTCTTATGGAGATATGCCTTCAACAAAGGAGAGAAGAAACTTTTGACGGATAAAGACTCTACAATAGCAAATAGCTGTCGCAGAGAGGTTGTTTGCATATTGAAGGGCTTTTTGTCTGATTTTGAGTGGCCTGGTCTGCGCTCATACCACATGAAAACAATCATGTTGCATGAATTTGAGTCATATGGGGAGAGTGACAAGTGGACGAAGTCTGAAGAAGCTGAGCGAGTTTTAAGTGCAGTGAGACGTTTGAAAAGCTGCTTGATGCAAACTCCTCCCAAGTTAAAGCACTATTTCCTGCCAGGTGTCAATATATTAGAAGGTATGAATAATGAGCAGAAGCTGCAAGTTCTTGATAAAATCAAAATATTCTTGGATAACCCGGAAGCAGCCGTGACAAAACTTGTCGAGGGTCAAGTATCGTCCAATAGCAAAAAGGTAATTACATTTTTGCTTCTTTTTCATTACAAATTCAAATTGTTTCATAATTCACCTGAGGCATAATTCCGCTTTCAAATGTCTCCGTTCTCAAATGTCTCCTTTTTCAAATCACTCCGTTTTCAGATGATCTTGGATCGTTTCCATTGCTCAATTTTTGTCAAGAGGGCCTGGTACGAAAACGGAGGTGTTGCCATAACTATGTTTTCCTTTTTTGTCGTTTCCTTCTTTTGGAAAAAATGTTTGCTTTGTTTCAGGCGCCAAGTCGGTTGTTATTGTTGTAGCGTTTTGAATGTTATTTTATGTCATTTTTGTCCAAACACAGGAAGGAGGATAGGATGTTGGAGTATCAATTAACTCAAAACGGGAATTCAAGAACTGTTTGCAACCTTGACAAAGTATAGTTAGGTTTCAGTAGATGAATTATATTCCATTTGATCAGCTTTCGAGACCCTTTATATCTTCGCCATGTAGCGTTAATTTCCTCTTTCCAGAAATTGGCTGAATCCAGCAAAGATTCTGCGGTTATGATGAGAGATTTGTTGAAAGAAGTAACAGCCATAGCAAAGGAGGAAAAAAGTAAGAATAGACTACCTGCTGCCCATGGCCGTTAACTTTAGAAAAAAGAAGTAGACCTTTTAGCTATTCTACAAAAGAGCCTGGATCGAGCGTTATTTTTATACATTTTTATGCGCGACGTTCGATCGAGTGGCGTTAGAGCTTCTATCACTATTGTACACATTTGAAAATCTACAAAATGTAGCGAAATGTTGTTCGATTCTGATTCTTTTCAGAATAGCTCAAATGTCTATCATCAGACACATTTGTAGTTTTCAAATATTTCTACATACAAGCCTTTAGGGAATTGTACTTAATTTACTGACAGTGACGTCCATCTTGGTAGTATTTGGTATTGCAGCAAGGTCTTGATTAGCTAGTTAATCTGTCCTTCAAAATTTTACATTACAGGCCATGAAATGTAAACGGACAGCATACGAATGTATGCTCAATGAGAGATATGCATTTTCCTTGGAGTTTGGGCTTGATTGAAGTGCTGGTGATGCTAAGCTATTCTTGCTAACATGGATTGTGAGCACTAAAGTGAAACTTTTCTGCCCCCCCCCCCCATAGATGGTAGCTCGAAAAAAGCCCATATGGATTAGGGTTAATCTAATCACTGCAGATTTAGATAAAAATAATCATTTGAGTATCAATTTAAAACAGCTTGCGCCAAATTTTTTTGAATCTGTTGCGTTTATGGGACACCCGGTATATACATTTATACACACATACAACTAATCTAAATCGAATCTACTAGCAAATGAAAAAAGAAATAACTAAGGAAATTAATAAGTAAATACACGAGCTGAATATTAGAACTACGGGGACATAAATAGAAAAAAATCTACAGGATATCATTATATTTACAAGCGTTGCATTTACAGGCAGGGCCGTTCCATTGTTTTATCATATCCTCAAAACTGTTAAGATTTTCAGCTGATTTTAGTTTATTTGGCAAACAGTTCCAGATCTGAGGTCACATGGCTTTAAGGCTCTTGGAGCCGAAAGTTACCTGGTTTGGTCGAAAATGATTTAAATTGTTGAGAATCCGAGATGGATGCTTTGAAGTTCTTGAACTAAAAATGTTAGAGGATCTTTAGAGACAAAAGACATAGGACATAGGACTCTTTAAAGACATAGGATTACATGTGTCACTCACCATACTGTTGCTGAGATGCAGACAGCCAATGTGATAATAGAGTCTACTTCTTTCATAGATGATCGACTTCTGAAAGTCTGTGAAAAATACAACGGGAAATGTCTTCAAATTGGCACGAAAGGACCGAAACTGTGAGGTGCGAATGGTGGTATCACTTATCAATTAGTGTAATATCATATATATACTCTTAATCGTTTCAGTAATCAGTAATAGTTCATGGAAAGCCGGTTTTCAGACATCGTCTTCTCTAGAAACTTATTACCTGACTGACAGGTAATAAGGTATTGACCGACTGACAGGCAATAAGGTATTGACTGACTAACAGGTATTGCCTTGTTTCAAAAACGAGGCAATCAAGAATCCCGCCAATCCTATTGGTTAATCGCACACTTCCCGCGGTTTTCCCGCAGCCTTGTATAATACGATACAAGGACGCGTTTTTGTCACGACATCAACTAATTTAGGCCTGTGAGATTTTCAATAAACTCAAGTGACATGACAGCAACAAACTGCGTTTGACTAGTGATATGAGCCAAAATTAGAAGCTATCAGGTAATAAAACCCATACTAACCGGTTTTGTAGTTGCACAGGAAAATATAAAGTCCTCGGTCTTATTGCACAAGCTCGGTCTGTACTTTTAAGACCTCGGGCTTTATATTTTCCTGTACAACACAAAACCGGTTAGTATGCCCATATTATTAAATGCTGGAACAAATCGGTCTATCGAAATTCTGTAATTCTAGGCAATTGAAACATATATATTAAACGATGTTGTTTGTATTGGCAGCTTTTGAGAAAGCTCAATTCAACATGTTTTACAGGTTTCAGGAAAACTTTATTATCCACTCTGCTAATCTAAATATGTCAAAAATACTTTTTTACCATTGGCACCATATGTTCACGGAGACACATGCCAAATGTAAAGTCAAAAGCTTGGTAAGATTCTCTGCAAGAACATTTTAAATCTGGAAGCCTACTTGACAACAAACAAAACACTAGAAAAACTGGTCAGTCGATTCGATTATCGATAAGCAAATGATATAGAATCGGTGAATCGTTTTAAGCATGTGTGAAACAAGTCAGCATTCTTTCGAGATTGAGAATGCAAATCTATCTTTTAATATGCTTGAGTCCCTTAGGGGAGGAGAAATTGAAGAGATTTTCAACAGCATATGAATGAAGATTTTTCCATGTGCCTCCATTAACATACAGTGCCAGTGGTAAAAAAAATTGATTGGAGGCTGCTGTTTCATTTTCATTCCATAAAGCTATTTATCGCTGCAAAATAGTAAGACAAAATGGCCGACCGCTGGTTTCAGTGATGGGGCAAATTTGGTCTCCTGAAGGTCATAGCTCCATCATTTTTCAACGGATTTTCATGGGGATGGTTGCAAACTTTGATTGAACATCTGAAGAGCACCATCATGCAAAAGTTTGGCGAGAATCTTTTGGCGTTTAGTCGCAATCTTCAGACAAGCGGGGCACAGTTTTTTTGGGACACCCTGTATTCAATTCCAGAGCGACGTTTTCTCTCGCATATAATAGAAATTCCGCCCGCTTGGAAAATTCCACTGACTGGAAATCAGCCTTTCCTTTCGATGTAAACTTCTTTGTTATTTTTTGGAGCATGGAATCACAGTTTAATTTTTCTCTTTTAGGTAATACTGCAACAGAACAAGATTTTATCAATAACAATAGAACACTGAACAATGCACAATAATTTACTGAAAGAAATGTGTATGTTAATTTATCGGGCTCACTTGCTTCATGTAACAAACTATGAATGATAGAACACCAAGTGTGTAACAATATGCAATTTATATCAGTAGCGAGCCACCTTAACCTATTATTTGGACTTCTTTTTACTTAGTATCGGGTGATTCAATACAAAGGCCCGGCGTTTGAAAAAATTCTGCTCCCTCAATATCAAAGCAATAATATTGAACACTGTCTTGTTTTACTCCCAATGTGTCAAATTAGGTTCAGTAATTTACCGGCTTTAAGCGGTCATTCCTTCTCGTCGATATGAAAAAATTTCTACAGAAAGCCCCTTTCGAATACCTGCAAAAACGAATGAAAACGACAAACAAAATCTCCCTCTGTTATCCGTCCAGGCAATAATGATCCTCACATGCATTCATCCATTTTGTCCTATTGCGAGAATGGAATCCCCCTGAATAAGTTTTTCATACCAGGGCACTGTGATCCAGATTTCCGTTTTAGTGTAATTAATGCCAAAAAAAGAACATTTCAGAATTGTACAAAACTGATTTTTCTATATTTAACCGTAGCCTGAGGTATATCAAGACGCAAAAAATTTTCAAATCGGACAATTTAGTGCTGAGAAAATATCATTTCAAGTTCGGCCTAAAAAGTGTACTGCAGGCTTCTTTTGTAGCACAGCAAGGCCACAAAATAGCACTAAGTTTCAAATTCAAATTTCTTGGCTTGCACTCATTCGATTTTCATGATCTTTGTTTTGTTTGACAGATTGAACCCTGCAGAATATGTACTGAAAAGGTCGATTGAAAATTTCATCTTGGGATGTGCAAATTTTTCAAATCCATAACGGTAACCAATCGTTCATAAAAACTAAAACTGAATCACAAAACGCTCCTTCAACATTGAAAACAAAAAATCTATGTTTCAGAACTCTCGTAAAGCCTATTGCAGAATCACGTTTAACCTATTGGGAACATTTTTGCAAAAGGGCTAAGTAGAATAAGCTCTCAACTAATTTTGGCGAATTTTTCACGAAGGCCAGTGAAGAAGAAGCCTTTTCTTAGCAAATTCTGTCTGTATTTGCCACTGTACTATAGACTGAACTAGATGTTCAATGAAACAAATATTTCCCTCTTATAGTCAAAAGGAGGTTAGAGATCAACTCCCTAATCATATTAGGTATCTATTTTAGTTTTTGTTCTGTTTTTCGATGTTACTAGGCGCATGTTTCACCTTGGGATATAACAAATCATTGTAGAGTTGGCTGCATGTTTTAAAAACCCCTAGAAATTAGTTAATTATGTAAAAATACTTTATACTACTATTGCTGAAAAGCATGTATTTGAAATTGTGGAGATATGATGAAATATTGCCTTTGCTAATAGGTTTTCGTCATAAAAATGCAATTTTTTACTCTGAAAAGGTGCAAAACTGGTCTTCGTGAAAAATTCGCCAAAATTATTTGAGAGCGTATTCTACTAAGCCATTTTGCAAACGTGTTGCCAATAGCTTAAACTTGATTTTACAATAGACTTTCCGAGAATTCTGAAACATATATTTTTTGTTTTTAATGTTGAAGAAGCGCTTCGTGATTCAGTTTTAGTTTTTTTAACGTTTTGTTACCACTATGAATTCGCAAAATTTCAGCATCCCAAGATAAAATTTTCAATCCACTTTTTCATTACATACTCTGCAAGGTTTAATCTGTTGAACAAATCAAAGATCATGAAAATCGGGTGAGTGCAAGCCAAGAAATTTGAATTTGAAACTTAGTGCTATTTTGTGGTCTTGCTGTGCTTAGAAAGAAGCCTGAAGTACACTTTTTAGGCCTAACTTGAAATAATGTTTTCTCAGCACTAGATTGTCCGATTTGAAATTTTTTTTGGTTTTGACATTCCTCAGGCTACGGTGAACAATAGAAAAATCAGTTTGGTACAATTCTGATACTTTCATTTTTCACATTAATTACATGCCCTGGAACACTGTGCAGGGGGAAGACTTTTTTTATTCCCCAAAGAGGATAGCACATGCTAAAGCATTCTCAAGCCATTGCTGTAAGGTAAACACATCAGGTAAGCTTGCTCCCGATTTTAGCACGTTTTTCAAGGTTTCTCGAAGGGACAATTTTTAGTAAATCCCTTGTAAAATCTTAATGGAGCGACCGATTTCAGCCAGGAAAGATTCTTAAAGTTATCGAACATGTTAGCTATTCAACTAGATATTGCAAAATATCATTGCGTATATGTTCAGGGAGCAGTAGTCTTTAATGCACCGGACCTTTTTTGACTCACCCGGTAATGAGCCACCTTGTCGCTATTGCATGATTTCGAAATTTTCAATAGTGAGCCACTTACACTTAGTAGCACTTCGAAGATTATTGCCTGATCATTTGTTAACATGTATGGGTTTTAAGAAAGTTCCATTGATAATTCTATCGACTTCTGTAATCTTCTGACTCTTTTCTATAGACCTTTTAGCTATTCTAAACAAGAATCTGGACTGAATGATATTTTATACATTTTGTAGAATTTTCGAATGTGCAAAATAGTGATAGAAACTATGACGCCACTCAAACATGCCTTTGGTAAAAACGTAGTGTTTTTACATTTTTTTTGTACACTTTTACCAAAGGCATGTCACTCGATCCCGACTCTTTGGTAGAATAGCTGAAAGGTATATTGATATTTCAACATTCAAAGCACTAATACCTAATAGCAACGAACAAGGCACCTATATTCGATCCAACTATCGAGGAACATTTTAACGAAGATCAGCCATCTATCAAATCTAAATACTTATCGGTAGGCCTTGCCAAATCCGTCTACATTTTTGCTGGGACAGCCGCCATATCAAAGATATTTGCAGAGTAACAGAGTAGTTTTTAGAATATTTTAGCCCTCCCCGCTGCGTCACAAAAAGACGCTGTCTGAACCGGGCCTTAGTTGGTCTATGAGTCAGCTGTTTTATCCCAGTTCCCAGCTGTTCCACCCACACTGATCAATCTCATCTGAGATTATGCATCTGAAATGGCCATATGGATCAGTGTTCGTGGCACAGCTGGGATGGACGGCACAAGTGACACATGGACCAACTAGGATCATATACACGTATTTTTTTTATAAGAAACTGCCCATAAGAAACTCAACTCTCGTATCGCCAAAAGTTAAGAAACTCCACTACTTGGAAAAATGAGTACAAAAACTATTTATTTTGATAAAGGGAATCCTTAACATATTTTTAATTTGTCCTCACTTGTTTCCTGTATCATATTAACTCGTAGAGGTATTTGAGTAATGTCTAAACATTGGAAAGTCAGTTAAGGTGGCGATGACAACACATTGCACAGAAGAATTGAATTGACACAAAAAACACGTTCAGTCGGTGAGCACATTACATGTTTCCTATTGCGCATGGTGAGACCAAAAAAATTAAACCGATAAAATTTGTTTCACATAATGGAGTCATCAAAAGAAAGTCAGTCTCTCAAAATTGTTTACAGCGCTAAATTGCTCGGCTTGACCCCTTCTTTTTTGCTATTTCTATCGAAATGGGCATATAAAATTATGTTTCACATAATGGAGTCATCAAAAGAAAATCAGTCTCTCAAAAATTGTTTACAGCGCTAAATTGCTCGGCTTCACCCCTTCTTTTTTGCTATTTCTATCGAAATGAGCAATGGGCGAAAATACGAAAATAAGGATTTGGTGAAAACGGCCAACCGTAAAACTCGTCAAATTTTCCCGAAGAGGGGGGGGGGGGGAATTCCATATGTTGAGCAACTGGTACGTGTCGCCCATAAGGATAGGGTTTGAACCTCGAAAATCCCTAAATATGGGTCTCAAAATGTAACTGTTCCACTAGAAATGAGTAGCTTTTTGAATTGTAACAAAAACTTTTTGAGACGTCTACTTTTATCGTTGAATTTTCTTCGTCTTAGTGTTGAGCATTGGTTTGTGGTAACTGTATCTTCCATCAATGTACCTGCAAAGTGAATGGAAACTTGATTGCTGGGAAATTTAACAGGCTTTTCCTCCTAAAATCCTAAAAATGGATATGAAAATCAACCGAAAATCCTTTAACATGGGTTTTCCCCTAAAAAGTTCTGCTGCACGACCCCATCATCCCAAGACTCAAGTTAATCCCCCCCCCCCCCCCTCCGGCAACATTTTTGAAAACATGGGATATATTAGATCATTACAAGATCTTAAGGAATACCTTTCGAATTAGCAAGGGAATAGGGATAACGACAGATCGAAATTCTCACGGAATGCAAACAATTCTCGAAAGGAAAAAAAAAACGTTTCAGGAAACATCGAATACCACAAGAGGATTGTTTAGGTGCACACAATATCCGAGTTGCATATTCCCAGCATGATATGCCCATTATGTCGTAGCACTGGAAATTCCAATTTTTGTGCTTGCAAACTCAATAAAGATAGCGAACGTAGCAGTAAAACAGCCTAGCTATTCAAATGCTTAGATCACAGTTTTCGGTCGACTACTTTTTTGTTTTTTAAAGGTTTTCACATTTGCTAGTTCGCATTCACATTTGTTTTTTAAAGGATTTCACATTTGGTTCACTCATTTCTGGTTCACCCGGTATATACAGACATCTTTATGTCTAGTATATCTAAACATAGTCAAGACTATGATTTGAATTATGTTTGCTACAAACATTACTATTACAGGACCAAATGCTAAAATTTTTGTAGAAACTTGTTTACCCTATAAAAAAAGTCACTCTGGCTTCACGCAGACTGTGTCCTAGACCCTAGTTCCTTTTGGAGAGTTTAGAACATAGGCTAGCTTCAAGGGCAAATCGAAGGCCATAATGAACAACATATTCACACACGTGATGTAAAAACGCGTCAAATTCGTTTTTAATTGAGATATTAAAGAAAACAATGCCTACCTGTGCCCAGATGAGTACTTCGTCTATGCATTGCTTGAAGATTTCTTCAATGGGACAGTGAAAACCTGCTTTTAAAAGCCAAAATGTTCTTCGGGTTTTACAACAGCAATCTCGCAGCTTGAATTAGCAATCGACGGCGGATGGCTAAAGGGAGGCCCCATTTCAGATCGAGGTTGATATACTAGTGCTATATTGATCAAATGTGAATGGCTGCGCATGTGTCCCTGCGATTCTATTGTAATGCGGCTTCTCAGAGCTGATCAGGCCCGTAGGAAGTGGGGGGCAGGGGGGGGCTCAAGCTCCCCCAACAATTTTGAAATCAATGGTGCTACGTCACAAGCATTAACTAGATGTCTTGTTCTCTATTGTTTTAAGAACAATTGCCCCCCCAATCCGAAGCTGCTTCCTACGGCCCTAGAGCTGATGAGCTGCGTTGGATCACAAATATAAAAATTGCTATTTCCCAAATTTCCCAACGGCAATGTTCTCTCATCACAGGGGCTTAAATTTTGGGATTTAAGCACACTGGCCAAATTTTGAAATTTAAGGGCACTGGCCAAACCGTGCACTTTGCAGCAACCAAAATAATTCTGGGTTAAAGGGAAAATTCTAAATTTTCCTCCATAAACCATACCTTGGGTACCAGAGCCTTATTGTACCCAGAGGGTACATAAACCAGTGCATTTTGTGTCAATAACAGAGATAACAGATCTTCGACATGAAAATAGCGAGCGCAATACGATTCTAGGTGGTGAGTGGGTGGGTGGGTAGGTGAAAATAAAATCCAAAATCTGAAAAAATTCAAGATCTTTGCCACGCCTTTCCTGCTTTCTGCATCAAAAAAGGATGAAACATGTCTGAAATTTTGTTTCAATCAGACACAAACTAAATCAACAGATTTCCTGCGTTATTATCCAAGAAACGCATATTGCAAAACACTACTATTACATCAATCAATTGTCACAAACAACGTCTTGGACGCTTTTGCACTCCAATTGTATTTGCGTTCCACCTTACTGGTTGATTTCTTTTTCCCCGGTTCTTTTTGCTGATTTCCACGGCCACGATTTTTACTTCCAGGCTTTTCGGAGCTCTTTTTACTAGCCTTTCCAGAATCCCTATTCGAAGATCTCTTCGAATGCCTGGATCCTTGCTTGTCAGCTTTCCCTTGATCTCTTTTCTTTGACACCGCAGTCCCCGATTTCTTTTCCAAGGCAGACCCATCTTTGTCATTTTTGCCAGCCTCTGTATCATTGTCTTGACCCTCCTCCTCATCATCCCCTTTGAGAATCCTTTGCATCGCAGCTGCGGGATCTTTTAAAAACAACCCTACCTTCTTTACAAGATCAACTCTTTCCTTCTCGCCTAATCCTTCCAGGATATTTGTGCCAGGAAGAAAGAAGTGTTTGCATTTCGGCTCGGGTTTGTTTACAAAACTCCTCAATCTCCTGACAGCAGATAGGACTCTTTCTTCGAGTAAGGTGTCGCTCCACTGTTCATTTCTAGGCCAGCTCTCGCTTTCATGCAGCAACACTGTTTTCATGTGATATGAACGAAGACAATTCCAGTTCAAGTCGAGAATCAGGCCTTTCAAAATACGAAGAACATTTTTGCGGCATGAGTTGCTTTGGCCAGGGTTGCTTTTCTTCAGCAGCTTCTTCTCTCCTTTGTTGAATGCGTATCTCCAGAGATAATCCCTCTTTTCATATCTCTGATCTCGATATAATTTTGGAGCAAGGCAGACTGGTGTGTTTTTCTTCAGATTCTCAATAATCTCATCTGATGGCCAACCTTGATGAAGAGATATAAATCAGAGTTCAAAGGTGAAGGTGAAGTTGCGGTTTTTAGCGCCAAGCGCTGGGATCGCAGAAGTAGATAGGCCTAATCGAGTCCGCGACCCCTCGTCATGACGCTCAATTATTGATGGCGCTCTACCTGGAATCGAACCCTGTCCGCCTGACTGTTCTGGCTGCAATGTCAGAGGATTACACCACTGCGCCATAACACCTTCAAAATCTCCAAAGAGTCCGAAATTAAGAAGATCGTTAAAAAATAGCTATTGGAACATTGCTAGCTGCAGGAAAGATTTCTTACACTGCTGGTAACGCATGCTAGGGGAAAATATCAAAAAATTTCAATGATAAGCTGGAACATAACGATCTAAAAGCTGCAACAAAACTGCCTATCAACAATCTTGAAAATCCAGCAATACGCTCAAATATTGAGACATAAAAATCGCTTTTCTTTTCTCTTGTGAAAATTTTCCAGAATAACACCTCTGGAGGCACCATTATAGAAATAAGGTCGCACTGACCTTTTAACGCTATCCCTGCCATTTTAAACTGGGGGTATTTTTAGATTAAGTTGTTAGCTTTTATATTAATATCATATTGTACACCTGTAAAATTAGACTTAATGCTTTTCCTAAGGTGAAGGTGGAGTTGCAGTTTTTAGCGCCAAGCGCTGGGATCGCAGAAGTAGAAAAGGCCTAATCGAGTCCGTGATCCCTTGTCTTGACGCTGAAGTGATGAGGCTCTACCTGGGATCGAGCCCGGTCCATGTGACTGTTCTGGTTCAATGTCAGAGGATTACATCACTGCGCAACAACACCTTCGTCCTTCATCCTTCATCCTAAATTTATGCTATAATTTGAGTCAATCATCTGTTGTAAGGTGGAGGGAGTTCTTCTTTCTCAGACGCCCGAGTTGTTTTTTTCTCAAAGTTATATGTATATGTTTTCATTTATGTAAGTTGCTGCCGTAGTCAGAACACGATGACATCATGTCCTTTCTAGCTACGGCAGCCATATAATATTTATATTTCGTTGCAATTTAATTGTGATCAAACAATAATACGATAAAAAGTAGATAAATGTTATCAAAAAGGTGACCGTGAAGTTGCATTTTTAGCGTAAATCGCTGGGATCACAGAAGTAGCTAAGTGCTAATCGAATCGAGTCTGCCACCACTTGTCATGATGCTCAAATGACGGGGCTCTACCTAGGATCGAACCATGTCCGTCTGACGGTTATGTTGCAAAGTCAGAGGATCACACTACTGCGTTACAGCATGTTCAAACGTGTCTATATTCTTAACGTCTCACCATTTCTTGCTCGGGTCTCCCATCCTTCAGTTAGCTGTTCTGGCCATTTTGTTACTTCGATCACAGGTGCCAAATCAACATTGTATATCGTCGTCTTTTTCTTCTTGAATCGAATAGTTACAGCTGGATGATTTGTGACAATCTCTAATCTACGTAAGAAGTTATGAGATTTTCTACTTGTGGTAATACTTAGCAAGTAAAACTAAAAAGACTCAAAAAGGGAATTGTAGATAGAAATAGCCATGCAAAGAAAATTGGCCTTGACACGCACTGAACCATATTAGGATGACAAATTTATAAACTGGTATCTGATAGGCTACACGTATTTTTTCTTATAAGAAACTGCTTATAAGGAACTCAACTCTCAGATCGCCAAAAAATTAAGAAACTCCAGTACTGGGAAAATGTAAGCTAAGAAACTATTTATTTTGATAAAGGAAATCCTCGACATAGTTCTACCTCTTGTTTCCTCTATCATATTACTCGTAAGGTACTTGAGTAATGTCTAAACATTGGAAAGGCTTAAAAAACCTTGTTTTGAAATCTTCACGAGGGCACAGGTAGTGAACATTAAGATTGTTATGGAACCTCTAAGAAACTCGTAAGAAACTCTGAGTACTCAAAATCTGATAATTGTAAGAAACTTCCAGTACTCGCCCAAATTCTTAGTTTCTTGTAAAAAAAATACGTGTATATTCTCAACCTGAAATATTTGAGTGGCTACAGTATCTGCTTAGCATTCCTGTCATGGCAAAACAATGAATCACAAACGTATCTAGCACGACCCTTCATGAAATTAGTCTGCGAAACAGTTGTATCTTGATAATAGCCACATTTTCCGAAAATCTCCAAAAATCTTAGAAATCTTAGAAAAATCATAAAAAATCTCAATAAATCTTAGAAATCCCAGAAAAATCCCACAAATCTCTCTGGATAAATCATAAAAAATTGTAAGGAAAAACATAAGAAAGGTGGCAAACGCTTGCAAAGTGACTATGACGGTCCATGAAATCGAAGGAAAAACATCCTGCAAAAAATTTCTGACCTCTGACCTTGTCCACACTGTGTTCGATTGCGTCGTCAAGACAACAACCTTGGCAGGGAGTCGGCTAGAAAATACATGCGCACACGCGTTCGCAAGCTGGGGTGGTGTGATAGACTTATGAATTTTCATCCCTTGTTTCCCTGCGTTCTTTGGTCTGCTGATATCACCTGGTTTAAAGAGCTTAAATATTGAAAAGCAAACTTTTAGTACAAAGAATGAGGTTTTCCTGGCCTACTAACTGCAAAATATATATCTTTCAAGCAATAATCTTCCTCTGTAAAAAAGATAATAGAAAATAAACATGAGGAAGTTTTTGTTATATTTTCCATAATGTGAACTTCTAAGGGATAGTGCAACATTTATTATATGACATGGCCGATGGGGAAGGAAAATTCTTGCCAAAAAATCTTCTCGTCCCGTATGAAATCATCACAAAAAACCAACTGCCCCGTCACCCTTTCCTTGAAAAAATGTATCTGCTTCGTATTCATGAACATCAGATGTTGTATAGAACCAACAATGAGCTAGCCAAATACCATGAAAAAATTAATACTATCTGTACTATCTATATATATACCGGGTGTCAAAAAGAAAACGCAACGGATTTGATCGGGACTAGCGACCAGAATTTAGGTCCAATCAATCCTAAATAATTTTTAATAGGTATAATGCTCGATAGCTAACTTGAAGATAGATCGATACCTTGTTTGTTGATATTGGTGCATGGAGAGTCGGACTATCAATCTTGAAAGTCCAAATTTGCTTCCATCTCCAAACCAGAGGTTTCGGGTTTTTGCCTAACTAAAAACGTTCTTGAGGAATCTCCTCGGTCATATGCAAAGTGTAGTAGTGTGAGAATGCTAAGGCACATATGTTTAGGCACACATTTCAATTGAAATTTGAAAGCTAAAAATTGACAAGCATATCAATGTGGAAGGAAAAATTCACTAAGGAATATATTTGTTCAATCATAATGCACCTGCATAAGAGCCAAACACAAGTGAGCATTTTCAAGGATCTTATCCATGGATAATTTTCCCTTGGGTATATTTGATTTCTTGTTTCGTAAAGCCTGGTTCTCATATAATCTCAACCCGACGGCGACCCATCGGCGTCACTACTGCGTAGCAAAAGTTGAACTGCCGGCGATTCGTCGGCGACCCATCGGCGACCTATCGGCGACTTGTTGCCGGCAGGGCGCCGTCAACCATCTCTCAGTGTGCATTCCCCGCTGATCCTCGTATTTGATTGGCTTGCTATGGTCACCTGATCACAGGGCATGCAAATGATTCGCTGACGCATCGCCGGCAGTGCGCCGCCTCATGTTCTCATATAATTTTCATTGGCGCCGGTGCCGCAGCAGAGTGAAAAAGTTGAACTCAGCTCAACTTTTTCGAATGACTGTGGCAGGACGCCGGCAGTCGGCGCCCCATCGGCGCTGACTGTTCTCATTAAAATTAGACTACCGGAGCAAGGTCGCCGGTGGGTCGCCGATGGGTCGCCGGCAGGTCGCCGATGGTTTGAAGCTATATGAGAACCAGGCTTAATAATTCGAAGAAAAATTACACAAAATGCATTTCATTGAAGTCATGAAGATTGCAAGAAGTAATTCATTTTTCACACCCAAACAAACAACCTCGCGGATTACTTTCTTTTATGAGACAGATTTAATGCAAACTTTTCGAAACTTGCAAAGCATAAAAAAAAGATGTCTTTTCAGGACAAAATTGATGAATTTGATTGAATTTCTGTTCAAATATTTTCCTCAACACGAGGCTTTATTCTCTTATTTCACAATAATTCAGGAGATTCCCCAAAATAGCGCGTTTGCAGTTTATGCCAAAACCAAAAAGCTCTGGTTTGTAGGTTCAGGCAAATTTGAACTTTCAAGAATAATATTCCTACTCTCCATGCACCAATATCATAAAACAAGCTATCTATCTTCTAGTTAGCTATCGAGGATTACATGAAAAATTACTATGTATTGATTGGACCTAAATTCTTGCCGCTAGTCCCGATCAAATTCGTTGCGTTTTTTGGAACACCCGGTATATAAGATGTTTCTCCTAAATTATATGACTAAGATTAAGATAGCAGCCTATATAGGAGTGGCTTCTAGGCTGGTTTTCACGGTATTTGCCATCCATGGATAAAAAATAACTTTGAAAGTAAGGATTGTATGTTTCACTGAAATGAAATACACTGTAATTACTTGAAAGGAGACTCCTTCTTCTGATTGATCTCACACACTGCCTGGCTGACCAAACTAGCAAATCTTGCAACAACTCTTTCAGCTGACAATAACAATCCAGCAGAATCTGCAAGATTTCTCCATCTCTTCTGAAGTGATGGCTTTAATTTGTAGAATGTAAACTCTGCAAGATTCAGCATAGGGCTCACATCTTTAAAATCTTTAAAAAGGTCGGTGTAAAATTCTGTTGCAGTTTTCTTTGAATTGGATGGCTTGACTTATGGTACTTTGCTGTAAATCTGCCGTGGAAATTTTTTGATAATTATATTTAATTTTTTCAAAATGGCGTTGATTTCCCGTCGATTTATAATTACTTTTGAAAAATTTATGGAAATTTTGAAAAACATTTAAATCATTGTAAATCCTAAACTAATAGAGGAAATATTATATATCCTTCAAGAAAACCATTGTTTATAAAGGTCTACAATATGGTGACACGCAGAATCTGCAGCTTTTCTAGTTTAGGATTTAGAAACTTGAAGACGTCATGACCTCAAATTTAACAAATGCCGCCATATTGAAACTAATCAAGACATTGATAAATTTCCATGGCATATTTACAGCAAAAAACCCTAAGTTCCTTCCAAGCAATTTATGTAAAAGAAAAATGGAATAAAATCTTACACAGACCTTTTGAAAGATTTGAGCCCCATATTGCAAGATTCAGGATGCATGTGAAAGGAAAAACGACCATTTTGAAGAAGTGTTCAACAAGAATCCTTTAGAAGCTTACATAGAAAGCTCATATTACAATTAATGGGAATCTAAGCATATACCTTAGACCTTTTAAATTTCGCCTGCCTTCAATTTTGGCTCCCTTTAATTTTCGCCCCCTTGTGCTGAAGTTTCGTGGGAGTTTCGCTCACTTTAATTTTCGCCCCCCCCTGGTTTGGATTGATATGACGTAATTTGGATGGATATGGCCCCAAGAAAGAGAACACGGTGGATTTAGAACAACAAAATCACCTCTTAGACCCTGGGGAGGACAATATCATTGTTATAGAAGAGTAATGCATGTCTTGTATTTTGTATTACAATCAAAACTAAAGTTCTTTTATAGAAAATAGATTTTCTCGCTTCCTTTAATTTTTGCCCCCTTGCGCTGAAGCTTCGCGGGAGTTTTGCTCCCTTTAATTTTCGCCCCCCCTGGTTCGGATTGATATGACGTAATTTGGATGGATATTGCCCCAAGAAAGAGAACACGGTGGATTTAGAACAACAAAATCACCCCTTAGACACAGGGGAGGACAATATCATTGTTATCGAAGAGTAAATGCATGTCTTGTATTTTGTATTACAATCAAAACTAAAGTTCTTGTATAGAAAATACATTTTTTCGCTTCCTTTAATTTTTGCCCCCCTCTAATTTTGGCCCCCCAAAATATTTCTGTAATTTACCCCCTTTAATTTTCGCCCCCCTCTGGGGCAAAAATTAAAGGCAGGCGAACTTTAAGAGGACTAAGGTAGAAGCATTTGACAAAAATAGCCGTACAAGGACAATAGAGGATTACGCTAAAGATGGCGGCGAAGAACTTTTTACCAAGATGCATAGCGTTCGAATAACGAATCTTTAACGATTCTATAGGAATTCAATCAAAGAACGCAGTGCATCGTGGTAAAAAGTTCCTCGTCGCCATCTTTAGCGTAATCGTCTATTGACTTTGACACCCTTTGAGCCATATTTGGATAACTGATCCACGTCAAAAGGAAAGACCACAACTGGCTTATGTAACTTTCATACTGAAACAGCAACATAACTAATAAAATACTTTATTCAAAAAGATATTTTTCCCTTTGTCACTATATTGTGTGTTGTTTTCTTACACTTTTCCAATGTGTTATTTGTGAACAATTCACAAACAAGTCACATTGAAAATTTTTCCAGAGTTTTGCCTGAATTTGATAAATCTATTCAAACATGGTCAAAACATGGTCATTTCATTGCCAAACATGGTTAAACATGGTCAATGTAAAGTACAATTTTGTCCATGTTTTGACCATATTTGACCATGTTCTTTTAAATGTACTGAACCATGTTTGTTCATGTTTGATCATGGTCAAATCAAACCTGTAAACCACGTTTTGACCACAAAATATAGTGATTCCCTGAAATGGGTCCAATTTGATAAACCTATTCAAACATTGTCAAAACATGGTAATTTGATTGTCAAAACATGGTCAAATATGGTCATTGACCATCATCAAACATATTCGAAACATGTTTGACCATGTTTCAAACATGTTATTTTCGCCAGAGGGTAACTTTAATTTGAGAATTAAGTTATTATGTACAGTGCAAGATTGTTTCTTACAAGGGTTAAGTATTTCGACGGGAGTCAGCTAATCCATCTAGAGATGTTCCATTGACATTGAATTTTCCACAATTTTTAGTTTTGATGGAACAGCTCCCAACTTATTCTGTAAGATCTCGAAACAAGTGATACTACGTACTGTAGTTAGCACTCAAATCAATGTCAGAACAGTTGCTGTTGCTGAACAGTGTAAGACCATTTTTGAGTGCAAATTACAAACAACCTTGGCTTTTCCAATTCAGGTAGGGGATTTTCTTGAATTGAATTTTAAAGCAATGTGCAGAATTTTCAGAATACTCACCTGAGGGAACATCATGAAGCCTTCCTTTCCTACCCTCATTGATTCGTAATTCTTTGATGGGCAAATCAAAATCAAACTCGTCTGCTTCCTTGATCTTCACATTTTCATAAACACTGCCTCTATATTCCAATGACATTCTGAACCTGGAATCATAACCACCAACTTTGTCAACAATCAACTTCACAACTGGATATATTTCTTTCTTTGCCTTTTCAAATTCTGACTTCTTGATTTCTAATTTTTGATGCACATACTGACGAAATATTTCTTGGAGTTGAAGTGGTGGAGATTCGTCACTTTGCTCCGGATCAACAGGAGCTTTTGTTGCTGTGCCAGCTGATTTATTTTTCTTGGCAGCAAATTTTTGGAATGCTTCAGCTTTGTTAGCTGATTTATTTTTCTTGGCAGCAAATTTTTTGAATACTTCAGCTTTGTCAAATAGAATTTCACGAAGAAGTTCAAGTTCATCCAACGTAAATTCATCTACACTTTCTTCGTGTAGGTCGTCGAAATCTAATTCGTTATAGTTGCTTTCTTCGTGTAGGTCGTCGAAATTGAAATCGTTAGAGATGTTCTCTTCTTGTGGATCGTCGAAATTGAAATCGTAAGAGATGTTCTCTTCGTGTACGTCGTCGAAATTGAAATCGTTAGAGATGTTCTCTTCATGTGGATCGTCGAAATTGAAATCGTAAGAGATGTTCTCTTCGTGTACGTCGTCGAAATCGTTAGAGATGTTCTCTTCGTGTGGATCGTCGAAATTGAAATCGTTAGAGATGTTCTCTTCGTGTGGATCGTCGAAATTGAAATCGTTAAAGATGTTCTCTTCGTGTGGATCGTCGAAATTGAAATCGTTAGAGATGTTCTCTTCGTATGGATCGTCGAAATTGAAATCGTTAGAGATGTTCTCTTCGTGTGGATCGTCGAAATTGAAATCGTTAGAGATGTTCTCTTCGTATGGATCGTTCAAATCATAGTCGAAATCAAATGGAAATTCGGTGCTAGGCCTACCAGCCTGGAATTGTTCGCTGAAATCGAACTCAAATTCGTCACTAAAATCATAATCGTCATCCATACTTGCCTTGTCACCTTTTTAGAATTCACCTTGTTGCCTGTCGTTGTTAGTAAATCGTTTGAGACTTGATCTGCCAAGAGCTCATCACCACATCACAACCACACATAAACAGCCATTTTTATAACTTACTTCTAGGAAATAACATGACGTGGTGTTGTTGTTGCTGTCTGTGTTGAAGACATTGTTAACAAACCCAAACTCATTGTTGACAATAACAAAGGCCAGGAGGCCAGAAGAGGTCCAAAATTTAGCCAACCTCAACCCAGCATAGCCGTCAGATTTTTTTTTGTCCAAGGCTCCCATGGGGTTCTGCTCCACGCTCTGATCAGATCGCATTTCCTCCTAAAATTGACCAATCAGGTGCCGTCGTTGTATTTACTTCCGCGTTTCGTAGCAAAACTTAGGCCATTTTCGACCGTTTAGACCACTCTCCAGAAAAAATCATTGAACGATCGGATAAATCGAATTTCATTAAAATTTCAATTGGAGAAGATTCCCCATGCCTTGGACCATATGCGTTTTCGGTATGGCTTTGCGATCACTAAAAATGGCAGAATTGTGGCATTTTTAAGCTCAATGCAGTCATTCATCGGTTACAGACTCTATGATTAGCAAAAATAAGAGTAGAAAACTGAAAAGCTGAAGAAAAACTAGCGCATACACATACCTCAGATGGTTTTAATAACAAACATTCACTTTTTCTGCCGCGATCTACAGCGAGTTTCGCCAGCAAATAAACACAGTCAACAAAAATAGGCGCGAGAACTTGAAGTATCAGCTACAATGCAATCGTCGAGTAAGAACTATAAATGCATTACTTTTAATTTGCTTATTAGATTGTTTTGTAAATAAGATTATTTAATTTTGTATGCTTTTCAATCGCCATGCTGAAGATCATGGGAGAAGCTGTACGTCCAATCTGGCCCAGAAAGAAAAATTTCGTGCTGTCTTTTTCCATAAACCGTGCCACCATTCCTTTATCCAACTGCGGATATCATAAAAAATACACTTTGTGTGGATATCATAAAAAATATTTTATCTTTTAGAAGTCCTTCATTGGAAAATCACCCCTTCATGGTCAAGCTACACAGTAGCATCAAATTAAAGTTGGGCAGTTTGCAAACTCATTGCCCATTCATGGAAGAACAACCCTATTTTTTGTAAGATTCTACAACTTTGATCCAATAAAGAAAGCCCATAAAAATTATCATTGTCTAAGTACAAAATGTTTCGTAAGAGTTTCTTAAAAGTTCCCTCAAATTTCCATTCTTCGTTCCATCCTTCGTCCCTATTTGCAACAACATCTGACCATATCAAAAGAGGAATTTGAAAGGACCAAGAATGATATTCTTCCAGTTGTCAACCAGATTATTCAAAAAATAAAAGAAAAAGATCAAAGATTTAACATGAAATTGGAATACCGAGGCAGCGTTTATGAAAAAGTGAAGATAAAACAAGCTAATGAATTTGATTTCGATTTACGAATCCAACAATTACAGCTTGAACAAGAGCAAATCAATGACATGAAAAAGGCGTACCTTCAGGTATGTATCATTAAGCTAAACGTATTCTTCTTACCTCAGCAGAAATTCAGCTTTTTGAGTGGAGGGGCACGCAATTTTCCGAGTCGAGGAAATGCTTTTTTTCATGAAGATCATGCGGACATAAAAATGGTCCTTAAATGAGCTAAGAGAACATGTATATCAGATTTCAAAACTATTTATATTCAGCAGTTGATATAAAAAGGCAAGAATTTATTATGAAGGTATGCCCAACAGCTACAAGGACTCTGGGCGCGAAACCCCTAGGAAAATGTTTGAAGACACACCCTCTACTTTTGCTTAGAATGCATTTCACGACCATATGTTTGCCAATCTGGAATTGAGATTTTAACAATTTTGAACAATCTATTGCTTTTGCTCAGACAACACATTAGCATATTAGTTTAATTTTGCTCCCCATCAGCAAAATTTATTTTCTTTTTGCGAATACCACCTTGGACACTTTTACCCAGCTACTAGTACTTGGTAAGGGCATGCAAGAGGAAAAAATCAAACAATTTTCAATGATAAGCAACGGTTAGCCCCGGAGGGGGTACTCCCATACTTCACCTGGCGGGATATGCCGCTCAACAGGGTGTCCTTTTGCGGTGAAAATTATGCGACAGGGTGTCCTTTTCTGACGAAAATTATGCGATAGGGTATTATAATAGGTAAGAAAATTATGCAACAGGGTATCACAAGCAAAAATCGCGTTCTACTCTGTTTTTGAGAGGCAAAATTCTTATGCGACAGGGTACACTTTTGGCCCATTTTTTATGCGACAGGGTGCAGGGTGTAGAGAGGTTTTCCACAAACCCCTGTCACTTCCCTAGTCAAGTATCCCCTCCGGGCGGTTAGCTTTCTTTGAAATCATAATGGAAATTCTCTATCCCTGGACAGCTTTATAAGGTTTCTAAGACATCTGATAATCATTCGACATTGGCTGACACATGAAAAAACATCAATCATGAATGTGCTACCTTAATTTGAAAAATGAAATGCGCCGCTACCTGTGTTCTAACCTAGGATCGTCATGCCAAAAAATTATCCGACAATCCAATGAGCTGCTGAAGCATTCTAAAAGAGTTATTCAGTGCCTGTTTTTAGGTTTAGCATATTTTGTCATACCGAAATATCCTGGGTTTTATCTCTAATTCACACGAGAAAATTTCTATGAAAACAAATTATTTTTCAAGCCATAAAAAGCGTTGCACAAATCTGAAACTAAAATATTTACCGGAATGCTACGTAAAATTTCGCAGGTAATTCGTCAATATAATCAGTGAATATATGAGTATCCTTCAGTGTTACCTGACTGGCGTTTCAAAAAAGAGGCAATACAAGAATCCCGCAAATCCCATTGGTTAATCGCATATTTCCCGCAGTTTTCCCGTCACCTTGAATAATACGATACAAGGACGCGTTTTTGTCGCCATCAGCAACTGATTTAGGCCAGTGAGATTTACAATAATTTAAGGTAGTACTTCACACTTTTATTTTCAAGCACTCAAAAAAACTTAATTGGCCATAAAATGGTAGTTCTTGTTGATAGCAAGATAAAAGTTTCAGGAGTTGTCATACAACTCTTAGTGTCACTGAAGAACTGATTTTTTCTTTGAAAAAATCAAATTATGTTAATTTATGCTAATTTTAGCGTCGCGGACCATTTTTCTTGGGAAGATGATAACTTAAGAACCAGATACTTTATTGAGCTCAAATTTTCACAGAATGTGTGGAACAAGGTTCTATGTGTACTGAATAGACAAAGTTGTAAAATCATGACCTAGACAGAAGTTAATTGGGAAAAACACTGTTTCCATGGTAACGGCTACCATTTTGCAAATTTTGGAAATCTGTCTACTCATTACACTTGCATACATGTTAGTCAACTGGAGTGAAAATTTCAGATGAATATCTTATCCTGTTAAAGAGATATGATCTGCCCAATTTTGCTAGGTCAGTAAAATGCAGTTTTGAGAAAAATGCATTTAAAGTTTGCGTAGTACTTTTTTGTCTTAATTCATTGCTTCATATCACTAATAACTATACACAATCATTTGACAAGTTTCAAACAACATTCAGTGACCAGGTATCTCAACTGTTACAGTTTATGCTCCCTTAAAATTGGTTTTATCAGTTCTATGGTACTTCCATGATTGGGAAATCAGTTGATATTGCGTCAAATTAAAAATCACGCTTCTTGCACAAGAGGCCCTCCTGGCTCCCACTTTTGCCTTTACCCCCAAGTATCTTCATCTCTTCAGGGTGGTACACTTCTCTCCCCATTCTATCAAATGCTCCAGGATCATAGTCTTCTTTCAATGTTTCCTTATTTGCCCTTTTCAATCTCTTTTTGTTCAGATGCCAGGCCCTGTACTTATGCGAAATTTATCAGAGGCTGACATCTGGTTAGAGACGTGCTCTTTCTGTAATGCTCTGAGTAAATACTGGCCAACATTTTCTATTCCTTAAAAATTAATGCTTTCAAGCCAGCACCAGTATTGAGACAGCAGACTGCTTCTGGTATAGCAGAAACAACTCTTGCCTTTCTGCCTTGCTTTCTATTCTGCCGTATAAGTTGACGTTTCATGAAATGTTTTGTTAATATTATGAATTCAATGTAATATTAATGCTAGAGAAATATTATATGATATTAATCCTTCCACTTCATAATCATTATACTTCTGCCATGTTACATGGGCATAACATACAATCTAATAACCTCTCTGCTGCCTCTCTTTAAATCCTTTTCCTTGCAAAGGCCCAAGTTATTTTGGTACCTCTTATTTTGGTACCTCTTTGCTCCTGGATTCTCAAGTTTATAAAAAGATGAATTTTGCAGCTTTTTGGAAAGGCAATTAATGACAGATCTCAGCTCCATTTCTGGGGTAAAGAAGAAACTTGGATGGCTGAAAGTTTCCAGTGGGCCTACCTAAGCAATAACAACATTGGACTGAAATTCTGCTGGGTCTTCTTCTGTGTCGAAATGTCTTGCTTTCGACTGTGATAAAGCTTTCTTTTCTTTCTGAATCTTGTGACAAGTGCTCTTGCCTTAGTGGCTGATATTCCATTTCACTGCTTTACGAGAAATAACCAAAGAAAACATCATATTCACAATCTACCGTGGCCTCTGCAACTTGCTCCAAGTGCTGCACAACGAGAAAAAGCCCCAGAACGTGAAAGGAGACTTTTATTCAGCTTAGAGCCTCAATACCACAAAGAGGCTACCATAGGGAGCTCAAATACGAATTTAAAAGACCTCAGGGTACCTTTCGAGGGTTTCCCTTTAAATTTGGGGCCAGAAGATGACTAATTATGTCCCTAGAAACGGAATCAACTTTGTTGCTAAGGAGGTTCTCACCAACCCATGTCAGGAAAATTTAGAATAGACTAAAAAGTAACGAGAATTCAACAAAATCATTTGAAAAATCGGATTCTATGATAATTTTTCGATAGTTTTAGCTCAAAATCCGAAAATCTAAAATTTTGAGGAAAAGCTTTCTACAAAGTGTGAAGTACATCCTTAAGCGATATACCAGTAACAGAATGTGCTTAACTAAATGATATAAGTAAAAATTAGAAGCTATCAGGTAATAAAACTCATACTAACAGGTTTTGTGTTGTACATGAAAATATAAAACCCTCGTATGCTCGGCCTGTACTTTTAAGACCTCGGGCTTTACATTTTCCAGTACAACACAAACCGGTTAGTATGTGCATAGTATTCTTTCGAAACTTTGAATCAAATCAAACACAGAATTCCAGAACGCATTCTTATGCTACTTATCTTTTGCTGAATATGCATCAAAGAGTTGATGATGTTGCCTTGAGCGTAAGCAGCACTACTAACCAAATTTTAAATCTTGCAAAATGAATAAACAACATTGTAATCTTCTCATGCACGATTGAATTTATTCGCGTATGGTTGGTAAAAATAGGACCTACAGTTTTTAAAGCAAACGCTCTTTTATCTTTTTGTTTCAAAATCAGTCAGGATCTCACTAGATCTCAATTGTCACAGACAGGGACGCTTTTGCACTCCAATTGTATTTGCGTTCCACCTTGCTAGTTGCTTTCTTTTTCCCCGGTTCTTTTTGCTGATTTCCACGGCCACGATTTTTATTTCTAGGCTTTTCGGAGCTCTTTTTACTAGTCTTTCCAGAATCCCTATTTGAAGATCTCTTCGAATGCTTGGATCCTTGCTTGTCAGCTTTCCCTTGATCTCTTTTCTTTGACACCGCAGTCGCCGATTTCTTTTCCAAGGCAGGCCCATCTTTGTCATTTTTGCCAGCCTCTGTATCATTGCCTTGACCCTCCTCCTCCTCATCCCCTTTGAGAATCCTCTGCATCGCAGCTACGGGATCTTTTAAAAATAACCCTACCTTCTTTACAAGCTCAACACTTTCCTTCTCGCCTAATCCTTCCAGGATGTTTGTGCCAGGAAGAAAGAAGTGTTTGCATTTCGGCTCGGGTTTGTTTACAAAACTCCTCAATCTCCTAACAGCAGACAGGACTCTTTCCTCGAGCAAGTTGTCGCTCCACTGCTCATTTCTAGGCCAGCTCTCGCTTTCATGCAGCAACACTGTTTTCATGTGATATGAACGAAGACAATTCCAGTTCAAGTCGAGAATCAGGCCTTTCAAAATACGAAGAACATTTTTGCGGCATGAGTTGCTTTGGCCAGGGTTGCTTTTCTTCAGCAGCTTCTTCTCTCCTTTATTGAATGCGTATCTCCAGAGAAAATCCCTCTTTTCATACCTTTGATCTCGATATAATTTTGGAGCAAGGCAGACTGGTGTGTTTTTCTTCAGATTCTCAATAATCTCATCTGATGGCCAACCTTGATGAAGAAATGTCAATCAGAGTTCAAAGGTGAAGGTGAAGTTGCGGTATTAGGGCAAGCGCTGGGATCGCAGAAGTAGAATAGGCCTAATCGAGTCCGCGACCCCTTGTCATGACGCTCAATTATTGATGGGGCTCTACCTGGAATCGAACCCTGTCCGCCTGACTGTTCTGGCTGCAATGTCAGAGGATTACACCACTGTGCCATAACACCTTCAAAAACTCCCAAGAGTCCGAAATTAAGAAGATCGTTAAAAAATAGCGATTGGAACATTGCTAGCTGCAGGAAAGATTTCTTACACTGTTGCTGGTAACGCATGCAAAAGGAAAATATAAAAAAATTTCAATGATAAGCTGCAACATAAACTATCTAAAAGCTGCAACAGAACTGCCTATCAACAATCTTGAAAATCCAGCATTACTCTCAAATATTGAGACATGAAAATTGTTTTTCTTTTCTTCTGTGAAAATTTTGCAGTCAATAACACCTCTTATTATTATTATTATCAATCTATTTAAAGTAGGCCTACATATATATATATGTACATACAAGACATATATACATGTATATACAATAGCTATAATTAAGAGCTAATTCAAGCCTACTATCTAAAAAAGTAAAATTTGTAAGAAAAAATTAAAAAATGAATAAAATTCCGAATGATTAAATACAGATACATTTTACAGATTTTTACAATGCTTTTAATATTTACTATGTTTTCTTACTTTTTTTTCTCGGTAAATACAGCAGAAAATTTAATATCAGCTCAAGAACCCAACCTGAGCCACGAAAGGTCTGCATATTCTACAATTACATTTCTCTCCCCTCCAGGCTTTGATTTTCCTTTTGAAACTAGAGAGAGTGCCTGCCATAATCTACACCCAAGAAACGATATTGTCTCTAAGCCATAGCACGCAGTGCGTGCTTGTGGCAAGGATAGGTTATGGCAGCCTCTTAACCCATAAGAAACCTGTTTTTCAATAAAAATGTCCTTCATTAAGCTGGGATTAAGGCTCAATTTTGTCTTAAAAACTTCAGTCATTAGCAATTGTAAGTTCCTTATGTGAAGTGGGACCGAATTGTCTCTCAGTAACATCGTATCAAAATCTGATCTCATATCTTTGTAAGTTATTCGCAATGCCCGTTCGTGAATATGGTTAATTTTATTGTTCAATGTTCTGTCACAGAACATCCATATAAGATCTGGAGGGACCATTATGAAAACAAGGTCGCACTGAACTTTTTATGCTATCCCTGCCATTTTAAACTGGGGGTATTTTTACATTAAGTTGTTAGCTTTTATATGTATATTATATTGTACACCTGTAAAATTAGACTTAATGCTTTTCCTAAGGTGAAGGCGAAGTTGCGGTTTTTAGCACCAAGCGCTGGGATCGCAGAAGTAGAATAGGCATAATCGAGTCAGTGACCCCTTGTCGTGACGCTGAAGTGATGGGGCTCTACCTTGGATCGAACCCGGTCCACCTGACTGTTCTGGCTGCAATGTCAGAGGATTACATCACTGCGCCACAACACCTTCTTCCTTCATCCTAAATTTATGCTATAATTAGAGTCAATCATCTGTTGTAAGGTGGAGGGAGTTCTTCTTTCTCAGACGCCCGAGTTGTTCTTTTCTCACAGTTATATGTACATGTTTTCATTTATGTAAGTTGCTGCCGTAGTCAGAACTCGATGACATCATGTCCTTTCTAGCTACAGCAGCCATATAATATTTATATTTCGTTGCAGTTTAACTGTGATCAAATAATAATACGATACAAAGTAGATAATGTTATCAAAAAGGTGACTGTGAAGTTGCATTTTTACCGTAAATCGCTGAGATCACAGAAGTAGCTAAGTGCTAATCAAGTCTGCCACCACTTGTCATGATGGTCAAGTGACGGGGCTCTACCTAGGATCGAGCCATGTCCGTCTGACGGTTATATTGCAAAGTCAGAGGATCACACCACTGCGTTACAAAATGTTCAAACGTGTCTATATTCTTAACGTCTCACCATTTCTTGCTCGGGTCTCCCATCCTTCAGTTAGCTGTTCTGGCCATTTTGTTACTTCGATTACAGGCGCCAAATCAACATTGTATATCGTCGTCTTTTTCTTCTTGAATCGAATAGTTACTGCTGGATGATTTGTGTCAATCTCTAATCTACGTAAGAAGTTATGAGATTTTCTACTTCTGGTAATACTCAGGAAATAAATCTCAAAATACTCATAAATGCAATCTTAGATAAAAATAGCAATGCAAAGAAAATTAGCCTTGACATGCACTGAACCATATTAGGATGATAAATTTATAAACTGGTATCTGATAAGCTATATTCTCAATTTCAAATATTTGAGTGGCTTCTATCTGCTTAAAATTCTTGTCATGGCAAGATAATGAAACACAAACGTATCTGGCACGACTCTTCATGACTGCGAAACAGTTGTATCTTGATGATATGAAAAAAATATGAGGAAGTCTTGTTATATTTTCCATAATGTGAGCCAAATGTGAGCTGCTGAATACGAGATGCCATTGAATATGAGATGAGACTTGCCAGTAAAGTGGAGGTGTCAAAGACATATCAGTATGAAGCAATTAGTAGCTGCAAATCTATCTATTCATACTGCCGGTTAGGCGAGCTGCAAATCTACAAAATAGTAGGCAATGCCTGTTCTGGTGCATCTTGTACGTAATTTTGACTTACTTATTTCTCAGCTACTAAAGTAGATAAACAATACCCTGGCTCTAGATATTTAGATTTAAAGAGACATTTTCACGAAATTTCAACTGTGCAAAGTGGGTTTAGAATTATGCATTGCAAAATTGCGCATCTTGACAAATCTAGCGATGTCTGTGTTGCATTTTTCATGGCAACATTACGGCTTTGTAAAGGCCATGATATGATGAATACCTACGGTACTGGCGTAGAATCTTGCTAAAATGTTGGTGATTCACAACTTCTCTCCTAGATACTGCATATCTAACATGGTTGATGTAAAACGAGTTATTTTGTAATATCTACGTAGAAGATGTTTCTCCTAAATTATATGACTAAAGATTAATAGCAGCCTATGTAGGAGTGGCTTCCAGGCTGGTTTTCACGGTATCTGCCATACATGGATAACAAACAACATTGTATTGAAATGTAAATTTTGCATGCAAAAATAACTTTATAAGCAAGTGATTCGTGGTACAAAATTTAAAAATAGCCTTAAATAACGGACTCATCATATTAAACCCATAAACGCAATAAAAACACCGAAATCAGTCGAAAGAAGACCATTAATTCCTGTAAAAGACACAACAACCAAAATAAGCCTGTAACAAGAGAAAAACCGTTAAATCCTGTAAGACATTCATTAAGACGTTAATTCGGTTTTGTCTTACAGGATGTAACAGTTATTCTAATGTTACAGGCTTATTTTGGTTGTTGTTCTTTTACAGGAGTTAATAGTCTTCTTTCTACTGATTTCGGTGTTTTTATTGCGTTTATGGGTTTAATATGATGAGTCCATTATCTAAGGCTATTTTTAAAAATAACTTTGAAAGTAAGGATTGTATGTTTCACTAAAATAAAATGTACTGTAATTACTTGAAAGGAGACTCCTTCTTCTGATTGATCTCACCCACTGCCTGGCTGACCAAACTAGCAAATCTTGCAACAACTCTTTCAGCTGACAATAACAATCCAGCAGAATCTGCAAGATTTCTCCATCTTTTCTGAAGTGATGGCTTTAATTTGTAGAATGTAAACTCTGCAAGATTCAGGATGCACGTGAAAGGGAAAAAGACCATTTTGAAGCAGTGTTCAACAAGAATTCTTGAGAAGTTTACATAGAAAGCCCATATCATGGTTAACCCTATCAAGCCTTGGGGGGGGGGGCTGATTGGCTTTTATTCTGTGGATTTTTCCCAAGTGCACTTACAACGCTGAAATTTTCTGACTTTTAGTTTTTATCCTTCTTATAATCAAAAATGAACTTTTTAGAAAAATTAAATTAATTCCAGGAGGTAAACGCGATCAATTTTTGAGAGATCTCTGTGCAAAATTTCAATAAATGCTAATAAAATCTACTGCAAATGCAGGAAAACAATGACATTGGAGAAATATATGCTACTTTTGATCTTCTATCCAACTGCATGATTTGTTTGTAGATTTTCTTTGCAAAGCAAAAGCTATTCAACCATAGAATACACTAAAATTGGACCCATGTCCTTATTGCCTTTCGTTTTCTCACAATCAACGATTTAACATTTTCAGTACTGAACCCTATTGACTTTGAAAATTATATATCGTGACGTCATGAGCACGTCACGTGACATAACTAAAAATAGATTTCATTTTTGGGTTCAGCTCATGATGTTCTATGCACATGCCAAGTTTCAAGGCTCTACATCATTCAGAACGGAAATAAAACAGGGGGACTGAATGAGCCTCCCCCCCCCTAGTCTTCCTAGAGCATCAAATACCCTAAGCCTGATAGGGTTAAAGGGCATCTAAGCATATATAAGCATTTGATAAAAATAATTGTGGGAGGACAATGGATTTTAACACCCTTTGAACCATATTTGGATAACTGATCCACATCAAAAGGAAAGACTGATGTTTGATAGGGTAGAATGTGACCGCAACTGGCTTGAGCAACTTTTATATGCTTACATTCCTGTGTAATCAAAAAAATGTTTCAAAGAATAATTTATTCAAAAAAATATTTTCCGTTTTGTCACTATATTGTGTGTTGTTTTCTTACGCCTTTCCATTTTTTTATTTGTGAAATAAATTCTTTCTGAGAGAGACAAGGAAACAAGGAAATCAAAAGTAAAAATGGAATTGACACCCTCATTTCCTTGTGCTCTCTCAAAAAGTATTTATTTCAAACATAACAAATTGGAAAGTCGTAACAAAAACAACACATGATGTGATGAAAAAGAGAACAAAGTATTTCTTTGAATAAAATATTTTTGAAATAGTTTTGAATTAACTGTAATATTGGCTTCCTGTGAAGTTTATAAGGATCTCTGACAGAAACAGTGTTAATGGACTCATGGTCTATACTGTATCTCTGGGAGTACCAAAATACAAACGCTATGTAATATAGCCATTTACAAGCCTTGTAGTTATGACCTTGTAACCTTGTTCTAGCCTAGAGAAACCTTGCAGAAACCTTGTAAATGGCTCGAAAAATGCTAATTAGCCTTTTGGAAACCTTGTGTTAGATTGGTTGCAACTCGGAATCTTACTGATAGCCTCGTAATTTTCTTCTAAGGTTAGGACAAGGTTATAACAAGGTCTTAATCCCCGCTACAAGTTTACCTTGTATTTTTATACAGGAGGTCAACACACTTCCACATGAAATCATATAAAAATGAAAAAGTCACATGAAAATTTTTCCAGATTTTTGCCAGAATGGTGCTGTAACTTCAATTTGAGAATTAAGTTGTTTACGGAAAATTATCTGTCTCAAACATACCACTACCTCCGTACACCCGCAAGATTTGGTACTACGATAAGGCAGACTTTGTAGCTATTAGAAAAAGCATCGAAATGTTTGCTTGGAACGAACATCTTGATAACATGACATGCCCTAATGAACAGGTTAACCTACTCAATGAAGTCCTTTTGAACATTTACTCTAATTTTATTCCCAATACAGTTAAAACAATTAGACCTCGCCAAGCACCGTGGATAACAGAAGCCGTTAAGAATTTTCTCAGGAAAAAGAATCGTGCATATAAAAGCTTCGTGAGGAATGGTAGGCCTAACGACAAGCTTGAAGGTATACAAAAGATGATATCTGAAGGTGCCAAAATGATTGAGGAAGCTAAGCAAAATTACTTCCGTAAAACTGGAAAATCTTTGGCTGATCCTGGGACCAATAGAAAAACCTATTGGAATTTAATAAACACTGTTCTAAACAAAGTTAAGATTCCTATGATACCACCTCTTCTAGAAAACGGGCTGTTTGTAACGGATTTTACCGAAAAGGCACAGATATTTAATGACTATTTCATTCTTCAATGCACGACCATTGACACAGGTAGTGAAATTCCCCAAGATACTCCGAGACTACGACTCTAATAAGTGATTTCGTCATCTCTGAGGAAAAGATACTTAATATCATTAGATCGCTTAATCCCAATAAAGCACATGGCTGGGACGAAATATCAGTGAGGATGATAAAGTTGAGCGATGTTGCATTGGTTCTGCCACTCAAGATAATTTTCGTAAATTGTTTGAGGCGTGGTTTATTTCCCGAAATATGGAAATGTGCAAATGTAGTGCCGGTTCATAAGAAAAATGAGAAAAATGTGAAAGGGAATTACCGTCCTATTTCTCTTTTACCAATTTTTGGGAAAATACTTGAAAAACTCATATACGATTCTCTTTATTCACATCTTGTATCACATGAACTTCTTAACCAAAATCAATCAGGATTTCGCCCAGGGGATTCAACAATCAATCAGTTACTCTCAATAACACATACAATATTTAAAGCGTTTGACTGTAACCCTCCCCTAGATGTTCGTTCTGTGTATCTGGACATCTCTAAAGCATTCGATAGGGTATGGCACGACGGTCTAATTTATAAATTAAAACGATGTGGTGTCTCGGGACAACTTCTTTCTTTAATCCAAAGTTTCCTCAAGGATCGAAAGCAGAGGACTGTACTGAATGGACAGAGTTCTAATTGGGGAGATATTTCGGCAGGGGTGCCCCAGGGCTCTATTCTGGGACCTTTGTTTTTCCTTGTGTATATAAATGATCTAGCCGTAAGCTTGAAGTGCAATGCTAAGCTATTTGCTGATGATACATCATTGTTCACAGTGGTAGAAGATTCCAATACAGCTGCCAATGATATGAATCATGACTTGGACTTGATAAGTCAGTGGGCTCACGCTTGGAGAATGTCATTTAATCCTGATCCGTTAAAACAAGCAGTTGAATTAAAATATTCAAAAAAGAAAATTGAAATTGAACATCCAGTAATCCTTTTTAATGACATACCTGTGAAGAAGGTAAACGAACATAAACATTTAGGAATTATCCTTGACTCAAAACTATCTTTTTCAGCTCATATTAAAGCAGCTGTCTCTAAGACAAGAAAGGGCATTGGTTTGCTGAAATATCTCTCCAAATATCTGTCCAGGCATACCCTTAACGAAGTATATAAGCTCTACGTTCGACCACACCTGGACTATGGTGATGTCATTTACCATATTCCTGCCAAAGCATGTGAATTCAGTCAATGTATCATTTTACCAAATGCCATGGAAAAGCTAGAGTCTGTTCAGTATTCTGTTGCTTTGGCTGTAACAGGGACATGGAGGGGAACATCTCGCGAGAAGCTGTACAAGGAGCTTGGCTGGGAGTCATTAAGTTCCCGACGATGGAGTAGACGCCTTACCTTGTTCTACAAGTTTGTAAATAATCTTAGCCCTGAGTATACAGTAGATCCAATTCCTCCTCTTCATCAGTCGCAGTACTGTCTTCGCGACCAGGATGTCATTGGGCGATTAAAGGCACGGACAGAACAATTTAAGTCTAGTTTTTATCCTAACTGCCTATCCGAATGGAATAAGCTCGAGCCTGAATTGAGACTTGCACCCTCAGTTGCTGTTTTCAAGAAAAAGATCTTATCAATAATCCGACCCCCTGCAAAATCTGTTTTTGGAATACACGATCCAATAGGATTATCCTATCTTACTCAACTTAGGGTTGGTCTCAGTAAGTTAAATTTTCACAAGTTCAAGCATAATTTCAGGGATACCATAAACCCAATGTGCCCAACAAACGATGGCATCGAGGATACGGAGCATTTTTTGTTGCTCTGCCCTTCTTTTGATGTTCAACGAAGAGATCTTCTCGCTGGAATTGTAGAATTATTGCAACCATATGTACAAATCGCTAGCCTTTCAAATGATGCTTTGACGCAGCTTTTACTATATGGTGATCAAGACCTTTCTGATGACTTGAACAAAAATATACTCGAATTGACTTTACGTTTCATCTACGAAACTGGTCGGTTTGTTTGAGATCCTTTGAAACTTCAGCTATGTTCTTAGCAACCACCAAGTCCCTTTACGTGAATTTTCTTTGTTTTCCTTGTAAATTCTGTTTGATATTAGGTGTCAGGCATCTTATGCATCTCCAGTTTCAAACGAGCCACACTCGTGAAATGTTTTAAGTTCTTCCCAACCTTGACATGACATCTAATATCAGACAGAATCTAGTATATTATCCTTTATCCATTAGTTTTTGTAATCGTTCGTAGTGTACAGTTAGTTGCATGTAGGTTAACGTTATATGTCTTTATGTTTTTGGCCATGGGGTAGTCATTGTTTTTCGCTCCCCCTGGTATCGTTCCCGTAGTGTTGTATAGTAATTAGACAAGTATTGTAGATCGTAGAACTCATTGTAAACTTTTTAAATGAATGATATAAAAAAAAAAAAAAAAAAAAATTAAGTTTATCATGTACAGTGCACAACCAATTCTTACAAGGGTGGAAGTATTTTGATGGGACTTGGCTAATCCATGAGAAGCTCAACTGACATTGAATTTTCCACAATTTTTACTTTTGTTAGAACGGCTTCCAACTTATTTATAAGATCTCAAAACAAGTGATAACATACTGCAGTTAGCACTCAAAACAATGTCAGAGCAGTTGCTGCACACGTATAAGACTATTTTTGAGTGCAAATTACAAACAACCTTCTTGGCTTTTCCAATTCAGGTAGGGAAGTTTCTTCAATTTCAAAGGAATGTGCAGAATTTTCAGAATACTCACCTGAGGGAACATCATGAAGCCTTCCTTTCCTACCCTCATTGATTCGTAATTCTTTGATGGGCAAATCGAAATCAAACTCGTCTGCTTCCTTGATCTTCACATTTTCATAAACACTGCCTCTATATTCCAATGACATTCTGAACCTGGAATCATAAACACCAACTTTATCAACAATCAACTTCACAACTGGATATATTTCTTTCTTTGCCTTTTCAAATTCTGACTTCTTGATTTCTAATTTTTGATGCACATACTGACGAAATAATTCTTGGAGTTGAAGTGGTGGAGAATCATCACTTTGCTCTGGATCAACAGGAGCCTTTGCTTCAGTTTCTGTTTGATTTTCCTTGGCACAAAATTTTAGGAATGCTTCAGTTTCTGTTTGATTTCTCTTGGCACAAAATTTTAGGAATGCTTCAGTTTCTGTTTGATTTCTCTTGGCACAAAATTTTAGGAATGCTTCAGTTTCTGTTTGATTTTTCTTGGCACAAAATTTTAGGAATGCTTGAATTTGCTTGGCGCAAAATTTTCGGCATGCTTCAGCTTGTGATTGAATTTGCTTGGCACAAAATTTTTGGTATACTTCAATTTTTGATTGAATTTTCTTGGCACAAAATTTTCGGCATGCTTCAGCTTGTGATTGAATTTGCTTGGCACAAAATTTTTGGTATACTTCAATTTTTGATTGAATTTTCTTGGCACAAAATTTTTTGCATGCTTCAATTTTTAATTGAATTGTCTGGGCACAAAATTTTTGGCATCCTTCAATTCTTAATTGAATTTTCTCAACACAAAATTGTCGGCATGCTTCAGCTTCTAATTGAATTTCCTTGGCATAATGTTTTCGGCATGCTTCAGCTTCTAATTGAATTTCCTTGGCATAATGTTTTCGGCATGCTTCAGCTTCTAATTGAATTTCCTTGGCATAATGTTTTCGGCATGTTTCAGCTTCTAATTGAATTTCCTTGGCATAAAATTTTCGGCATGTTTCAGCTTCTGATTGAATTTCCTTGGCATAAAATTCATCATCAGTATCACTGTTGGCCTCGGAATCTATTTCGTTGTGTTTGCTTTTGTCGTGTGGATCGTTAAAATGGAATCCACTACTACTATCGTTGCTAAATTCATTACTACAATCAGAATCGTCATCCATAGTTGTCTTATCACCTTTTGGTATTTACCTCTTTGACCGTCGTTGTTAATAAATCGTTTGAGATCTGCCAAGACACATCACAACCATTACCATATCACAACCAGCCATTGACTTCCAGTGAGTAGGAAATCAAATAACGTCATTGCTGTTGTTGCTGTCTGGATAGAAGGCGACGTGAATTATTCTTAGAAATTGCCTCGTTTCCACCCCAGTTCGAAGAATCGATCTCACAAGGCAAGAGGGGACGGCGTTGGCCAATAGACAAAACGAAAAACAAGATGATAATTCTGAAGTTAATGTTGATAATCACAGCAATTAATTCATCATATGGAGCAACCTCACTTGATATTGACGCCATCCTTCGTCGTTATTTGCAGCAACATTTGACCATATCAAAAGATGAATTTGAAAGGACCAAGAATGATATTCTTCCAGTTGTCAACCAGATTATTCAAAAAATAAAAGTAAAAGATCAAAGATTTGACATGAAATTGGAATACCGAGGCAGCGTTTATGAAAAAGTGAAGATAAAGCAAGCTAATGAATTTGATTTCGACTTACGAATCCAACAATTACAGCTTGAACAAGACCAAATCAACGACATGGAAAAAGGCGTACCTTCAGGTATGTATCATCATGCCAAGCCAAACGTATTCTTCTTACCTAAGCTTAAAACTGGGATTGTAAGGATTAATTTGCTAGGAAAAAGTTTAGAACCTGTTATGGCAAATGGCATCTCTGGGACTATGATTTCTTCTTGTATGAGCCCTGTCCTCCACTCAATGATGACCCTTTTTGCCAATTGCAAAGAACTCATCATAATTTGAATTCTGCTTTCATATTTTGTAGCAAAAGTTTTGATGATGAGAATTTATGGTTCTTATATTGGTACCTGTACAAAAATACAAGGCTAAACTTGGCCTTGTACAGGCCAAGTTTTAGCCTTGTAGAGGGGATTATGACCTTGTTATGACCTTTTACTTACCTTGGAAGAAAATTACAAGGCTGTCAGTAAGATTTCAAGCTGCAACCAATCTAACACAAGGTTTCCACAAGGCTTCTACAAGGCTAATTAGCATTTTTCAAGCCATTTACAAGGTTACAGCAAGGCCATTCCAGGCTATAACAAGGTTACAAGGCCATAACTACAAGGCTTGTACATGGCTATTACATGGCCTTGTATTTTCATACAGGTAATCAAAAATGATATAAGAATAGAATTATATTTACCTCTAAGAGCTTAGAGACAACAAAGTGCTCTTCTCCTGTCACAAAAATGATTGAACAGTGCAGGGTTATGGAGCTCCCTGTTACCCCTGTATTTACACTCCATTATAGCTATTAGTAAGTATTTACTAACGGTTAGTAAGTAAGTTGTTAGCATGAATAGCCAGGGGTGGTGCCAGCCCTGAAAAAGTTGGGTGGATAAGAGATATCAATTGATTGCCAGAAGGTATACCTAATGCTTTTCATATTATTTTTACTTTGGAATAAATACAGACCTGGTCCACCACCAGGGACATGGAAGCATCTCAAACTTAGGGGCACAATACTTCAAGAGCACTTTCTTCATTAAGCTACAGGGGTACTTTTTCCTCAAAGGAAAAAGGGCACTTCTTTGTTTATTGCAAAATCTTAGGGGGCACGCCGGCCCCAGTCCCTCCTCTCTGTCCACCGCAGTCCACCCTGTGGTGTCGCCTCCGTGAATAACTGAGTTTTTAGTTTTATTTGATCCCAAATTTCAACAATTTCAGGGATTTACTTGATATAATTTTGGTGAAATTTCTGCTGATTCATAAGGCAGCTTATTAGTTATGTCTGGAACATTGCTAGCCTGGCTTCTCTTTCCTTATAGAATACACAACCTATGAGTTGCATCCAGTTGTCAGGGAGGCTTGGGAAAACCTTGCAGATAAAGAAGGCAAACTTTTGTCTCCTGAAAGAGTTGTTGCTACTTTTGCAAATCTGGTCAAACAATCCATAGATGACATCAACAAAAATGGAAAATCAGCTTTCAAGTATTTTTACTTGATTTATAATATGTTATAGTTTAATTCAACTGTCTTTCTCGCATAAATTTCATAATGCTTTTAACAGAGGATAAACTAAACTATGCTATTTGTAAAATGATTCAAACACTGTAGTGAGACTTCTAAAAATCTTGCTTTAATTAAATTGAAAACATAAACCTGATAAATGTGTCCAAAATTTCCACAAAGTAAACCATTTTCAAACGGACGAAATTATTTTGACAACATCTTACTTAAGAGAAAAATAATCCCAAAAGTTCCAACAAAACACTAAAAATGAATCAGGACTATCATTGCAAAAAACCGCGTGACCCAACAAAATGTATACAGATTTGGTTGACTCTAGCGCTGTGAATTTAGCTCCAATCAATTTGTAATCACTCTAAAAATGTTCCTCGATAGTTGATTTGAACATACTAGATACCTCATTTGTTGGTATTGGTGCTTTGAGAGCAGGAATATCAATCTTGAAAGCTCAAATTTGCGTCCACTTGCAAACCAGAGCTTTTTGCCTTTTGGCCTAAGCAAATCCCCAAAGAACATTGAAGTTAAGTACTGAAATTAATGAAAAATTAAGAAACTTCCCAATGGGTAACTGGGGGTGACTTCTGGAAAACAGAATAACACAAGATCTAATTTTGGCTATATTGCTCAAATTTATCAAGGCTATCATTGATTTATATATTGTGCCTTTAGAAATTGTTTGGGCCAAAAGGCTAAAGCTCTGGTTTTTCAGGAAGAGGCAATTTTGAGCTTTCAAGATTAACATGTCTGCTCTCAAAGTACCAATATCAACAAACGAGGTATCTATGTTTAAGTTAACTATCGAGGAACATTCTAGAGTGATTATACATTGATTGACGCTAAATTCACAACGCTAGAGTCAACCAAATCTGTATACATTTTTTTGAGACACCCTGTGCAACTTTTTTTTAACTTAACACACATCATAATATACGTGTTTTGAAACAGCGGATATGATATTACATGTTTTCATTTGATCAGTTAGTTGATTCGTGCTGGTGTGGCCAAGTTGTCAAGACTAGTTTTTCAAACCTGTGGGACCGAGTATTGGTTTGAATTCCTTCTTCATAACTACAAAACACACTTACAACATTATAGACCAAATCAAGTCACTTTTGGCTCAAACAGTCTTTGATCACTAGGACCTAAAATCTGGAATGCATTGCCAAATGAAACTAAATATGCTGACAACTTAAATTCTTTTAAATGCATGATAAAACATTGGAATGGCCCAAATTGTAAATGCAATGCTTGTCAACATTCACCTGAATTTTAGAAAATTATCAAGATTATGAAAAATGTTTGTATATTTATAGTGCCTGTGAATTCAATTTGTATCCAGTAAACCTTGTCCATATCATGTCCATATATGCCTTGAATATTTAACTTATTTAACCTATCTATTAATTTTCTTCATTTCTTAATTTATATATTTGTATGTTCGATTTAGATTAGTTGTATATATTGTAAATATGTATAGCTACCGGGTGTCCAAAAAAAAAGTATTCCTGTTTCAAAAATCACCAAAAATTGATTATCAAACCTTTGATAAAATTTTCTTTTTGAGTTGTTTCGTCAAAGACCCAAAAATATTCATAGATGATAAAATGTTTGCTTTTGATGCAACAATTACACGTTCAAAAATCTTATTTTGAGCTATAGTTTTTAAGCAAAATAGTCAATCTTGCCTTAAGAATCAACATTTTTTCAGATTTTTTATCATCATTGAGGTCTGCCATGATTTTGCGCATTTCTTTCTGTCATTTATGACCAAACTAGATGCTTTACATGCACAAAGAAATTGATCTGGCAATCATCAGTGCTTTTTTGCAGTATGGTTCAAAACCAGGTAGCCCTAAAAAGAGCTAAATTTGCTACTTTTTAAGCCAATTAAAAGATCAGCTATATATTGAAAAATAATTTGGTCCTTGATCTACTTGACAAAAAAGAAAATTGAAGATCGGCCGTGAAATAAATTTTTGATGATTTTTCAAACGGGAGTACTTTTTTTGGGACACCCGGTAGATAAAGATAATCGAGTGAAAAAAAGTTGACAACAAAGCAAAAAAACACAAGTCCCCCACAATTCATTAGCAAACCTAGCTCTCCGTTCCTTTGAAGTCAGTAAATGAGCACTCAGAGATGACTCCAAGGGCGCAAGCTGCAGTGCCAAAGGCCCAACATCGGCTGTACGGCTGCTCATTGTAGAACCCCAGCCCCCCCCCTCCAGCCTTAACAAATGCTGTAAATGTTGCTTGCTTGCTTGCTTGCTTGCTTGCTTGCTTGCTTGCTTGCTTGCTTGTTTGCTTATTTGCTTGTTTGCTTGCATCCTTGCAATATATGATGAAACAATGACTCAAAAATGTGCTTTTTGTTTTACACAGGCTAAGCATCAAGACCAATCATCCAGCTGTGACAATCAGCTTCAAGAAAAAAGGGAAACTGATAACTGATGTTGATTTTGCTCCTGTGATTGAAGTGAGGAAATGGCCTAAAAAGTTTTCCAGAAGATGGGAAGGTCAAAATTGGAAAGGTATATCCATATGTGCTAGAAGGTTTTCAGCCCTGAAGGTGTTGTGGCGCAGTGGTGTAATCCTCTTACTTTGCAGCCTGAACAGTCAGGCGGACAGGGTTCGATACCTGGTAGGGCCCCACCACTTGAACGTCATGACAAGGGGTCGCAGACTCGATTAGCGCTTAGCTACTTCTGTGATCCCAGCGTTTGGCGCTAAAAACCGCAACTTCACCTTCACCTTCACTTCACAAACCCCTCTGTTTGTCAAGCTCTCCTACGTTATGTATAAGCTTAGTAAAAATTGGGTTTGCATTTAGTCTGCAGACGTTTTGCATAAAGTTTGTTCATGTTTCTTGTTCAAATTATGATAGGATTTTGGAAATAGTTTCCAAACAGTTATAATTTTGCAACGGGCCAGTTACCAACTGTCTGATTGAAGCTTCCTGAAAATTGTACAAAATGTGCAAATTGTATTTTTAGCAAGGATACATTTCCGAAAGGGTACTCGACCGGTAGATTTATAGTATTTAACAAAGTTCTAATGATAAATTTTCTCTTGTTGTAGGCTGGCCTGCAAAAGACATCATAGATGATCTGATAAATAACACTCCTGTCTATTTAGTCCCAAAATTGTACAAAAACAAAGCATACCAAAGAAGGCATTTGTTTTGGAGATACGCGTTCAACAAAGCTGAGAAACGTCTGTTACTAAAGAGTGACCCTGGCCGCAAAAATTTATGTCGTCGAAATGTGTTACGCATACTCAAAGGTTTTATCGAGGATTTACAACTATCAGGCATTAGATCGTATCATATGAAGACCGTTCTATTGCATGAAAGCGAGGCTTTCCCTCGTGCTGATGACTGGAGTGACGGGAAATTGTCAATACGTGTTATCAGTGCCATGCAACGATTGAAGGGATTTTTGCAACAACGTCAAGCAAAATGCGAGCATTATTTCATCCCGGAAGTGAATATCATGGAGAAGATACGCGATCAACAACGAAGAGAGCTTTTTAAAAAAGTGGACGAATTTCTTAAAAATCCAGCTGCTTCCGTTTTAAACTTTGTTCGTAAAGAGGAAGTGCCCAAACACCATAGAATAGAACTGTAAAATCCAAGCTTGAGTTTTTCAGAACAGTACTTCATACAGGAAGTGCATGTTCTGGAGAAAATCAAAGACCAACAACGAAAGAACTCCTAGGAAGAATTGATTATTTTCTAAGAAATCTAGCACAATGAGATCCTGTAAAATCAAAACCTGGAGTTTTGCAGAGCATTTCTTTATCCAGGAAGTGAATATTCTGAAGAAAATCAAAGACCAACAACGAAAGAACTTCTTGGAAGAGCAGATCATTTTCTAAGAAATCTAGCTACTTCTGTTTCGAAGATGAATAGCCCATGCACAACAAGGTATTACTGTGAAATGAAAACTTTGTGTCTTGTGTCAAGATTTAACTGTTGCATTGAACCTTAATCTACCTGTTTCTACTATTTAACTAACATAGAATAATGTGAGTAACATTTTAAATGCATCAAATAATAGTATGAATACGCTGAAGCTGAACTGAAGAAGAATTTTATATCGAAGCGTAAGAAATTGTTAGCAGTGTTGTTTTTATCCTTTTATTTCTGTTAAGTTAAGATGGTGGTTCAGTTCATATATGAATACACTCATTATCACATCACTGTTTCAAACACTTTTCACATTATTATTACCATAAAAAAGAATTCTTTCTCGGATTAGATGGCAGTCGAAAATGTCCGCGAATCATTGCAAGAGTATACGAATACTTATATTTTAAACAGGATAACCTGTCAGTATTGACAATACTGTTATCTTGAGGGTCCTGCTCTTCTTTCTTCATTGCCCGGCGCCATCGCTTCTACATGCATATGGACACCATGCTTGTCTGTGAAATTCATTTCGTACCCCTTATCCATCAAAAAAATATTGTAAATTTTACCCCTTTCTCTGACTTGCTTCCATAATAATACCCCTTTTTGCAGAAATCACTGACAAGGTAACGTAACATATGATTTGTATACACACAAAAATATACATATACATATGGCATAACATGTCAATTTGCATAAAAGGATCACACCATTTTTTACGTCAAAATAGGGTTTTGGGGGATCTATTTGGATCTAAGATCTCATCTGATATCAGGGAAAATATATGTTATTATGCTGTAGATGGCATAAAATAGATTTGGACCCATAATAGTAGAATAACTATGACCTTGCCAAGACGAACATCAGGATATTGTAAATCATTCTCTTCTTGAATGAATTGATAATGAATAGATCAAATATGAAACTTTGTTTGATTCAATTCAGTCAAAACGATGTGTATTTTTTGAAACATTTGAAACCTCATCAGGTTAATGAAGTTCAAATGATTGTAAACACGTCCTGAGAAAATGAAGTCAGAACACAGTCTATGGTTGAAATCTTATGAATTGATAATGAATAGATCGAATATGAAACTTGGATTGATTCGATTCAGTCAAAACGATGTGTATTTTTTGAAACATTTGAAACCTCATAAGGTTAATGAGGTTCAAATGATAGTAAACTTGTCCTGAGAAAATGAAGTCGGAACACAGTCTATGGTTGGAATCTTGTGAATTGATAATGATTAGATCGAAGACGAAACTAGGTTTGATTCAATTCAGTCAAAACGATGTGTAATTTTAAAACATTTGAAACCACATCAGGTTAGTGAAGTTCAAATGAAAGTAAACACGTCCTGAGAAAATGAAGTCAGAACACAGTCTATGGTTGAAATCTTATGAATTGATAATGAATAGATCGAATATAAAACTTGGATTGATTCGATTCAGTCAAAACGATGTGTATTTTTTGAAACATTTGAAAACCTCATCAGGTTAATGAAGTTCAAATGATAGTAAACACGTCCTGAGAAAATGAAGTCAGAACACAGTCTATGGTTGAAATCTTATGAATTGATAATGAATAGATCGAATATGAAACTTGGTTGGATTCAATTCAGTCAAAACGATGTGTATTTTTTGAAACATTTGAAACCTCATCAGGTTAATGAGGTTCAAATGATAGTAAACTTGTCCAGAGAAAATGAAGTCAGAACACAGTCTATGGTTGAAATCTTATGAGTTGATAATGAATAGATCGAATGTGAAATTTGGTTTGATTCAATTCAGTGAAAACGATATGTATGTTTTGAAACATTTGAAACCTCATCAGGCTAATGAGGTTAAAATGATAGTAAACTTGTCCAGAGAAAATGAAGTCAAACACAGTCTATGGTTGAAATCTTATGAATTGATAATGAATAGATCGAATATGAAACTTGGTTTGATTCAATTCATGCAAAGCGATGTGTATTTTTTAAACATTTGAAACCTCATCAGGTTAATGAGGTTCAAATGATAGTAAACATGTCCAGACAAAATGAAGTCAGAACACAATATATGGTTGACATCTTATGAATTGATAATGAATAGATCGAATATGAAATTTGGTTTGATTCTATTCAGTCAAAAGCGATGTGTATTTTTTGAAACATTTGAAACCTCATCAGGTTAATGAGGTTCAAATGATAGTAAACTTGTCCTGAGAAAATGAAGTCAGAACACAGTCTATGGTTGGAATCTTATTAATTGATAATGAATAGATCGAATATGAAATTTGGTTTGATTCAATTCAGGCAAAGCGATGAGTATTTTTTGAAACATTTTAAACCTCATCAGGTTAATGAGGTTCAAATGATAGTAAACATGTCCAGACAAAATGAAGTCAGAACACAATATATAGTTGAAATCTTATGAATTGATTATGAATAGATCGAATATGAAATTTGGTTTGATTCTATTCAGTCAAAGCGATGTGTATTTTTTGAAACATTTGAAACCTCATCAGGTTAATGAGGTTTAAATGATAGTAAACTTGTCCTTAGAAAATGAAGTCAGAACACAATATATGGTTGAAATTTTATGAATTGACAATGAATAGATCGAATATGAAACTTGGTTTGATTCAATTCAGTCAAAATGATGTGTATTTTTTGAAACATTTGAAACCTCATCAGGTTAATGAGGTTCAAATGATAGTAAAAATGTCCTGAGAAAATGAAGTCAGAACACAATATATGGTTGAAATCTTATGAATTGATAATGAATAGATCGAATATGAAACTTTGTTTGATTCAATTCAGTCAATATGATGTGTATTTTTGAAACATTTGAAACCTCATCAGGTTAATGAGGTTCAAATGATAGTAAAAATGTCCTGAGAAAATGAAGTCAGAACACAATATATGGCTGAAATTTTATGAATTGACAATGAATAGATCTAATATGAAACTTGGTTTGATTCAATTCAGTCAAAATGATGTGTATTTTTTGAAACATTTGAAACCTCATCAGGTTAATGAGGTTCAAACGATAGTAAACTTGTCCAGAGAAAATCAAGTCAGAACACAGTCTATGGTTGAAATCTTATGAATTGATAGTGAATAGATCGAATATGAAACTTGGATTGATTCGATTCAGTCAAAACGATGTGTATTTTTTGAAACATTTGAATCCTCATCAGGTTAATGAGGTTCACATGATATTAAACTTGTCCAGAGAAAATGAAGTCAAAACACAGTCTATGGTTGAAATCTTATGAATTGATAATGAATAGATCGAATATGAAATTTGGTTTGATTCAATTCATGCAAAGCGATGTGTATTTTTTAAACATTTGAAACCTCATCAGGTTAATGAGGTTCAAATGATAGTAAACATGTCCAGACAAAATGAAGTCAGAACACAATATATGGTTGAAATCTTATGAATTGATAATGAATAGATCGAATATGAAATTTGGTTTGATTCTATTCAGTCAAAAGCGATGTGTATTTTTTGAAACATTTGAAACCTCATCAGGTTAATGAGGTTCAAATGATAGTAAACTTGTCCTGAGAAAATGAAGTCAGAACACAGTCTATGGTTGGAATCTTATTAATTGATAATGAATAGATCGAATATGAAATTTGGTTTGATTCAATTCAGGCAAAGCGATGAGTATTTTTTGAAACATTTTAAACCTCATCAGGTTAATGAGGTTCAAATGATAGTAAACATGTCCAGACAAAATGAAGTCAGAACACAATATATAGTTGAAATCTTATGAATTGATTATGAATAGATCGAATATGAAATTTGGTTTGATTCTATTCAGTCAAAGCGATGTGTATTTTTTGAAACATTTGAAACCTCATCAGGTTAATGAGGTTTAAATGATAGTAAACTTGTCCTTAGAAAATGAAGTCAGAACACAATATATGGTTGAAATTTTATGAATTGACAATGAATAGATCGAATATGAAACTTGGTTTGATTCAATTCAGTCAAAATGATGTGTATTTTTTGAAACATTTGAAACCTCATCAGGTTAATGAGGTTCAAATGATAGTAAAAATGTCCTGAGAAAATGAAGTCAGAACACAATATATGGTTGAAATCTTATGAATTGATAATGAATAGATCGAATATGAAACTTGGATTGATTCGATTCAATCAAAACGATGTGTATTTTTTGAAACATTTGAAACCTCATCAGGTTAATGAGGTTCAAATGATATTAAACTTGTCCAGAGAAAATGAAGTCAGAACACAGTCTATGGTTGAAATCTTATGAATTGATAATGAATAGATCGAATGTGAAATTTGGTTTGATTCAATTCAGTGAAAACGATATGTATTTTTTGAAACATTTGAAACCTCATCAGGTTAATGAGGTTAAAATGATAGTAAACTTGTCCAGAGAAAATAAAGTCAAAACACAGTCTATGGTTGAAATCTTATGAATTGATAATGAATAGATCGAATATGAAATTTGGTTTGATTCAATTCAGGCAAAGCGGTGTGTATTTTTGAAACATTTGAAACCTCATCAGGTTAATGAGGTTCAAATGATAGTAAACATGTCCAGACAAAATGAAGTCAGAACACAATATATGGTTGAAATCTTATGAATTGATAATGAATAGATCGAATATGAAATTTGGTTTGATTCTATTCAGTCAAAGCGATGTGTATTTTTTGAAAAATTTGAAACCTCATCAGGTTAATGAGGTTCAAATGATAGTAAACTTGTCCTGAGAAAATGATATCAGAACACAGTCTATGGTTGAAATCTTATGAATTGATAATGAATAGATCGAATATGAAATTTGGTTTGATTCTATTCAGTCAAAGCGATGTGTATTTTTTGAAACATTTGAAACCTCATCAGGTTAATGAGGTTTAAATGATAGTAAACTTGTCCTTAGAAAATGAAGTCAGAACACAATATATGGTTGAAATTTTATGAATTGACAATGAAGAGATCGAATATGAAACTTGGTTTGATTCAATTCAGTCAAAATGATGTGTATTTTTTGCAACATTTGAAACCTCATCAGGTTAATGAGGTTCAAATGATAGTAAAAATGTCGTCAGAAAATGAAGTCAGAACACAATATATGGTTGAAATCTTATGAATTGATAATGAATAGATCGAATATGAAACTTGGTTTGATTCAATTCAGTCAAAATGATGTGTATTTTCAAAACATTTGAAACCTCATCATGTTAATGAGGTTCAAATGATAGTAAACTTGTCCTTAGAAAATGAAGTCAGAACACAATATATGGTTGAAATTTTATGAATTGACAATGAATAGATCGAATATGAAACTTGGTTTGATTCAATTCAGTCAAAATGATGTGTATTTTTTGAAACATTTGAAACCTCATCAGGTTAATGAGGTTCAAATGATAGTAAACATGTCCAGACAAAATGAAGTCAGAACACAATATATAGTTGAAATCTTATGAATTGATAATGAATAGATCGAATATGAAATTTGGTTTGATTCTATTCAGTCAAAATGATGTGTATTTTTTGAAACATTTGAAACCTCATCAGGTTAATGAGGTTCAAATGATAGTAAAAATGTCGTGAGAAAATGAAGTCAGAACACAATATATGGTTGAAATCTTATGAATTGATAATGAATAGATCGAATATGAAACTTGGTTTGATTCAATTCAGTCAAAATGATGTGTATTTTTGAAACATTTGAAACCTCATCAGGTTAATGAGGTTCAAATGATAGTAAACTTGTCCTGAGAAAATGAAGTCAGAACACAGTCTATGGTTGAAATCTTATGAATTGATAATGAATAGATCGAATATGAAATTTGGTTTGATTCAATTCAGGCAAAGCGATGTGTATTTTTTGAAACATTTGAAACCTCATCAGGTTAATGAGGTTCAAATGATAGTAAACATGTCCAGACAAAATGAAGTCAGAACACAATATATAGTTGAAATCTTATGAATTGATAATGAATAGATCGAATATGAAATTTGGTTTGATTCTATTCAGTCAAAGCGATGTGTATTTTTTGAAACATTTGAAACCTCATCAGGTTAATGAGGTTCAAATGATAGTAAACTTGTCCTTAGAAAATGAAGTCAGAACACAATATATGGTTGAAATTTTATGAATTGACAATGAATAGATCGAATATGAAACTTGGTTTGATTCAATTCAGTCAAAATGATGTGTATTTTTGAAACATTTGAAACCTCATCAGGTTAATGAGGTTCAAATGATAGTAAAAATGTCCAGAGAAAATGAAGTCAGAACACAGTCTATGGTTGAAATCTTTTGAATTGATAGTGAATAGATCGAATATGAAACTTGGATTGATTCGATTCAGTCAAAACGATGTGTATTTTTTGAAACATTTGAAACCTCATCAGGTTAATGAGGTTAAATGATAGTAAACTTGTCCAGAGAAAATGAAGTCAGAACACAATATATCGTTGAAATCTTATGAATTGATAATGAATAGATCGAATATGAAATTTGGTTTGATTCTATTCAGTCAAAGCGATGTGTATTTTTTGAAACATTTGAAACCTCATCAGGTTAATGAGGTTCAAATGATAGTAAACTTGTCCTGAGAAAATGATATCAGAACACAGTCTATGGTTGAAATCTTATGAATTGATAATGAATAGATCGAATATGAAATTTGGTTTGATTCTATTCAGTCAAAAGCGATGTGTATTTTTTGAAACATTTGAAACCTCATCAGGTTAATGAGGTTCAAATGATAGTAAACTTGTCCTGAGAAAATGAAGTCAGAACACAGTCTATGGTTGGAATCTTATTAATTGATAATGAATAGATCGAATATGAAATTTGGTTTGATTCAATTCAGGCAAAGCGATGAGTATTTTTTGAAACATTTTAAACCTCATCAGGTTAATGAGGTTCAAATGATAGTAAACATGTCCAGACAAAATGAAGTCAGAACACAATATATAGTTGAAATCTTATGAATTGATTATGAATAGATCGAATATGAAATTTGGTTTGATTCTATTCAGTCAAAGCGATGTGTATTTTTTGAAACATTTGAAACCTCATCAGGTTAATGAGGTTTAAATGATAGTAAACTTGTCCTTAGAAAATGAAGTCAGAACACAATATATGGTTGAAATTTTATGAATTGACAATGAATAGATCGAATATGAAACTTGGTTTGATTCAATTCAGTCAAAATGATGTGTATTTTTTGAAACATTTGAAACCTCATCAGGTTAATGAGGTTCAAATGATAGTAAAAATGTCCTGAGAAAATGAAGTCAGAACACAATATATGGTTGAAATCTTATGAATTGATAATGAATAGATCGAATATGAAACTTGGATTGATTCGATTCAATCAAAACGATGTGTATTTTTTGAAACATTTGAAACCTCATCAGGTTAATGAGGTTCAAATGATATTAAACTTGTCCAGAGAAAATGAAGTCAGAACACAGTCTATGGTTGAAATCTTATGAATTGATAATGAATAGATCGAATGTGAAATTTGGTTTGATTCAATTCAGTGAAAACGATATGTATTTTTTGAAACATTTGAAACCTCATCAGGTTAATGAGGTTAAAATGATAGTAAACTTGTCCAGAGAAAATGAAGTCAAAACACAGTCTATGGTTGAAATCTTATGAATTGATAATGAATAGATCGAATATGAAATTTGGTTTGATTCAATTCAGGCAAAGCGGTGTGTATTTTTGAAACATTTGAAACCTCATCAGGTTAATGAGGTTCAAATGATAGTAAACATGTCCAGACAAAATGAAGTCAGAACACAATATATGGTTGAAATCTTATGAATTGATAATGAATAGATCGAATATGAAATTTGGTTTGATTCTATTCAGTCAAAGCGATGTGTATTTTTTGAAAAATTTGAAACCTCATCAGGTTAATGAGGTTCAAATGATAGTAAACTTGTCCTGAGAAAATGATATCAGAACACAGTCTATGGTTGAAATCTTATGAATTGATAATGAATAGATCGAATATGAAATTTGGTTTGATTCTATTCAGTCAAAGCGATGTGTATTTTTTGAAACATTTGAAACCTCATCAGGTTAATGAGGTTTAAATGATAGTAAACTTGTCCTTAGAAAATGAAGTCAGAACACAATATATGGTTGAAATTTTATGAATTGACAATGAAAAGATCGAATATGAAACTTGGTTTGATTCAATTCAGTCAAAATGATGTGTATTTTTTGCAACATTTGAAACCTCATCAGGTTAATGAGGTTCAAATGATAGTAAAAATGTCGTCAGAAAATGAAGTCAGAACACAATATATGGTTGAAATCTTATGAATTGATAATGAATAGATCGAATATGAAACTTGGTTTGATTCAATTCAGTCAAAATGATGTGTATTTTCAAAACATTTGAAACCTCATCATGTTAATGAGGTTCAAATGATAGTAAACTTGTCCTTAGAAAATGAAGTCAGAACACAATATATGGTTGAAATTTTATGAATTGACAATGAATAGATCGAATATGAAACTTGGTTTGATTCAATTCAGTCAAAATGATGTGTATTTTTTGAAACATTTGAAACCTCATCAGGTTAATGAGGTTCAAATGATAGTAAACATGTCCAGACAAAATGAAGTCAGAACACAATATATAGTTGAAATCTTATGAATTGATAATGAATAGATCGAATATGAAATTTGGTTTGATTCTATTCAGTCAAAATGATGTGTATTTTTTGAAACATTTGAAACCTCATCAGGTTAATGAGGTTCAAATGATAGTAAAAATGTCGTGAGAAAATGAAGTCAGAACACAATATATGGTTGAAATCTTATGAATTGATAATGAATAGATCGAATATGAAACTTTGTTTGATTCAATTCAGTCAAAATGATGTGTATTTTTGAAACATTTGAAACCTCATCAGGTTAATGAGGTTCAAATGATAGTAAACTTGTCCTGAGAAAATGAAGTCAGAACACAGTCTATGGTTGAAATCTTATGAATTGATAATGAATAGATCGAATATGAAATTTGGTTTGATTCAATTCAGGCAAAGCGATGTGTATTTTTTGAAACATTTGAAACCTCATCAGGTTAATGAGGTTCAAATGATAGTAAACATGTCCAGACAAAATGAAGTCAGAACACAATATATAGTTGAAATCTTATGAATTGATAATGAATAGATCGAATATGAAATTTGGTTTGATTCTATTCAGTCAAAGCGATGTGTATTTTTTGAAACATTTGAAACCTCATCAGGTTAATGAGGTTCAAATGATAGTAAACTTGTCCTTAGAAAATGAAGTCAGAACACAATATATGGTTGAAATTTTATGAATTGACAATGAATAGATCGAATATGAAACTTGGTTTGATTCAATTCAGTCAAAATGATGTGTATTTTTGAAACATTTGAAACCTCATCAGGTTAATGAGGTTCAAATGATAGTAAAAATGTCCAGAGAAAATGAAGTCAGAACACAGTCTATGGTTGAAATCTTTTGAATTGATAGTGAATAGATCGAATATGAAACTTGGATTGATTCGATTCAGTCAAAACGATGTGTATTTTTTGAAACATTTGAAACCTCATCAGGTTAATGAGGTTAAATGATAGTAAACTTGTCCAGAGAAAATGAAGTCAGAACACAATATATCGTTGAAATCTTATGAATTGATAATGAATAGATCGAATATGAAATTTGGTTTGATTCTATTCAGTCAAAGCGATGTGTATTTTTTGAAACATTTGAAACCTCATCAGGTTAATGAGGTTCAAATGATAGTAAACTTGTCCTGAGAAAATGATATCAGAACACAGTCTATGGTTGAAATCTTATGAATTGATAATGAATAGATCGAATATGAAATTTGGTTTGATTCTATTCAGTCAAAGCGATGTGTATTTTTTGAAACATTTGAAACCTCATCAGGTTAATGAGGTTTAAATGATAGTAAACTTGTCCTTAGAAAATGAAGTCAGAACACAATATATGGTTGAAATTTTATGAATTGACAATGAAAAGATCGAATATGAAACTTTTTTTGATTCAATTCAGTCAAAATGATGTGTATTTTTTGAAACATTTGAAACCTCATCAGGTTAATGAGGTTCAAATGATAGTAAAAATGTCGTGAGAAAATGAAGTCAGAACACAATATATGGTTGAAATCTTATGAATTCATAATGAATAGATCGAATATGAAACTTGGTTTGATTCAATTCAGTCAAAATGATGTGTATTTTTAAAACATTTGAAACCTCATCAGGTTAATGAGGTTCAAATGATAGTAAACTTGTCCTTAGAAAATGAAGTCAGAACACAATATATGGTTGAAATTTTATGAATTGACAATGAATAGATCGAATATGAACTTGATTTGATTCAATTCAGTCAAAATGATGTGTATTTTGGAAACATTTGAAACCTCATCAGGTTAATGAGGTTCAAATGATAGTAAACATGTCCAGACAAAATGAAGTCAGAACACAATATATGGTTGAAATCTTATGAATTGATAATGAATAGATCGAATATGAAATTTGGTTTGATTCAATTCAGTCAAAGCGATGTGTATTTTTTGAAACATTTGAAACCTCATCAGGTTAATGAGGTTCAAATGATAGTAATAATGTCGTGAGAAAATGAAGTCAGAACACAATATATGGTTGAAATCTTATGAATTGATAATGAATAGATCGAATATGAAACTTGGTTTGATTCAATTCAGTCAAAATGATGTGTATTTTTGAAACATTTGAAACCTCATCAGGTTAATGAGGTTCAAATGATAGTAAACTTGTCCTGAGAAAATAAAGTCAGAACACAGTCTATGGTTGAAATCTTATGAATTGATAATGAATAGATCGAATATGAAATTTGGTTTGATTCAATTCAGGCAAAGCGATGTGTATTTTTTGAAACATTTGAAACCTCATCAGGTTAATGAGGTTCAAATGATAGTAAACATGTCCAGACAAAATGAAGTCAGAACACAATATATAGTTGAAATCTTATGAATTGATAATGAATAGATCGAATATGAAATTTGGTTTGATTCTATTCAGTCAAAGCGATGTGTATTTTTTGAAACATTTGAAACCTCATCAGGTTAATGAGGATCAAATGATAGTAAACTTGTCCTTAGAAAATGAAGTCAGAACACAATATATGGTTGAAATTTTATGAATTGACAATGAATAGATCGAATATGAAACTTGG